>JBBJLR010000139.1:9493381-9523324 GCA_037577145.1 Brachypetersius gabonensis | reverse complement strand
TCTCTCTCTCTCTCTCTCTCTCTCTCTCTCTCTCTCTCTCTCTCTCTCTCTCTCTCTCTCTCTCTCTCTGCCTTTTTACTCTCCTCGTCCTTCTCTTTTGCTATGGGCTTGGCCCCCTGCCAGTCTGTCCACCCAGGGTTATTAATGGATCTTTCACAGAGGAGCTTAGAGAGGGGGGCTCACTGCTTAATGTCCTTAAGACAAAGGGAGGATATTCCTGCTGAGGTGGGACGTTGGAAATCCAATTTCCCATCCTCTGTTTTAATTCGGGTACTGATGGGACAGCGAGATTATGACAGAAGGTATCTGCGTCGCACCTCGCTGCACCGTGTGCCATGTGCCAAAACTGCAAAATGGGGAAAAAAATGAAAGTTTATCCGCAAACGATTCCCAGATACCGATCAGCCGTCCAAAGCACCCCAACCGAAGGACTAATGTGATAACAGGCTGATAAGTAATGAAAAGAGGAGTACCTCTAAATGTTTGCCCTGGTCCCTACTATGGTGGAGCTTCCCTGTTGCTTCGAAAAGTGGTTTGTGTTCCATTGGAGGCTGAAATGAGTGCGATTGGAACGATTATTGTTCTAACTGAGATCATAAAGTCTTGCTGCATTATTAGCCTTGGCTTTAATACGTGGTTGCCTGTTGATTACAATTTAGCATTTCAAGTCCTAGCAAGGTCCACTTTCTCATCACTATGTTTACTTCTTTATTTATTTATGAACATAAATCTTGAAGACATGCTTTATACATCTTCCTTATTTATCGGTAATTCACTCGCCAGCCTTTTTAATTACACGCTCTGTACATTTTAGTGATCACATATCAGTGGCATCTCATCCGTTGAAGGCTACCTTAGAGCACTCAGTCCTATGGGTTGTTATTCCACTAGAGTTCACATGTGTCCTGTGGTTTATAATTAAACCACCCATGTTGCCAAAGCAAGTTAATTAAACAACAAGGACACTGGTGCTGGTGTTGGCCTGAAATGGACATTTCTCAGTGGAATTCCCAATAATTGCCATGTCAAGACTTTTCAGTATATTTCAGTGTAATTTGTTATGATTCTGTATGGTTAATTTTTATTTGGCCCTTTTATAGACTGTTCGATCATTTAGCAAAATAGTGTGTATTTAACACAATGACCAATGTAACTGATCGGGACAGCACTACATATGCACACACACTAACAAAACAAAGTCATGTATGCGCAGTCAAAATAGCCCTAAACACCACAGTTGTAAATAATGTACATGGAGCCGCATTAACATTCAAGAAAGCTGATAGTTTTTGTGTAGGACAAAACTAAGTATGGAAAAAGCATGTTTTTATGCCATAACAGGATGTCATTTGAGATAAACATCATAAGCCATTCCATATATATTATTATGTGCAACAAATTGACGACCAGAGAATTTAGATTAATAGCGTTCAGCCCCCGGGAAATAATTTCCTTTTGAGAAAGCAATTTGCATGTGGCAGTGAGAGGAGAGACCCTTTTTCTGCAGCTCTTTTGTGGTGTCAGCTAAAACTATTGGCATTTAAAACAACTCCCCAAGGTTAATGAGCCCCTCCATTAAACCTTCCCTGCGGGAACACTGAGGCACTCTGGGAAATGTAGTCATAATTTCCATCCTCAGTTACTGCCATATTATTACAAGATGGCTTAGTATTTGTGGGATCACCTCAGTGACATCTTAACAAAACATTTAATTAGAGTAGTAATTTCATAATGTATTACTACTACTACTACTACTACTAACACCACTTCTACTAATGCTTAGTTTTATTTATATAGGGCCTATGGCACATTGAATCATAATTTATAAGCAGTAGTCTGCTTTGAGAAAACATTCTAGAACAATGTAAAATGATGTGTTACATAGTCCACTGGGAAGGAGGCACAGGCGTGGATTTCCATTTTACTTAGACATTATTTACAGGACCCAATAACATAAGTCCCACAAAACTCCAGTGCTCGCTGACCACACAACATTCTAGAGTAGTGTGAATGAGAACATGAGAAAGTGTAAACTGAGGGAAAGCATTCTAGAAATGATATATTGTAATATCACATTTTTGGAACAATACATTGATGCCAATTATCAATATTTATTTATCTATTTTTACATAAATATTTCTTTAATTATGTATTTGTTTTTTTTATTTTAAAATGTATTTAATATACTTTTAGTTTGGTACATATAGCTTATAACATTGCTTCTGAAGTCTACAAGCTGGTGCAAAACCTTGTAAGTGGAGAACCATTTAGAACACTGGACATGAAAACAAATATTCTGGAACAGTATGAATGACAACAGTATGAATGTTTGTTGGAGAATGATGGGTTGGTCTACTTTCACCCTTTGACACTCTGGGGACTACAGGGGGTCCTCGTGCTACAACAGTCTTGACATGCAACATTTCGAATTGATGACGCTCACTCCCATAACTAGTTTGATTGCACATGCTGAAAGAATACGCAGAATGCGCAGTAATACTGTGTATAAGGGAGGGAGTTGTTGTCTGCCAGTACCTACGCCATTTTGGACCTTTTACACTATTTTTTTGTCATTTTTTCTGTTACTACAGTACAGTGTACATTTATGTCCTTTTGCTTTTCTGTGGCTTAATTAATGTTTTTATGCTATATATTATGATTTTACTGTGTTAGGATAGGTAAGTGACTTGGGCTAGGGTGTGTTTCGACGATCATCAAAAATCGGGTTACATCACTGTTGAAGGAACAGATCTGTGTCGTAACTGTACCAACAAAGTCTTTGTGAAGAAAGGTGATGGACTTTTTTCCACCCATAACTTATGTAGAGGGTGTCAAATTTGCTTTACAAGGTACATATTCAGTTAGTTATAATACGGGATAATACAAGAATTATTTCATGTCAAACTGTAGGCCAAAGTACTAATCATGAGCTTTCAAATAAGTTTATTTATGCTGTTTCCATACTACGACATTATGCTTTCGAGAAACAGCCTTTCTCAGTACATATTTAGCTATCTGTTGTTGGCACACGTACTTCTGCTAGTTTGGAGATCATCCCCTCAGTTCAGCAGAGCCCCTTTTGTTTTGGGGTTTCTGCATGGTTACTGATGAATGATTAACGCCACAGAAGGTAAGGCAATACCTTCCCCCTGGTGGAGAGAACCTGGAGCTGAATATTTCATCTATGCCCAGATGCAAGACTGTCTGAAGGCTGCTCTGCCAGCTCCTCCCTTCTGGAGGAACACAAGGAAGTGTCCTCACACCAGACAAGCGTAAAGCACACGCTGGTTGGCATGTGCTTTTCTCATTATAGAGCAGAGATGAGCATTGTTGTTTGAATGGACAGCCAAACTCATTCTAATATTTGCTGACAAATAAGGTTTGTGTTGGGTGGAATGAAAAAGAGTATAGAATTAGTAGAGATGAGTGTGGTTGGTACGTGGAAGTATAGTTTGGAGTAAATTACCAAACATAAAAATTTTGACTAAGCAAGCAAATCACAGTGATGATTTAAATCTAATTGTTCAGTTCTGAGGTACATTTTAGCACCTACATTGTCCAAAATCTCCCTTAATTCTTATACTGTGATGACCTCCTCCTCCCCTGCTGCCCCTTTTAAACGGGAAGAGACCAACCTCCAAACTGCCACTCCTTAATGTGGTCATTGCTGCAAACAATTCGACTCCTGCTATGAGTTTCTCTGAGCTTCATTTGGTAGCCTGCTTTGCTCAAGCTTGATACTCTCAATAAAGTGCCGGTTTTGCTACAGTACATTGTATTTTAAGGAATGAGGTTCATGATAACTAGGTCTAGTACAGGAGGTTAACTATTCTCAACAGCCATCGTCTTGTAAACAATGAGTGCTAATGTAAGACAATGTGTGATGGATAAAAAAGCAATGTGCCAATATGTGATTTTCTATTGAATAGAACAGAAAAATGAAAAGGCTGCTGGATGTTGAGATGATTTGCGTAGTACAGACCACATAGCAATAAGGTCTCAGTCTGACTAGCCGGAGATACATTCAAGTACCAAATATAAATGCATTTGGATAGAATCTTATCAAGTTACTATCTAGATACATATAACTAGATACATAAGTCTAGATACATAAGTCTGAGCTATCACAGTCCTGTTCTGTAGGACAACTGTAAGTAGTTTTAATGACACAATCCCAAACCTGATTCAACAAAACGGGCAGGTAAAGCTAATTGTGCAGAAGACACAAGAATACTTGCTGTACTCTTTTAGAAAAGAACACAGAATAAGGCTTATTTTAGAACACAGCACCTAAACTCCCGTACATCTGTTACTAGTACAGTCCGTTTTCCCTGGGCCATATTTACGTCGGCGTGCTCCGGAATGGACGTCCCACAATCCAGAGGGATTGATTGTTTAAAAATGCAGATTTCTTAGTAGCAAAAATGGTTAAAATATTTATATCTACCATAGAGAGTGAATATATTAAATGGAGTGTTATTTACAGAAGATTCTTATTGGCTTTTTTTTATCTGGGGGGTTTATTGCAATGCCTCTGCTTCTCCCACTAATCTGAGCTGATCAATACTCATTCATATGTCTCTTTCTTTGGCACTGATTAGATTAAGTACTCTGGACTGATGTTCTTCTGTTTGTGAATGCAACTAATGAACTCCAGAGTGCACAGTAATGTGGCAACTGGTTTATTTGTTAAAACAGTTGTTATTCTTGATTTGTACCGTAGCTAACACTTACTCCATAAGGTTCTTTGTCAGAATCAGCAGGTTAAAAAAAGTCTGCATCTCAGAAAGACTCAGCTGGAACTGAGATTTTAGTCTGAGACTAAGGCCAGGAAAGAGCCATGTTACTGAATTAATCAACTAGCACGAATGACAGATAAGTACAAAAAGAATCAAGGCCTCTTGCATGTCCAAGAAAACGTCTGAGAGAAGATTGGGGTGGAAAGACAGCTGAGGGGTAATGGAAATAGATAAGCAGAGAGGGGGAAGGGAGAAACAGAGAGTAGACGAGAGCTTGTGTTTTAGTATAATAGGAGTAGGGAATATGGTGGTGTCAGTGATGCATAGCCACTGACTCATCAGCGAAGGCCAGGCTGGAGCTCCCAGATTAGATTTTAATTCTCGTTCAAGCTTCGATTCTTCATTTCCTAGCAAATAATCAGAGGGGGGGGAAATGGCAATTAAAGCAGTGGCACAATAAAAATCTGAACCTTTTTCTTTAGCCAAAGGCTTGAAGCCATAGTCCTGAATATTTGAAACCAAAAGTACAGTGTATGGCAAATTATAAAAAAGGTACATGAATGCCAAAACGTTTATGAGGGCTTCACTTTCATCACATGGTCTATAAGTTGTTACTTTAATTTTGCTATATTTTTCAAATGGAATTGTGGAATTCATTATTTATTTAAGTAAAATGTATTTCAGTAAACCACTTAAACAAATAAATTGTCAACATATTTGTTCCTGCACTTTTTCGTAATTGTTATACCAATACCAATATATGGTTAACAGATTCTGGAGGAAAGCAACTATTTTGCTTTGATAGGACATTTCCCCTTGCCTTGCTGTATAGGTAGGCTTATTTAGCTATTTTACTGTTCCAAGTGAGAATAAAGTCGCAAAACAGTAGCACATAAACAAAAAATCCACCAGAACATAAACTGAAATAATGTTTTATTCTTATTGTTTTTGACTGTGTACGGTGTAGCAAATTTGCTAAATTGTTTGCCAATGTAATATTAGCTAGGCCAGAGGCTGTAATGCTGAATCTATAAGCATGTATAGCAGCTAGGAAACAAGTTGTTCTAATATATTTACTTTCTCAATGGACATATTGCTTGGCTATTGCATGGCAGAGGGCCTTGATTGTATCAGCACTGTATCAGTCCCTGCTGAGTGTCCTATGTAATGTTTTAGGGAACTGGATTTACTTAAACGTTTACTGAACAATCTGCCTCTTATTAATAATAGTAATAGTATTAGTAGTATTGGTAGTACAGTGGCGATGATACAGATGTTGCTATTATTATAATAATAATTATTCATAGTTTTTTTTCTCATGTATGAACTGAAAGTTTAGAGTCTGTCTTTTTGACAGAATTTCTCAGTGAGCTTCAGTGAGCTGTTAATAAGAACTAATTAATATTGAATTATGCCATGCTGTTGTTACAGTTAACATTTGGTGTGAGATTTAATATTTTAACTGAAAAAAATGTTTAATTTATTGGAAATGATGCAAAAAGTAATGACACTTATGTACTAAGTCATGATTCTGAGACCTAGACGTCCATGAGAAAATTCCATTTTCAGGTAAACTGTGTCCTGTGTCCAGCATTGACTTTTTTTTTTTTTAAGGTACGTTTTTCTCAGATACCATATATGAAATGTGCATGGGCATTGTACTTCACAGGGGTGTGATGAGCAAATTTAAATGCTGTAGGAATGAATGTGACAGCCTTTTTAAGCAGGTGATGTGTTTTTTTGTGATGTGAAATGTGCTCTTTTTCCGGGACAGATTTGAGAAGTTTGTAATAGGAATCTTCAGAAGCCGCCCCAGCTCAGCGGGGGTTCTCAGCACTCGGCTCAATGCGATGCAATTGTTGTGTGCCTTGATGTTCCTGATCCATCCGGCTCCCTGAGAGACTCAGAGTGTTTGACTGGGTGCAAGTGACTTTGGTTCAAGTTGAGCGCTGTGCTCTGAAATTTGAACGAACACTGTACCATAGCCATGGCTAATGCGAATGGGAGCAGGTGCCAATGAGCAATGACAATGAGGTCAGCAAGCTTTTCTTAAGCTTGTAAGGAGCGGACAGATTACCATGGAGAGTGCTTATAAGAATGTGCTTTTTGGCCTGGTGATCAGATTCCATTGGAAAGCAATATTTGTAATTTATATTTGACCTTCGTAGCTCTTAATATTGTTTTTGCAATGCTGGCAGATTGGAATCAATAGCAGTTAGAGACTTTTATCAGTCCTTACAGTTTCCACTCTGACAGTCAGTTCTTCTATCTTTTGCGTTATGGGTTGGTAAATTGTTTAAACTGGTTTTTAGATTCAATCAATATTTCAAACCGATATTTGACAGCATTTTTACTATATTTTGAAAGAATGTTGCTTTAGTTCATTAAAATGTCTCTATTTTCACAACTCTGAAATGAGGAATGTGCAAATTTGGAGAATCGTGCAATATAAATGAGATCAGCCTTGACGGTACTGCCAAAGGTGCCTTTTTTATTTCAAAGAAATCAAACCTATGTTTTAATTAAACACTTATGGCGAAACTCACTGAAAATCAATTGCAGAGGAAATTGATCTTTCATTGACGGGTACCACAGCAATTTGTGTGAGATGCCAGGTCAGAAGTCAACCAGCGCATGGTTGGTTCGCATTCAAGCATGAGAAACCTATGAAATGCTACCATTGACAACAGAGGTTAGTGTGCTTCATTCAATGGATGCAAGACTCTGCATCATTACATCACTGAGGGCTATACATAAATAAATTAGAATATCAAATTTAATCACCAAGAATTCAAGCATTTAAAAAAAAGACAAGAAGTTATTGAAAGTTACAGTGGAAACGTTGACTAGAGAGAGGCAATATTGTCCATCAAAGATAATGAAACCATAAAAGAAACCGTATAGGATATACAAATGCACAGCATTTTCTCCAGGATCCCCAAATACAAAACCTATAAACACAGTTAAGGACTGCATGCAAACCAAACTAACTTCCCTTTGAGTTGGGTGTAACCTTGCACTGGGCCCATTGCCTTGGTTGCAGCAAAGAAGAAGTCTCAACCCATAAATGTAACGTCCTTGTCTTATTTGACAACTAATGACACGACTTGAGACTACAGAGAATTTCATGTGGCAAGAAATTTAGGTGCAAAATTAGTCCAGAATCAGCAGTAACAGAAACCCATAAAGATGGTGTGAACATTTTATACAATACAGCATTTTATACAATTTTAAGTGCACAGTGTTATAAGTTTAACCTATTGGGGAAAAACATAACATCTACCATAGGTTTAGCATAGTTTTTAATTTTGTACGAAATATTCAATGTACAGACAGTAATTGTGCATTCAATTGTGTGAAAGTGTGTCCTCTGCCCAGGACTTGTAGTGGTTTTCAAAAAAATGCATTGTTCTTTACTGCTATGCAAATATTTCTGCCAGTCACATTTGTATTTTCAGTGTTATAAAGCAGTTGAATCGGAGATATCTTTATACACTTATTCGTTTAATTATTGCTGTAGAATCCTTATTGAAACGAATCATTATGAGGTCAGAGATTTACTCCCAGACACAGCGGATTACACGATTGGCCTGTACTTCTACCCTCATCTACCAAGTCACTCTGAATAAGAACATCTCCCAAATATGTAATGTTGTGTAATATAATGTGGGATCAGAGCACATTGGTGTGTTTTTGCTTCAGTTTACGGGCCATTCTCCTCAGGGACCGGGTTCTGATGCATTTCCTTGCTGGTATGTGAGGCTTGACATGGTGACACAGCATGGTTGTTCATCCTGGCTGATGTGTCTTGTGGGCTCTCCTTTCGGCAGCAGAGTGGAGCTAATCTCAGCCCTCAATCTGCCCACCTGTCAATGGGGGTCAGCACTTGTCAACCCCTTTTCCCTGCGCCTACCCCATTCTCGCCACCTCACACCAATGATAAAAGGCCCAATCCAGGTTCTGCGCCTCAGTGGAGCGTCTCAGGGAAACAGGAGCCCAGGGCCCGAGGGTTCTGGCCCCATTATCAGCTCAACAGCGTGGAGGTTAAAGAGCTGAAGCGCACACCAGGCACAGGAGCACGGTACCCTGCGTGCTCAACCGAAGCCTTATTGTAGGAAAAAAAGTCTTCCTCTTTCTGAGTGTCACTGGTGTTGGATCGGTTCGGGCCCCCTCTCCAGGGAGAATGGAGGGACACCTTTGTTCATTAACCAAATGTCACTCCTACAGCGATCAAACAATGTCCTAGAGGGAGGGAGCCTGCTCAGCGCTTTCGAATTCCTCTTTCAAGGACAGTAAACACATTCAGGCTGTGATGGGGGAATAATACCCATTCATGAAAGGGACCAGACACGTTGTTTGTTTTTTAATGGGCCTTAAACGATGCCATCACTTTACCTTTATGCTTCGGGTTGGTCCGCAAAAAAAGACTACAAGCTATTCGGCCTGCGTAGAATGCCCTTAAACATTAAAGTGTCCTGGGTTTGGCTCCTGCTCCAGAGCCGTTTCCCCCTTTTTTTTTTTCTCTCTCTGCTCTTGTGTAGTCGCATTTCTGCTCTTGATTAGATAAGGGTCATTTTACACTTGCTCATATTCATAGACTGAAGGGCATTTCTGAGTACTTGCTGCTGCTATAAACCTCAAACGTGGCTTTTAGCTCCAAAGCATGGCAAACAAAAGCTCACAGTATTGTTCATGAAATAACAGGAGAGCTAACTGAGAAGGCTAGACAGAAAATGTAAAGAACAATTCTGAATATGAGGAAGAGAAAAAAGGCAGCCACGCACTGCTGCTCCTTTTAGGGGGCCTTTAAAATGGCTTTAAATCACACACACTTCTGTCTAGGCCTTATTTTTATTAGTGGCTTGACAGCGCGGCTAATGTAGGGATTACAGCTACGCCGTTTCTTTTGTGGGACCGCTCAGCCCCGGCCACCCTTTTACATTTCAGTCACGTTTGCTTACCCGCCCACCCAGACCTTAATGCATTTCCATTTGTTTTCCCTTGCAAAAAAAAAAAAAGGCATTTTAATGTCACTGGCCAGAAATTAAAAACAGGGCCCAGAGCAATTAAAAATAAATATGTTGCGTGGTCGGCACTTGCAAACCAGCGCTCCCCCCCCTCCCCTTTACAGCGTTGTTTTCATTGCGCACTTTGTCAAACTAATGTTCAGAGAGACTTGTCGTTCCCGTCCTTCAAATTCAAAGCCCAGATGAGTCAAAGTCTTTTGGGAGGCGGTGATACTGTATCGGCGTCTGAGAGAAGAAGCGCTCATATTTTTCAATTATTTATTTATTTAATTCCCCCCCACACACACACATATCGCATAACCCACATAACTCTCACTGCGCTTGTGCCTCACAGTAGGCCTACAGGAGTGAGTTCCATTCTGGGAGAACAGAAAATAAACTCAAGTCTTGCTATGACAGTGGCATAACAGACTGTAGTTATGTCTGTATGAAATTATGTTGTTGTATTATAAGTAGTCTCCTGATTTGTCCTGTGTCATGTACCTAAAGTACATCGAAACACTCTAGTCTAATCAACTCTAGTCATGTCGAGTGCTTGTTTAGAGTGATTATTGAAGTCTCCACTGTTTAAATTCACTGCTGTGTTTACAGTGGACTGGCAATACAGAGATGCTTGTGAGTGTTCAGAGCTGTTTGTCATCTGATGATAGATTGCTGTTTACATACGAAGACAGCAAAGCTGGTGTAATACTGCTGTTTGGACGGGATTACAAAACGCTTTGTTTGCATTAGCATAGCAGCTAATCCTACTGATCAGAGTAATCTCTGGGTTTATAGTTCTATGAATATACATGTAATGGTTGCGGAAATATTAATTTAGCATTATGTTTAAAGGTTCATTACTCCAATGTGTTTTGAGCTAGAATAAAGAATTTCTGCTCTCTCTAAAAATGGTTGTTTCTGATGTACAATGGTCACATGCAATATAATTTATTAATCTTTGGTATTGGTAGTAGTTATGTCTCAGTAGGTTTCAGTATGCAAATAAGACATTAACAAACCTTACTGTTACCATCCTGACCAAACTTTCTGTTTCTTTTACTGCACATTATTTTATGGATTTTTTTTGTGTACTTTCTCTGTTGGCCTGTTTTATTTTTTGATTAGACTCTTTTTTTATATGTTGTTTTTTTTTTACTTCATAAAAATGTATTAAGTTTTATTATTATTACTGTATTTATTATTGTTATTAATAGTAGTAGCAGTAGTAGTATTTAGATCAGGACTGCCATGACTGACATTTGATTTTGCCCACCAGACATATATAAAACTATAATTTATTAAGTTATCCTTTTTGAGTATTTTATTCTTTTGAAACCTATGAGTTTAGCTGTTTGTCTTTTTGACCCTTCATCCACAACAAATATTTTGTTGTTCCACAATGAATACTGGTCAAACAAACACAACTATCCATTCACATGAACACTTTTGCCCCCCAAACAAAACTAATTTTCATCATTCATCTGATCCAAAAACCCTAAATAATTTGGTCAAAGTCATTAACGCTGATCGTTTGGTCAAAATCATTTAGGCTGTATAATTGCAATAATGAATTGTGTTCTCTGTTGTGTTCTCACACGTGAAAAAGTTTTAGGTTTCACTGCTAGCATGTGTGTTTGTATATGCTTGAGTAGGGTATGTATTCTAGAGTTTGTGTGTGTGTGCGAATGTGTGTGTGTGTGTGTGTATGCTCTCAGTGTTCTAGCGTTGCTGTCAGGCGTTCCAGCTGATGAATGGCGGTGCTGCTAGTGGCTGACAGAGATGTATGTGACGCGCCCTCATCTCGACGAGGCAGGCGAGGGGGCGGGTCCCTGCTGGCCACGCTGAAGGTCATGTGGCGCAGGCCCCTCTATCCAATCGCAGGCCAGAAAGCGAGTGGCAGTAGAGAGAGAGTGTGTGGGAGGGGCGGTCTCTCAAGAATATTGATTGGTCTGCTTGCGCCCTCTTCCCCTTTCCTTCTCAACGTTGAGGCAGAACTGTGAGAGGTGGTGATTTCTTCCTTCATACCACACTCGTACACACATACACACACATATGAGCATGGCTTTGCTCCAGGTACTGTTATGCCTCACCCCTACCTATCTCAGTCCTCACCCACTCACATCACATCACATCACATCATGGCATCATGGAGGAGGACAGCCTAGATGCTTTTTGTAGACCACAAGGAAGTGGCCATTAAGCATTAGTAACAAGAGAGAATGTGTGAAAGATTTGGGTTTCCATGGAAACTCCTCTCTACCTTGGCTGCGGACAACATCAAAACATTCAAACTGAACATTCAGATTTCAGACTTTTGGGTCAGTTGTACAATTCCAAAGTGAACTAGACCTCGGTTGTGAGAAGAGCTCAAAGGGGCGCCTGACGTTTCTCAGGATTGGCCGGACAAGCTGAATGTGAGTAGGTGTAGCAGCGAAATAACGAGGCACTGAGCATCCAGAGGGCATTAGCTGGATGAAGCCGTCTTTGTCCTAAAAGGCCCTGAAACAAACAGATGTCATTGGAACCCCTGAGTTCTATTGCAAGGCCTTCCTCATTTGTGATCTACCAGCTCCACTTTATCTGGGCTGCAAAAGCTCCACTTGTGAGGGCCACACTATTGGCCTCTGCCAAAAAGGGGATGTTGTGGACCATGTGTAAACAAGAAACCCCAAGAAGAATGCAATTAAGAGGCTTTGCAACAGTTGGCTTGGGGAAGGCATAATTGTGCGTTTGTATTTCAAAGCCAATTGGACTTGGGATGATATTTGTTCTGCGAGTGCTCTGGGGATGCCAGGCATACGTTGCATAGATCTCCACATCTTTAGCGGTGACAAAGAAATGATGCATCTGTCTCTCTCCCATGGGATTTCGTGCTGCTTTGTTTTCTGCCAGGAAAAAAACCCAACTGGAAAGAATTAATATGGGTGTCTTTTTTCTTGTGTTTTATTCTGCCAGGTATTTGTTATTGCTAGTATGTACATTGCTATTTTCCATCTCCTTTTTTCTGTGTGCCTCGTACACTGTGTTAAACAAACAGAGCAAATGAATTGAAGAAGCGTAGATTTAGCTGTTAGCCACTTCTTTCTCAGTGCTTGCACATGTAATGGAGAGTATCAACCTTAAGTGTGCCACAGTCTTCTCATTTCAGAGGTTTGTGGGCAGGTCCCTTTGGAGAGAGACATGTTTTACACGAGTGCCTCCATGCACACACACATACACACATCCTTTAGGCTTCCTGGAAGAGCAAGTTAGCTCCTTAGTCCCCTCCAGGCTTGCGAGCTAGTCCCCGGAGATAGCCTTGTGGCAAATGTATGAGACTGAGCAGTGGTTGATGACTGCGGTCAAGTGATTAAAGTTGCATCTTGTTGATGGGCAGCTAATGCAAGGAAGTGGGAAAAATGGGAGGGGGAGAAGCTTATTGTCCACTTGGGGGAACATGGAAGTGTATTGAAATCGCTTACATTACAGTAAATAATGCGAACAGTGGACATATTCTAGACAAATTAAGGAAATCGCAATAGTGAATTCCTTATATTTCATCCAAGACAAAGCCTGCCATTTTCAGACAGCTTAAATGGTTTTCTGTTACCTCCATCTTTCCCCTTAGCGTGAACAAATTCCATCTATAGTTTTTGACTCAGATGAAATGGTAGAGCTTAACTCAGAATATTTTCCCAGAGATAGCCAAAGTGCATCAATCTCCTAGTTCAAAAAGTCACTTATTTTTGCCATATACAGAAGAGCAGGAGAAAGACATTATTTTAAACATCTATTGCTTTTGAAAGTACAGTTCTAGAGAGCACCATTCATAGCGAAAATCGAACATTAGGAAATGCATATATAGTTTCAATCAATTCATGTGTTGAAAGACATGGAGAAACATACTGTGATAAGACCTTTGACCATACCGTCTACCTTTAAGTAGAGCCACATATAATCGAGACCCAGCTCTACTCCAGCTTATGTGGTGCTCCCTGAGCTCCGCTTGTGCTGACTGTGACAAACAGGGTTATGGGTAAAGCATTTGCACCACCGCACATGGCTCGGGAAAGTGCAAGGCCCTAGAAATATGATTCGCACCACCGACTTGTCGCTCTGCTCAGGGGCCAGAGAGCTTTGGCTGCCTCCACGGAGAGAGAGTGGCATGCCGAGTGGAGCTGTGCCACATTCACTCGCTTCAGCCTTCCGCCTGACTTCCCTCACCCACCACCGCTGCTGTCCAACACTGCTTTGTCATATTGTGTCAGGAGGAAATTCTTTTCCTGAAATGTACTTCCAAGGCTAAACTGTGCAGAACCAAAAGACAAACATCCGTTATGTCATAGTTTTGAAGTTGTAAGCCTTCTGTAGTCCACAGGGCTCTGAAAGTACCGAAGTTTTAATGTGCTTTGTGTTGTAAGCAACATGTGGGTCATTGTGTCAGACCAAGACAAGGATTTCAAGGCCATCACTTGTGTACATTTTTGTACAAATGTACACATTTCATCTGAAGTTTTCACACAGATTAAATGGTATTGCGTAGCTCAGAGAGTTGTAAAATAGATTTCCAAAGCTTTTTATCTTTCAGGTCAGATGCATTGTTATTTTTGCCTTGTACAAAGGAGAAAGAGAAAGCTATTCTTGATGTTTTGGGTTTGAGTTTTATATTGACTTTTATATTCAGACTTCTTAGAACTTTTGTGAGATCCATGAATCACAATGGACTATGGATATCTGTTAATGTTACACTTTCAGAGTTTTAACCTTTCTGTATTCCACATTGCTTTGAAAGTAAGTCTAAATGCTATAACTCTAAAACATGTACTAAATTCACAATGTAAAGCGCAACTGACACCAATGTTTTATAAAAACAAACAAAAAAATAGTTTGCAGGCTGATTACATAGCAGTTATTTAGTTGCTTATTACTTGCGTTGTCTTGCATTTGTCTTGTTCTGTGGGTAAATGAACAGTTCAGTGGAAAAAAACACATTTGCACAATTTTCCACTTACCCCAGATGTATTTGATCAATGACAAATCTGGCTTCTCCAGTTAGAGAAGGCTAGATGTCACTAGTCACCAAGCTTGTTTCCATAAAAATACATGATCAAAACCTCTCTAAACCCACTCAAATCACATTCAGATATACTGTGAGCAGTAATGTTAATCATAAATTCACCACGACAGTATGATGTTGAATCAGCTTCCCATGTGGTTAGTAATATACAAAACTGACTCTAGATCAACAGTCCTTCTGTTGAGGTGATTTATGAAAACAGACCCTGTTGAAAGGCTACTTGCAGCATTACACCGTTTTTAAAGCTTACAGTAACTTACATTCTGTTCTAAACTATATCAACATGTTTGCACCACCTTAAGAAAGAGAGTTTTAATAAATTCAGATGTAGTTGTGTGGATTGAGAACAGCTTTGGAGATGTATTGCCAGAAAAAAATCCAGGTGACTATTGACTTCTACTGTTAGCCTTATAGCTCCAGGGCTGATCTATTGAAGCAAAATGGACCACAAACATGTTTTAGTTGACTGACTACATGCAGAATAAATGGAAGAAATGTATACCTTTTTTTTTTTAACTCAAGACAAATTCCTGAATAATAACACAAATCCTTGGAATGCTACATTTTATTTATTGTTAGTGCGCTACCACTCCTTCTTGTAGTGTCTGGTGTTCCAAACCCACCTCCACAGTGTAGGCTGTTGGAGGGGGCCTGTAAGACCTTGTATCCCCTTGTCTTCGGAATCAACACCTTAAGTGAGAGGCGTTCTGACAGGGAGAGCTGTTCGACCATTTATTTTCATAACCACCATTCAGCATCATTGCACGTGCCTGAGTGATGGCTTCCTGGTGGGGCAGATGACAGTCACCTCAAACTACTGTGGTTTGAAAAGTCCTCTCAACACGAGCAGGAAGCACAATTTCTTTCTGTTCACAGATTTAACTCCTCCACAAAAGAAATTATCCTGACGTGAACAGCCTCAGTGGGCCATCTCATGCTGAGGTTGGGACGTCTGGTGTCTCTGCATCGACTGAAGTCACTCCTGCTGCTTTGCACCAAAACAAAACAAAAAAAAAAGTAATGCAGTCTGCCAACGTGTGATATTAGGTTACAGTTATTGCTGGCAATTGTCAGGCGTTAATTAGGACGCACATTCAGTAGTGCCATATTCAAGTTGGATTTTAATAGTATATTTTTGGTTAGAACTTTCTTCAGAAAAGAAGGACGATGATAGTCTGCAATGAATAGCTGTCTGCACTGAAGCTCTGCAAGTGAAGAAGACTGGAAACTCACTGGCCTCAGGCTATGCCTGTGAGTATGAGGAGCCAGTCAAGTGCTTAGCTTTCACCTAATGGAACAGTTCACTTCCTCACTGGAACTGCACATACCCTCATGAATGCTTTGACTCCATATTGATTAGTCCGAGACAAGCTGATTGACAGTGAAACTGACAAAGGAATAAGAAAAACCATAAAAATACAGTTTTGGCTTCTTGTTTCTTGGTACACCTAATGCCACAGTGTGTTTTACCCAAAGTGAAATAATAGATCATGTTTTGAATGAGATTTTGAGTCTCCATTTATATAACATCAAGGTGTCAAATACTATTCACCTCACTGACACGTTATTTACTAAAATGATATTGCAAAGCTTATAAATCGCAATTATAGCTTGTAACTAGATTTGCCCCCATGAATTTGATACATTTGTCAATTATGCGCTTGCACTTCTCTTTTATAGTCTATAAAAAAGTCTGGTGGTTATTTGTAATGGGTATTAAGTAATGGGTTCATGTGGGGATTTCCAGCTTGACAGTCACTAGGACATGCACAGACCGTTCCCATTGCCTTCTACTAAGTGGTCTAGAAGGACATCAGAAGACTTCGAATCAATAGAACCCAAGCTTAAAGTGACTTGATCAAGACTGCACGATAGAGCCGAGTGTTGATACGTATGAGGTCCATGGGCAGTGAAGTGATATGCCTAGAAAAGCTGGGTTTTTTTGTTCGGCGAGCGGCAAACAGTGGCACCTTTTACTGCAAAGATCTCTGAGCTTGCTTTAATTAATTATCAGAATGAGACTGGTTTCTTTATTTCCATGTCCTCCACTGCCCTTTTGCTTGAGAGTTATTTGTCTCCCGATGACCCTAGATTTCACACTACATTGGCTCTGTCCTGTTTTTTTTTAAGGGACCCCTTTCTGCTGACAGAGGGGGAAATGTTATCTGTTAAATAAGTCATTCCCTAACACTTGCTGAATTTTCGCCACCGGCAAAAAGCGTTGGAATTGCTGAAAAGGCATGCAAGCGAGGGTACACCAGAGAAAAGTGAAATGACTGTCTCTCCCTCGGCACAATGAACATTTTAACCTGACAACAGGGAATAATGGCATTTCAGAGACTGAAAAGCGCCGCTGTAGCAACTGTTAAATATTGTTTTTGTTTTTTAACCATATGTCTTTAGATTCTTTGTTTCCACCCTCTAGAAAGATGTACCAACTGTCCCTTATGGGGCATTTTCATGCAAACTTAATTACTAGAGTTAATGTGTACATGAAACATATATCGGTGTATGATTTATTCATACCTGGAGCGAGATGGTCTTGAAACATTCATGGTGCAGTGGTACCTATGAACTGGTTCTCACTGTAACTGTCATTATCACTGTAACACTAAATATGTGGTGGTTAACATGTTTATCTCGTTTTCAACGAAGGAGATTAGCATGTACATGGAACAAGACGGTTACACATGAAACTGCAGTTATAAAGTGTAAACGTCTGCTGATGAATTTGTTCAAAAGTGTCCAGAAAGCCTTTCTAATTAGTGAATTCAGCTGCTGACAGAGGTGATCAACTGCCGACACACAGCTTAAGTAATCTGCATAGAAAGGAACTGCACATAGAATGTTACTCCTAGAGTGGGCAACAAGACACCCCGGCACTGGGCTGTGTCTCCCTGATGATCTTGTGGTTGATTGCAATCAAACCTTTACAGCAATGTTCCTACATTTTGGCTTCCCAGAAGAGTAGAAAATGTCAATGAAGGACAATCCATCCATTATTTTAACCACTTATCCTTAACCAGGGTCACAGGGGATGCTGGAGCCTATCCTAACAGTCATAGGACGAAAAGCTACTTAAGCAACTAAAGTGGTCATGCATGAAAACAGCACAGCACACAGTGTGAACAATGTGAAATTCTTTCTCTATAATTTAACCCATCCAGCGAGTGAAGCAGCAGGCTGCCAGCAGCTCCCAGGGAGCAGTGTGTGGGGACAGTGCCTTGCTGAAAAGTACCTCAGTGGTGCCACTGATTGTCCTGGGATTCAAAACTGTGACCTTCCAATCACAGTGCAACTCCCTAACTACTAGGCCACCAGCTGTCCTTTAAAATGCATTCACTGCTGGGTTTGAACCTGCAAGCTTGTCTCTCTGAGCATGACACGTTAACCACTGGACCACACGGCCTGTTAAATGTCTTTGGACTGTGGGAGGACTATCCGGCCAGGAATGGAACCTAGGACCTTCTTGCTGGGAGGTGACAGGACTATGTGCTACACCTCCATACCACTCAAAGAGACATGTACTCCCTTTTAATACACTTTAACACCCTTATTTCAATACAATGAAACACTGGATGAGCAGGCAAATGTCTGTGAATATTTAGCTAAAACTACTGAATGTCCTTTTTTTTTATCCTCAGTAGTTGCATGGAAAATTATTGATATATTTAGAGGGATTAGTCTTTGTTATTCTTTGTGTGACTACCAAAATTTAGTGGTCTTTGTTTGAACAGTATAGTCAGCCGCTCTCTTTGAGGTATTTGGTAAGGTCTGTGTGTGGGTATGTGTGTGTCTCTGTTTGTGTGTCTTAGCATGGTGTAAGCTGTGTGCTAGATTGATGTGCCGCTTCCCTGCACTTGTTTTTTGTCTGAGTGCTGCAACAGCGCTGACTAACCATGATGCATGGTTACTCCTTGGCTGCTGCTCACTCCAAAATTCATCTTTTCATTCAACAAGTTATTTATTTATTTGCTAACTTTCTCGCTACCATTTGTCAAAAAGGTTTTTCTTAAATGGTAGTAAAACTTACTAGTGACCTCTTTTTTTGTACCAAAAAACAAACAAAAAAATCCTGACAATAAAAATTTGGCTGCACGTCTAGCCAGTAGTATGTCCTTCAGAAAACAAAGGGAGCATGATGCAACCTTAACTTCACAGCGAAGCGTCTTTTGCGGTTTTGGGTCCGTACATGAAAGAGCATACTTTGCTAGATTTTCTTCAAACACCTGCTTTATTCAAATGAAAGGGAAGGGCATGTTTTGGTCATTTATAATCCTCTTAACACCTGCACTTCCGATGAAGGCTTCCAGCAATGTCAAAAAAAGAGCCTCTTTATCAAAAATTGTCTATCTGCCCGCTTCTCTGCTCCAACCTGTAGATCCAGGATGTAAACGAAATGTAAATGCAGGTCTGCAAATTATTACTTTACCCCAGCCACTGTATGCAAAAAAAATATATATTTTAATCATAAAATATTGCAGGGTTTTTGTCTGATTTTGAAAAAAAAAAACTATAGTTTTGCTTCTGTGATTTTAGCATGTTTTTGTGATTTTAGCACTACTAAAATATCCCCAGGTATTCCCCATTTGTGTACAAATAAAATAAACATGTTTGGGTATTTTGTTTAGGTTCTACAGTACACAAGCTTTTTAGTGATTTAATTTGGCAGATCTAAAACTTTCATTACAGTTGCTATATATTAAAGTTAGTTATGAGTATAAATAAAGCTAGTCATATGAATTGCATTTTCATTATTTTTTTAAGGGATTTTTTTACTGGGACCAACATTTTTGCCTATTATGCTATGATCATGTTAGTACTTTTAAATAATATCATGTTAGTTAATATCATTAATATCATGTTAGTATCATGTTAGTAGTTTTAAATAATATTACAAACAGCAATAACCAGGTCGTTTAAGGTCATGACCTAAGTCAGATGGCAGGAACAGTCATCTTTTAAATAATGGACATAGAGTTATAGGGAACTCTGTATAATGAACTCCCCTATACAGTATGGATATTACTTTCTAATGCCATATCCAAACAACATAAGCAACATTATACTTGCAAACACCATTAACTTTAAAGCTTTGCGCTGCATCAAAACCATAAAACCAGAGCCACGTTGTATTATATCCACTGAAATCCTCTTCCACTGAAGCATCAGGCACAAAAGCCAGTTTGGCCCAGGTGAGTGAGGAGCAATAAGCATATCAGGGAGTGGCTTGGCATGGCACGGCTTGGAGCTGCCACGTCTGGCAGTGACCTTCACGTCCACACAGCTTTCTTTATTGCCACGTCAGCACTTTATTGCCAAGCTCAAGCCCTGCCAAATCGTCTGACAGGCAGGCTGCCTCACCAAACACAAGCAGCCAACCCTTGGAGCTCTCAACAAGGCAAACATGCCTTCATTAAGGCGAGTCACGGACCTCCGATCAAGGCAAGGATGAATCCGTGTCAATGACGACTAGCAAAAGGCACACAACCCAAGAAAATTCACTTCGGCAAACAATGCGATTCAGGGGAGTAAAGTTAAACAACCCATGGGAGATGAATAAACAGAGTGACTGCATCTGAGAATTAAGTTCAAAGGATGAGAAGATTCTATGGTCCTTTTCGAAATCTTAAAATTTTTTGGTTAATTGTAACCTGATAGCCTTATTTATTTTCTTCAAGTGTCTGGGCAAAATGTCTTTGGCAGTGACTGAACTTTGGTGACTGCTATTATCCTTCCTAGTCAAAACTATAGTGTTCCTTTGTGCTGTAAGTTTTTTACACTTAAGCTCAACCTTTCAAAGTGCCATCTCCTGCCTTTCTCATATGTTTTTTCTTTTATTTCTGTCTTTTTTTGTCTGGACAGTTACAGCTTTGTCTCAGCCCGTGAAACAGCAGTCTCTTTGTCAGTCAGTCATTCTGTCTCTGGTCAATAGGCTTTGATTTACTCCCTTATTCTCCGATGATTCTGCACTCTTCTTCATGCTCAACCATTCTCTATCAAGCATCAGTTTTGATGCCTTGCTGTTTGATGAGGCAGAGGCCCTCTCAACCCCTTTCTGACTCGTACCCGGGCCAGATGGACAGCTCCCGTAGAGCTAGAGCAACATTTCATGGTGCAACCTCAGCCTCAGGTTGGGGCTGGGGCGTTGATCCACCTATAATGGTTGGATGCTGAACTTGTGACCTGAGGAATAGCAGCGGGGGCTCCAGACGTGCTGCGACTCAGCAAACGGCAATGCGGTCGAAGAGGTGCCTGTTAGGAGTTTCTTGATTTATCATAGTCAGGGAACTGGAAAACTGTGACAAAGTAAAGACATGATGGGTTTACGTTCACATACGTCTGCTTGTGAGTATGTATATATGCGCATAGCCATGCCTGAAAACCTGTGTCAGAGAGTCGGTGTGCACAAGCCCAAAAAGCACCAGTGACCTGGCATCATCGAAGCACAGAGTCTCCATATCCAACAAGGCCATTTCCATGACCCATTACTGAAATTTAGCATCCCAGTACAAGCACCACTCTCTAGTGTGGATGCAATTCTAGAGAAAATCCAGAGAATGGATGTTGAAATGTGTTTTCCCTCCATTATAATTTAGACAGGGTTATTAGTATGTGTTAGTGCTTGTTCTAATTTAATGTTTAACAGTTACAGAGCCACCATTTATATTTTATTTATATAGAATCTTCACATTTTATTCAAACTTTCAGAAGCTTTGCTATCCTTTGATGACAAATTTTACATCAATGGCTTTGATACTATACACATAAATTAACCAAAACTCAAAACTTTTTTTTGCACTTTAGGCTCTGGTTATAATAGATCAACCCTATTAAACCAAGTGTCTTGCCATTGATCCAGTCCAAGCCAGGGTAAAACCTGCCATTGTGAAGAATCTTAGCTTTCTGTGTGCTAGTATTTTTTTATCACATTGTAAAGACGCATGAGGCTTCCTTTATTTGTGGATTGTTTCGGAATGTGCAAACTCATTTAGAGTGCAGTTAAGATCAGTGAGCCCTTGTTTTTTGTTTAGTGAAAATAAACATCACACACAACTGTGTTACTTACGTTACTGATTTTGAATTTCCTTGTTCAAAATCGTTCAATTTTCAGCTTTGTTAAATCATGTTATTTACATATAAAATAAGAGTAACTGCAGCATGGAAAAGGGCAGATTCAATGGTAGCCACATAGCCAAGTAAATGTTTTTTCACTGCTAGTTTTCGTTTTTGTGATGGGTTTCGTTAACATTAATAACCTTGAATCCAGTCAGGCTTGTGTATGTGTCGCGAAGGAAACATAGAGTGTTCCATCAAATCTCCCTCTGGGGCTGAGCTCGCAGTAACTAGCCTGCTTCTGGATGCTCCTGCCTGAGATACGACCTTCACTCCGAGCCCCCCGTGACAAAGGGTGGGGCACATTCCTGGATGGTGTCGCTTTCTCTCTGGCCTCACTCTTTCACTCTGTGCTTCTCCATTGTTCTCCTTTCATCCAAATTTGGCCAACAGCCCTGACTGCTGTCTGCTGCTGACGGCAGACACGGCTCTAAAGATGCTCTCTCAGGGAGCTCTCTTCTGTTCCATACCTACCCGTTATTTCAGCCCTCGCAGTCTTTGTGCTTCTTTATCCAAAGCTGTACGTTTTGTGTTTTGCTTTGTGTTTTTAATTAATCTGTAGAGGCTGCTATTAATTGCAGTCGCTATCAATCTCCCTCACTTGCCGGAAAGTGAAGGAGCTATTTACTGCATGACTGTGCACGTGGGAGAAGACAACCAATTGGTTTGAGTTTAACAAGTGGAAAAGTTCAAAACAAATTAAAAACTTTTAGGGTCTGTGTGATTATGGGGAAATTGCGGGGACAATGAAATGGTAATTTGAGGAAGACAGCTTCCTCCGTTTGTGGAGTTTCTGTCTTAATGAGTACTTTAAACCTAATGTGTCAAATTGCCTTTTTTTAAATTGAAAATGAATCACAAGCATTGGTACAGATTTTATCAGACCAAGTTGGGCAGGAAAAAAGTAGAAGAGACTAAGTTAGGCAGGAAGAAAGTGGAGGAGGATCATAGAGAGATGCTAGAGGATATTATCAGAAATTACCAGTCGATATCAACATTGGATGAGGTGTTTTAGCTACAGTGAGCTTTTCATTAGATTTGGGCAATGCCATTTAATAAGTGTATAAGAGCTCACAGACACTAGCTTGTATGGAAAATTGTGGCCTATGCAGCAACATACAGCTAGAAGCTCATTACCTGTAATGATGTGACGACTATTTTCAGTAATGGCTGGCCCTCTACTTCTCAATTTCTCCCAGCCTTTCTTTCTTGTCTCCTTTCCCACCCACTCAGCTAAGTGCTAACTGATAGTATCCCTTCAAATGATAGTTTCCTTTTTATCAGAGAAGGCAGTAGCCTTGGCCCTTGGACAAGAGAAAAACAATTTTGCTAAGTGCCAACTCCCTCCCGACCACTCAGCCTCCCCTGTCTGTCCTGTGCCTTTCCTCTACTATAATACTCTATTCTTATCATTGCTTGGAGTTTTACAGCTCACCAAAATAAATAAAGTAGTGGAGGGACACTGTCATGGAGGATTGAGAAAAAACGAGAGGTAAGAGAGAATAAGTTAAAATAAACAAAAGAAGGATGAGAAAATAGGGAAACATGGAGCATGCAAGGGATGCTTGCAAAAACATGTCTCTAAAAATGAACAGAACGAGTGAAAAAGGGAGTGAGGTTTGTAGTATAACTTTTCTTATTCTGTGGTATCACCAGTAACCAGATTACTGCTTATATCATAAGAAAGCTTGAAAACAACAGTGCATATCAACTGCATAAACTGCACAGTGACAAGTTCCTGCTCCAAAATATAAATATCTCTAGACATATATCCATTCAAGAATTAACATCTTACAAGTCATGGTTTTGTCATGCTGCTCACTCCTACAAAACAATAAGACAAACATTATAGTGGTCAGATTCTGACCAAGCTCTCTAGTGCAAGCTCTCAAGTTGCTTAGGGGCTGCCTGGCCGTCAAAGTGGCAGGAGTCCAGCTGCACGGCCAAGAGCTCCGATCTCCTTCAGGATTCAACATCGATTGCCGATCGATCCCTGCATGATATATCACCCGGCCCAACAGACGACAGATTTGGCCCGAGAATCTGAACCTCTGCCATCAATGTCTGTGGAGCGACGAGGCAGCGGCAGACAAGAAAAGAGTGAACGTATGCATTTAACAAAACATGCACCGCCCAAGCTGGACCAGGCCCCTGGCCTCGCTGTTCGTTCATAATTCATCCCTACAAACCTGGAACCCATTTTTCTTGTTAATATTAATAACCCTAAACAGACATGGTCGTCACACAGCACCACACACTGCTACATGTTACTGTTTACACGTCGTCCAGCAGCTGGAGCCAAGCAAGAGCAATGTAGGTTGAGCTTAAACAGGTGCAGCTGGAGAAGGAACACCTGCATTACAGCCCTGCCGCTCTAGCCCCTTTTGACCTGTTGACCTTTTGCATTCCGCGGTCTGCAGTGCACCAGTCGTATCAAGTGGAAGCTAGCAGCCAGCTGTCTCGCAAAAGTGTGTTAGTCATGCTGAAATGAACATGTGCTTAATATGTACAATACTTAAGATGCCATGAACAGCCTAAGATGAACTGCAGGGGATTATAGCAATTATAGCATGTTGTCAGTGCATATAAACAATTTCTCACTCGCAGATCATTGAATACTAGAATGCATGTTAGTGAAAAAATGGGAAGTGTGATTGTGCTATGATGAGTGTAGTTGTTGCTAGGGTGTTCCAGGTGGTTGCTAAGGTGTTGCTACATGTTTACTATAATTTCACAAGTGAGGGTATCTTCGAGCCCATGATCCCAGGGGCATCTCACTAACCACTAGGCCACCAGCTGCCCCAGTTCAGTCTATAACTAGCATCATTATTTTTTTTTTATTAGCATTTGAGCAGCACCCAAAATGATTATAAGGATTCTCAAACTTTATTTGATAACTGACATATGCACCCTTAATACTGCTTGCCCCATTGTGATGTCATGGTCAAATCAGAAGGGTTTTTGGAGGGTTCTTCAGTTAAGATGAATTGCAAATGAATGGCAAGTTTGAAAGCTCTTAACGACTGGAATTTTTCCACTGAGACAGTTCCTCATACATGATCTTTTATAGTTGTCCGATGACAGCATGACTGCACATCAATCTCAGGCCACCATGTCCTTCTCCCCTCTGACATGAGGCTGTCTCCTTGAGCTCTTCTATAGCCAAGCTCAGAAGCTAAAGCCACTAATCAAAAGGAGTGGCATCAGCATACAGAGGTTTGCAGGGGAGACAGTGGCAAATGACAGTTAAGGGAAGTATTTATCTCCTGTGTGTAACAAGCTTTGGTCACTCCTCAGTATCACATAGGAATTGAGGTGGGGTGGTGGTGTGTGTGTGTGTGTGTGTGAGAGAGAGAGTGAGAGAGAGAGAGAGAGAGAGAGAGTGTGGACAGGATTTGGATTGGAGTGGGGGCTGTGAGAGTTATGATTAATGACTCAATTTTCCATTGCACTTTTTAAAGTGGAGTGTCAATTTACTTCCTGTGATACTATGATTTCTCCTTGACTGAGTGGGCGGGGAGAAAATGTAAAAGAATGAGATAGTGAATTTGATTATGATTATTGAGATGACTGTGGGAGGGCCGACTTACCATCACTTCTCATTACTGATAAACCGGGGCAGGATGAGTTCTTTTCTTAATCATGGCAAACATCAGAGACGATCATGTTTTAGGACTCTTGAAATATCACCAACCCATTGCATATTATCCTTAATACAAACACAGCATGTTATGAGAGCTTAGGAGTTGGCAAGAAACCGCGGTCTAATTGTCTTCGACGTTGTTTCATGTGTGTGGACAGGTCAGTGCCTCCCTTTCTCCCTTGTCCTCCCTCTCATCCATTTGCACCTCGGTCCCCTGGTTCGAGTGCCAGATCGGCCTGCTGGATCCCCTGGATTAGTCTGATTAAAAGTGATGCTGCTGGGGTTTTGGGAGCACAATTGCGCATGATTCATTTCACACTTACTCCAGGTTTAAGGAGTTATAGTGCGGTTCAGATGGGACCAAAGACTGAGACTAATATTGATTCTTACTTTGCCAACTTGCGATTTTTTAAACTGGTTTTAGGCAACCTGGGGAGACTAAAGGAAAAGGCACAGGTCTGACCGACACAGGTTCAGTCTCAAGCCTTCTATCTTACCTTTTGATGAAATGTGGAAATGGGTTTATCAATGGGATAATGTTTTGGTAACCATCTTTGTCTGCACCCTAAAGAAAATCTGAGCTCAAAGCAGCATTTTTGCTTTGTTTTGCGACGGTCCCTCCTGATCAGTACCCTTAGACCTTCCTTTTAGCCACTGCATTAAAACAATCCTTGATTAATGTGCAATTTGATTAAACAGCAAATGTGAGAACAGATTATGGTATTTGTTTTTATAGCTTTTAGTATTGCTATTACTTTCTCTTAAAGTAACTCTGATTCCACAAGATCACATTCACTCCCTTTTTTCCATGTCTTTATTGCCTTGGCTAATTTTGACATGGCATAGTTTTACAAATACAAGAAAGACATCCCCTCAACTTCACTGGAACAGCTCCTTGATCACTTCAGCGAAGTGGTTCTTCAGACAGCCCCTAGTGCTTTGAATAAATAACTACTGAAATAGAATGTAATGGTTGTTTGAACTTCTATACAGCCTGAGCAGCAAACACCACAACACACATGGTTACGCAGCAGGATTTCAAGCATAAACTCTGCCAGATAATGGAAGTCATCCTGTTTGAGACTCCCCCTTTTATATCGAAAACAACAAGGCCGATGGCGGGGTTGGCCTTTTGAAAGCACCGGTGAGGTTGCTGATGTCTTTTTTTCCCCTGTGAAATTGTGAGAACACATTTAAGGCTGATTTCCTCAAGAGGCCAATTTACATTTCATAAAGTTGAGCATCAAGCATTAAAGGCACAAGCTAAAGGAGAAGGCAAGAGAAAGAGACAGACGTCTTCTAAAAGGAGTGCTGAAGAGGCGTGGGTTTTGTCTGGATCTCCCTCTCCCAGGCATTCGACTCCTGGTTCCCCCCTCCCCACTGTAGTTTAAAGAGCACTTTGAGTTTTCACATATGACGGCTTCTTAGATTCTGAAGGAATCTCATTGGCAGTCAGAGCAAGACCCAGGCGTCACCCTTCAGGTTAACTGTAGGTGAGAGAAGCGCTTGCCTGGAGCAGGCTCACTGGAAGCCGAATGACTGGCCCCCAGGGTGGTGGGGAAGTCAGGGGGAGGGGAAGAAGGGGGATTCTCTGGCAGAACGCTAAAGCCTGCAGGCCTTCATCTTCATTTCAATGCAAAACTACTTTGTCATATAATCTCTGCAGTGACTACAGCTCTGAGTGAGGAGCACCAAGCAGAAATATAATAGGAATAGTAAAGCAGGCAAAGAGGGAAGTGAGGAGGGCTGGGAAAAAAAAGTGACAAGTGGCAAGAAAGAATAGGAACAACAAGAAAAAAGAGACAGTGAAAACTAACAAACCACTGAGAATTGAATCCTGAATAAACAGAATTTGACAAAAGCCCAGTTCCCCTTTGGACGTCGTCAGTCTTTATTCCTGTTTGCCAGATTGTAGCGGATCATTGTTTTCCTTTCGCTCCAAAGATGCGCCAGGGGACGTTAGAGGTCTTGACTTGACAAGCAATCAGGCCACGCTAATGAAAACCTGGCCCAGTGGTAACCAGGAAGACAAAAGAGCATGCACCATGGTCACAGAGGATGGTGCAATAGCAAGATGTTTTCTTAAAAACTGTTGAAACAATGGAACAGGCATTCAACTGACTTGTCTTATCTGCAGTGCTCTTAGTGGGCTCAGGATTCCTCCTATGATTTAGAATTTGGGGGTTTCTTATCAAACCTACTAAAATACAAATCTTGCCATAGGTATTTTAATGCAATCATTGAATTTTTAACGAATCTCAAAAATTATTACCTCATGTTGTCAAATTACCACAGAGGATTGCACTCAAAGAAATTGTACCAAACTTTTTGTTGTATTTCCTTTTTTTAATTTTTGGTTGATGCTAGGCTCAGTTAAATTGTATATTTTCCTAAAACCTGTAAATGCAAATCTGCTGAAACATTCAATATAGGTCTTTCTGTCTTTTCATCCTTTGCTCTCATCTTCATTCATACTCCACTTTTTCCTTTTAGTATTTTGGGCCATTATTGGCTCTATCATGCCCATCCCATGCACCATCATCCAAGGAGGGTAGCAGTGACATTGCCTATCCACCACTCCAGGCAGTCTCTACACTCATCATGGCACAGCCCACAGAGCATATGGCTGTGGCGCTGATATCTAGCCAGGCTTGGAGAAATCATTCAGCATGAGAATCCTGTCTATCCTGTGAGATGATGCTTCTTTCTGTTCCGCCCTCTGCTTCTGTTCTTTCCCTTTCTGTTCCTTCCTTTGCATAAGCCCTCATAAGGCACCTATAACATGGTGTGATGAAGTTGTTAACCTTTCCGTGACATGGCTTGACTCCATGCACTAGACGTTTGGACATGCATTCCACTCATGCCTTGCTCAACTGCGACCATTGGCGCATAAAATGAGCTCTGAGTCTCTCCAGTGATCTCTGAATTCAAGGGATGAGCGACTGTTCTGCATGCGAATTTTGTCTTAAGCTGCCTCTGCTCGTTCGTGCAATGGTTATATGGTGAGCCCAAGTAGCTGGCCATATTTCTTTCTACGAAAGATGATGGAGTGATGTTCTATCCCAGTTGGATGAAGGAATTGACCTTGTATACTCAGCCCACAGTTACATTCTTTCACTCCTTGTTTCTTTAGAGGTTGGACAAACTTTACGCAACAAAGTGTTTAATTCAATTCATCTTAATCAAAAGACTGTAGCTTTTTGTCAAAATCATACCTGTCAAAACAGATTGTTAGTATAGGTGGGATGTAGTTATTGCCTTGTCTCATAATTTACTCATTCACTCACATTAATTAGGTTAATGTAGGCTTCACAAGTGGGCACTATTTAGTAGTGTGTTTGAGGTGGCACTGCAACACTGAGTGACTCTTCACTGATGCCGATGATTGGTAATTGGTTGTCAATCTTGGAGAGAAATGCGTTTCCATGGTGCTGCTTTGTATGTGAGGCTAGCTGACTTGCCTGAGCAGAACAAAGAGGTGCATGAAATGTAACCAGACTAAACCCAAGAATGTAGTTTTTGCCAGAAATCTCTTCAATTTGAGTTATGGCAAATTCTACCCTGTAACTGCCAACTCATGGTTACAGGGTTGGCAGAGTTACCACTCACACCCCTACTCCACTTTTTTTAACTAAATAAATGTCACATCTAAGTCAGTAATGCTGCTGTCAATCTTAAATGGAGTTGTGAGAATTCTTGAATTTGTGACAACCATGCAAAATTGTTTTTGTAAACTAGATATCGAGAAATTTAAATGTGACAGTTGCAGGGATCCAAGGCTGTTAAGATGTGGTAAAGTTTTTCTTGTGTAATTAAGCTTAATGTAGTGTTCTGGCAAATTATATGCCACTGTTTACAACCTGCCTGGATTAATTTAGTCAGATTAATTTAGCCATAGCAATGTAGGTAGTATAAACAATGACTCTAAAGAAATCTTGCATAATACAGTGGAGGAAATAAGTATTTGAACCCTTGCGGATTTTGTAAGCTTTTCCAATGACAAAGAAATTAAAAGTCTCAGAACTGTATCATTTTAATGGTAGGTTTATTTTAACAGTGACAGATAGCACATCAAAAGGAGAATTGAAAAAATAACTTTAAATAAAAGATAGAAACTGATTTGCATTTCATTGAGAGAAAAAAGTATTTGAACCCTCCAACAAAAAAAGACTTAATACTTAGTGCCAAAATCCTTGTTTGCAAGCACAGAGGTCAAACATTTTTTGTAATTGATGACCAAGTTTGTGCACATTTTAGGAGGAATTTTGATTCACTCCTCTTTGCAAATCATCTCTAAATCACCAAGGTTTCGAGGCTGTCTCTGTGCAACTTTGAGCTTCAGCTCCCTCCATAGGTTTTCTATTGGATTAAGGTCCGGAG
>JBBJLR010000139.1:9303034-9351842 GCA_037577145.1 Brachypetersius gabonensis | reverse complement strand
TGTGTGTGTGTGTGTGTGTGTGTGTGTGTGTGTGTGTGTGTGTGTGTGTGTGTGTGTGTGTGTGTGTTTGTGTGTGCTCCACTGCTCTGTAAATCGTTCCTTAGCATGAGGCTTACATTTTCCCAACAAATTAACATTAATATACTAAAAATAGTAAAAAAGCAAAGTACTTTTATATCAGAAACTGTAAGAAAACAGTTTGCCAGAAATGCCAGTGTCACCAAGGGAGATATTATGATGATGATGATGATGATGATGATGATTATTGTTATTACTATTGGGCCAATGTAATAGTGAAAGATCAGTGTAGTAAAGAGTAAAGTTTTTTACAATCTAAACCAACATAACAGACATTGCAAAAGGGCAAAAGGTTCAATTCTAAAACATTTTCACCAGCTGCTTCATTTAAATGACTAGAACTGGTGCCACCTTATTCCATTGCTGCATGTTTAGCACACAGGAAGCTCTGTTTGATAATAAAAAGCAAAAGAAGCCATACTGTTACCACTTCCAATTAATTAGTGCTGCCTGCAAATGCTTTGCAGTCCTGAGATCTATCCTCCAATTAAGAGTTTAACCAAATTAAGAGTTAATACCACAGACCTCACAAAAACATAACAGAAAAAGGTACACCTTGAAGACAACAGTTCTCGTGTTAAACACAATAATTGCATCTCTAAAACACAGAATTAGTAGGGAACACACAGTTATTAGCTGTTTTAGCTCTTAATTTTTGTATCTTAAGCCAATAATTAAATAAGTATTAAGGGAATACACCCATGCAGCTCGGTCACAGTTACCACAGACACAATTTCCCTGTTCATAGTAAAGGAACAGAAAACTGTTCACTTAAAATGCTCATAATAGACACCAATGCACCTGCCAGTTGACTTCTATTGTAAAAATATAAGAGGTAAGTGGGTTTTTGGTTCTTTGACATTGAAATTGTTGTCTGCTGTGACTTAGTGTTTTCTTTTAAGTAACTTTTGGTATAAGCAAGATATAACATACATTGTTCAGTTAAAATAATGGCTTAGGAGGATTTATATTGGATAAAGCTAAAATAGTACTGATTAGCAGGAGTATATGGAATGATGAAGTGTGAGGGTGTTTCTCCCTTGCAGTGCCAGTAAAGAGAGCTGGCGAGGTGGTGGTCGGTGCTAGCCGCCTGCTGGTCTGTGTGGCTGTCTGGCTGACGTCTCTGTCTCCCCCTCTTTCCCGGCAGTTCATGGCATCAAGTGGACTTGCAGCAACGGGAACAGCAGCACCGGCTTCTCGGCCGAGCAGCTGGTGCAGCAGATCCTGGACAGCCACCAGACCAAGCCACCTCCCCGGACTCATAACTGCCTCTGCACGGGGACGCTGGGTAAGGGGCCGCAGGGAGGGAGAGAAGAGAGGGCCAGTCAGAGTGTAGATTCTAAATGCAAATTCTAAAATGGACAAATCCAGTATAAAAGTAGCCAACACTATGATCTTAGTGTCCGAGATTTTACCTAGCAAAACTAAAAGCAGTAGTAACTGCTTTTTAAATTAGACCTGCAGTGAGTATAATGTGTGTAAAGATCTGCATTACATGCAAATTAACCATTATAACCATATTCCATTTGATGAAAGGAAAACTGCCTTGTGTAAAATATCGATGGCATGTTTTATACCAAAGGTGCATGTACTAGAATCTTCACTTTCCATCCGAGTGTAGTGAAAATAGCTTTCCATTCCATGCAATATGAATTTTGGTCACTAGATGGCAGCCTTTTTTTAAATATCAAAATGATTTCATCCCAGGTCACACCACCTATGTAAGTGAAAATGTATATTGGTTTATGCCTATTAAAAGAGAAAAAGTGACATATAGCAATGCACAATATTTACCCAGACAAATATGAGATAAAAACACTCAATTCATTCTTCTGTGTTCCCTCTGGCTGTAGGTGCTGGAAGCAGCCTGCATCACAAGTGCAACAGTGCCAAACACCGCATTATCTCTCCAAAAGTAGACCCACGCTCTGGAGGTGCCTACAGCAGCACCCATTCCGAAGTGCAGAACAGTGATGTGTCTGAGGGCAAAACTGAACACACCCATGGTGGAGGAAAGAATGGAAGGGCAGGGGCAGATGGTCCAGGTGGATCAGCTGCACGTGAGAAGAGGAATGGAAAAGTGCCCAAACCAGCTCTGCTTCATCAGAACAGCATGGAAGTGTCCTCCACCAACCAGGTCGAAGTGCCCGACACCACCCAGAGCTCTCCTGTGTCCATTAGCAGTGGCCTGAACTCCGATCCAGACATGGCAGACAGTCCAGTGGTGACTGGTATGAGCCACGTGGCCTCGGTTATGGGCAGCCTGTCCCAGTCTGCCACTGTCTTCATGTCAGAGGTCACTGGAGATCCCGTGTACAGCATGTCTCCCACCGGAGACCCCAATGCTCATCTCCTGGGCCCAGACACAGCCCCAAGCAGCCTGGTGCTGGCAGTTGCAGCTGACAGTCACAAGTTTGCCTTCCCTGGGGCTGTGGGTGTGGGACTGGGAGATGCTGGGTCTGCCGAAGGATTAGCCATGCTATCAGCGGCTAGTGTGTCTGAAGAGCTTGTCCTGTCCAGCAACCTGGATTCTGGAAGCATCAAGTTGCCTGAGACCACTGTCAACTTTGACCCAGACTGCTTCCTCAACAACCCCAAACAAGGGCAGACCTATGGGGGTAATGGACTGAAGACGGAGGTCAGCAACCCCAGCAGCTGCAGTAATGGAGGGGTCCGCTGTTCACCTCCTCTCGCTGACAACAGTTATGGTTTCAATCCCTTGCTGGTAAAGAATATCAAGACAGAGGATACTTCATTTGAGCAACAGCTGGCCAAGGAAAGTGGTTACCAGGTTGGTGAAGTTGTCAGTGGTGCAGGCAGCCTATCCAGCACCTCGGGCAGTGGATCTACCCAGAGTTCCCTTGCTCTGACTCCCACAGGCTCTCTTCTGCCTTCTGGGGGTGGCTTGAGCCCCAGTACCACCCTGGAGCAGATGGATTTCAGTGCCATTGATGCCAAGCAGGATTACACCTCTACTGTGATGTCAGCCACAGGTTATGGCCAGGCCATTCAAAGCCCTCACTTGGCACACCAGAGCCACTCCCCCAGCTTCTTCCTGCAAGGTTCACCACAGTCCTCCCAGAACCAAAACCACCAGAACAATGGCACCTCTGCACAGAACTCCCATGACACTGCTGCTTACATGGGTTTGTCTGTGGTTAAGACTGACTCAACAAGTACCAACGGGCATCTCCACCATCACCATGCCCACCAAGGACAGCATGCTGCCTCCAATAACTGCAACGGAAACTCTACATCTGAGAGAAATGGGCAAAGTGGCACTCTACAACTTCTACAGTACCAAAATCGCTTCCCTAGTGCAGGCCAAGAACATGAAGATGTTGGAAGTCTGGAACAGCCAGCTAGCTCAGAAGCTGGGGATGCAAGTGTCCAGGAGAAAGAGACAGAGGGCTTGTTGAAGGCAGGGGATCATCTGCAGTCTTGTGTGGGCAATGGGGCAGATGGCAGTGGGGCCACAGAGCATTATCTTCAGCAACCAGAGAGTAGCAATATGAGAGCAGGACCTGGCGGAACAGGAACAGGGGCTAACAATGGAGCCCTGTGTAATGGCACCGAGGGCAACAGGGCAGCTGGAAGTCCACATCAACAGCTTCAGCCACTCTTACAGGGTGCAGGTCTAGTCCAGGGTCTCTTCAACACTGTTGCAGCCCACCAGGGTTTGACTGCCAGTGGGGGCAGTGGGAGTGGATCCATGGAGATCAATCTAGACCACTTTGATGTCTCCTTTGGAAATCAGTTTTCAGATCTCATCAACGACTTCATTTCAGTGGAGGGGGGAAATGGAGCATCAGTGGGAGCACAAGGGGGCAATGCACTCTACAGCCATCAGCTGATGGCTCACTCTGGCACAGAGGGGCAGGTATCCTCTGGAGCAGTGACCCAACAAGGCACAGAAGAAGGGAGCACCCGTGGAGCAACTGGGTATAATTCTGCAGACCTCTGCCTCCAGCCCTGCTGCAGCCCTCAGTCGGGCCAGTCCGGGGCAGTGACAGGCGAGGCGGGACAGCTGTCCTACATGCAGGTGGAAGAGGTGGTGTCTGCCGCTGTAGCTCATGGGAACATGGGGATGCTACAGGCCACTGGTAGACTATTTGTGGTAACAGACTATTCGCCAGAGTGGTCTTATCCTGAGGTGAGACTCTGTAGTTGCCTTCATGTGCTTGTCAGAAAATCTTGTTTTATCCAGTTGAATAATTTACTGTTTGCCAAATTGTAATTGATAACATTCTGTCACAATCGAGCAAGCCTGCTTGGAACTGATAGCATTTTAAGATTTTCCTCTGTGATAAACTTGTATGCAATGCAACAGACAGTAATCGGTGTAAGAAAATATTTATCTCATTATAAGTGGCTACTTAAAGTTATCCTTGCAAAAATACAACCAGTGCCACTGTAAGAATTGCTCCCAGCAACCAGTGAAATCATCCTTTCCTCTGCCCTGATGAAAGGGCAAAAGTAGGTAACGAGTTGGGAACTGAGGTATCAGATTTGTTTCTAAGGCTTCCACTTGTGACTACGCCTTAAAGGAATGTTCACTGGCCTCAGAAACTTGTATTTATATTCATTCTAAAAGCTAATGTTTGTGGGATTTTTGGTTACAGGAGTGGAGTTTGGATTTTTGTCTCTGTAATGCACTAAGCCCCAACCACAGTGTTGGAGAAATGTTGGATAAGAATAAGACAAAAATATGCATCGCTCTAGTTTACTTGGACTGGAAATCAGAATTTCAATCCATATGATAAATATGATAATATGATAATTTGATTGACTATAATCATAATCACTTTCTTACTTTACTTTTTACAACATATCTAAATGTCTCTTCTGAGTGTGTCCTGTTATGTACCAGTACAGCCTATGGGCCAGGCACATGTCAAGTCTCTGAATCTCTTATGATGTCATTAACATGCCCACTGGCAAAAGGGCATAGGGACAGATTTAGACTGGGGCATAATAGAGGCATATGACAGGCTAGTAAATAAACTCTAAACCTCAACGTACCCTTTAGATGACCCAGGCATTTTGATTATTAATTGTTTACTGATTACTGAGTCCACCTCTGTTACCATGGTACACCTTGTGATTTTTTTTAACAGAATTCTGTGTGCTTTTTCAGGGTGGTGTAAAGGTTTTGATTACGGGCCCATGGCAGGAAGCTAACAGTGACTACAGCTGCCTGTTTGATCAGATTACTGTGCCTGCCTCCCTCATCCAGCCTGGAGTACTAAGATGCTATTGCCCAGGTAGGAGCTCAGACTGTCGTGTTTGTATTCCCAAAATTCATTTTTATAGTCATTTTTCATTTTAGAGATCCCGTAAATAAAAATAAACATTTTTCAGCAGTTCTAACAAGTTACGCATAATTGCATTTTTATTTTCAAATGAAATGCACTGGCCATATGTTATGAAAGAAGAATTTCGATTTTTCTAAATTTCTCTGCATTCAGCATGGTTTGCTGTGAAAATGTGCAGAGAAGAGAAATTTACCAAGTCCATTTCTTTAGAACAGCAGTGCTAGGAATCAGGGATTACAATGTCTAAACCCCATATAGACATTTTATGGTCCAAAATAGTCCAAAATCCAGTAAACTTAGAAGTGACTTCTGTGTTTATGTATGAAATGTTGATATTAAAATACTGGAACATTTGCATTTTTACTATTGCTTCACTCTCTGCCATGTATAGACTTTAATAATAAAAACAGCTTTAGGTAAAAATCTTATCTAAAAACAATGTGTCATACATCAGTGAATGTATTCATTACAATTTCATGTAATAGCTGTCTGTGAGGAAGCTTTCTGATGCTTTAAACGCTCTCCACTGTGAACAATCCACTCTGAATGACTTACATTTAAATCTTTACAATTGGTGGAGTCCCCTTAAAGAGTCCAGTGTCACAAATACAGTTTGAATAGACATGATTGAGTCACTTATGTAGTGATTTGATTACATTTTTACCTCCCAAATGAAGTAGAATGGAATGACCCCATTGCTTATGTCGCGTTTCAACTACCTCTTATTACTATGCTTCTATTACTTAGCCTCATAGTAACACAGGGGAGGAGGAGAACACAAACAATTGTCATATCAGTACAGAATATTAGTCTTTTGTCTTAGCTTATATAGTGTTGAGCAAATTGTAAAATATCCTCAACTAATATGACCACAATCACAACACTTTTGTCTACAATGACGTACAGAGTCAAGACAAAAAAGGCCTGCCACTGTCTGACATAGGCTTTGTACCAAATCATTACTCCTGGCTGGAGCAGCTGATTAAGTGATTAAGTGAAACTCTGAGCAGTTTCTTGTCCTTCCCACTTGTAGCTCACGACACAGGCCTGGTGACACTTCAGGTGGCAGCCAGCAGTCAGATCATTTCTAACTCGGTCGTGTTTGAGTACAAAGCCCGTGCTCTCCCAGCCCTGCCCACATCCCAGCACGACTGGCTCTCACTGGACGGTAAGCGCCCTGATTCTTTCATGTTATTCTGGTGGTTATCTGATAACAGCTGTATGGTAAACTTGGACATCCCTGTCAAATGATGATTTGTTGATTTTCTATGTATTTTTTAATCTTTTCTATTTATGTAACTTGCACAGGTCACATTTTTCTTTCCAATATATTACATTCAGCAAATAATATAGAGTTATAGCATGTTGGTGGTAACTGCATCTTCTAAGGAAAAAGTGTGATGATGTGTATCCCAACTACCTAAGAGAAAATGTATGAGTTGCTGGCTTTGTTGGTAATTACTTGTTTTGGCTTTTAATCCTTGCAAATTTGGGTTCTAAATAAACATTCAGAATTATACAAGAAAATAGGTAAACATTGCATATCTCTGCTGATCTGTTGTAACATGACTGACACATAGAAGAAGCAAGTACTCACTCAAGGATATAGAAGAGCATGCTAATAATTAACCACATAATAGTTATTTTGTAATCCTTTAAGAATAAAAGACAACACTAAAAGAGTGTAACGTTTAACTTTCTTGCTTGAGGCAAACTGTAGCAGTCCAGCCACTATTTACCTATTGTTGGAAGGTTTTGTTAACATAAAATAGCTATTTTCTACTTCTTTGAGCATATTTACCTTCCACACTTTGATGTTTGTTATAGTGTCTTCCTTGGCATGAAGAGTAGGTTTTGTAGTAGTAGAACTCCTGAAAGCTTTGAGAGTGTCCCCCCTTTTTAATTCTCTGTACTTATGGCACTTTTTTACTGGCAAAAGGAACTGAAGTGTATTGCTAACAAATGTTTTTCCGTTACAAATTAAGCAACCCATCACACTAATGCGGTTGCGGTCCTGCTCATTGGTAGGACCAAAGGTGGGCCCACAACTGACAGTGTCAGTGCTTTTTTATTGGTTAAAAAATTGTGTTTTTAAAAGATTGGTTTTTAGGGGTTTTTTGTGCCTGCACATAAAAATAACATTGAAAATGCAGACTAAGAACTCAGAAGTCGACAAAATACAACCACTACTATCTGTTTGGGCTGAATAAATACATTTCCGTCTGAGAAAAATGAAGGTGTACCATGACATCACTAACAAGTTAGCAGGATCAGATATGCACCACAAGGCTAAACAATGCTGAGAAAAAGAACTCAAACAAGACTATAAAAATAAAAGGAGCTCTGACAAAAATAAAAATTTTGCACTGGTTCGACTCCATGTTTGTGGCTTTGGTTTGATTCCATGGACACTGCTTTGGGACTTCACTTTTTACATCACCATTGCACTGCCATCATGTTAGAAACACTGTTACTGGACTCAGATACAGTAGATCAAGCAACAATTCCTGTGCCACTGCAGTACAGATGATGTGCAGCACATTTCCCGTATATCTTTGGAAAAGTCCCTTTATAGAATATCTGTGTTGATGAATGTGGTCTATGTGAGAGAGAGGGCAAATGAGACTTGATGTAGCACATGGGGGCAAACCAGTGCTGCAGGAGCCCCAGAGGATGGATGTGACATGTAAATGGAGCTGAAGTAATGGTCAAATGGCCTCCTATTCATGAGTGACCAGCAGGCTGGGCCCTGCCCACCCAGTTTCCAGAGAGCATGGGGCACAGACAGGCCACGGTCACTTAATCACTCACCTTCCCTTTAAACATTAATGCTTTTTCTCTCCTCTCTGTTCTCCACTGTGAAGAGTCTTTGCCAGTGGTGATGTTGATGTCCTGTTTGATCTTAATCCTGGTTGATGATCCAGGCAGCCTCTCTATAACTCCTTGTTTTACCACTAGTATGGCAACGACCCGGTGTGTGTGCAGCTGAACACACTAATCAAAGTAATGTGTTCTGAGGCAAAGATGGGATGGGATTTATGAAGTGATGATTAGATGGGAGGTCAGTGTATTTACATTGGTCCACCACAGCAAGAGATGTGAATTAACCCCCTTCTCTCCGAGTGAACATGAGCCAAACTGGGGTAGGGTATACAGATGGCCAGTTAGCTACTTTGCCAAATTTGAACTTATAGTTGTTCTCATCAGATGAGCAATTTCTGTCATTCTCAGTAATCCATTTTCTCCACTGTGATGAATAGAAGATTGTTACTATTTATACAACTACATTAAGGCATTCAGATTCAATCAACCCACCATGTGTCATCAGAAGGTGGGGTTTCCTAGCCTTTAAGCCAGAAAATGTAAGGATTACTGCATTACTGCTGTATGGGGCAAGTAGGCATGCTTACAGCAGACGCAGCCATGGTTTCATTTTTCATTTTGGCTGCAGTGCCCCTTTGACATTCAGCCAAATCCCTTGGATTTTAAATTTGACAAGGACAACAGAGATGTATAAACACATGTGGGTTTTGCCTCACTTTTCTCAAACACTTCATATTGACCAAGTGGCTTTGGATTTCAGTGCTCAAGAAGTTTTTGGCTAGCAATTACATGAATGGTAAAGTAGTTCTTATACGTCTCTTGACTACAGTAATGAGATTAACAGAAAAGGTAGGTCTCCCTCATGACAGTCTCATCCAAAAACCCTTACTGTAAGAGTATCAGCATATAGTATTTTAGAATCTTCATTATAAAGTAATTACCATTATAAAGAGACCACCCTTTTAATTTTTATAATCAGTGATCATTGGGTGAAAACATACATTCATTTTTTTAGAGTAAAGGAAAAAAGAGAAATATGCAGCATCCACATCAGTTTTGACACCCTTCATGTTAGTAAGCCCAAACATTTTAAATAAACCACACATGCAGTGGTGTATTCTTAAAGATACCTCTAGTGAGCCATGGTAAAATAAGGTGAGTTGATGTTAGTTGGAACATCAATGATGTAATTTCTAAAAGAAAGTTGCAGTCGGCAGTATTTATGAGGCTTCATCACTAAACAAGTTCTTCTGGTGGCCTGGTGGTTAGGGAGTTAGGGTCCTGTGAATAGAGGTTGATTGGTTCGATTTCCAGGACTGCTAGTGGCACTTCTGAGGTACTCTTGAGCAAGATACCATCTCCACACACTGCTGCCCAGGCACTGTGTTCCTGGCTCCCCATTGCTTCACTTGGTGAATGGGTCAAATACAAAGACAGAATTTTGTGCTGTTCACACTGTATGCTGTGGTTTGTTAACGTATGAAACACTTTACACATCACTTTACAAACACAATTGCTTAGTCATAGCTCCATAATGTAATTAAAGACATTTTTATATACGTTTTATCAAGTATCACTGTATTTACTAACATTTTGGTCGACTAACCAGCAGAGCATTAAAAAACTTCTGCATGTAATGTGCATGGTTAAAGCTGGACTATATTTACTCGGATCAAAGCATACACCGAACCCAATGTCCTGTATGGCTTGCACCCTGTTGGCCCTATTAGTGTCATTAAACTGGCGACTGTAATCTTCAGATGAATTTAAGTAGCTTGAACATAATCTGCCAAGTGCTACTTCCCTCCAGTAAAATAAATCTGGCTACACCCCTGAGAGTACTTAAATACTTAATCTTATGAAGAGATAATCAAGCTCCACTTTCGCTACAGAAAATCTACAGGTGTTTCTGTCCATCCTTCCTCTATGAGAAGACGACCCAACACTGATATGTAGCTGTTCAACAAGCCATTACTGAGGAAACAAAACAGAGAATCTGCACTAGAACACCACGAAGTTTTATGTACTTGAGAATTTTAGAGCTGTTGTCATGGAAAACTCTTCAGAAAAGCTTGAGCCTGTTTCCTCCCTTTTTACAGAACAAATTGACCAATTAAATTTTATTTCAATAATATAAAGTGTGGTCTCTGCTTTTGCACAGGACACCCTACTATCATCAGCCATTGGTTCAAGTACACCATGATTGACAAGTGGACTAAGAGTCAGTCTGTAACAGACAAATAGCAGTAAAGATAGCTGTAAATGACCATTTATTTAAAAAATATTAGCGATTGAGCTGTCTGTGGAACTGACGATAGTTTGAGTACAGTTGTTATAGTATGTTGGATAAGTTCAACCTACTATGTCCGTAAACAAGGAGACAGAAATTTGCTTTTTAGCCTGGCTGTAACTCTATCTCTTGTGTGTAGGACAAAACGCGTGAATAATAAGCAAGCTTGGCTCTCGACATGAACCCATAAGTCCAGTGTGTCAGAGTCTCCATGCCTCGCCTGTGTGTGTAGCCTTCATTTGTCATAATGCAGGGGGATGCTTGGGCTGCAGCACTGCAGGTACAGAACCAGGAGGAAACACAGGCAGGGCTGAAACTACAGTCCACTGACACAAAAACACCACAGAAAGCCACGGTGTCCGTCGGTTGAGGGGGAGGGGCAGGGGGGCAGCGAGACTGACCCCCCTACCGTTTGGTGTGTTATGTGCAGGAGTAGAGCTATATGGCTTCGGGCTTAAGCACTGAGATGCCACTCCCAGCACTTAGGTGCTAGGTGTAGGTGCTAGCATATGGTTTGAAGTGAGTGACAAAGCTCAGTTTGAGCGCCCACCATCAGGCTTCAGCTGGATCTTTTAAATAAAAAAATGGCATGCACTGAACCAAATGCAGGTTCCCTTTGGTCCTCTCAAAATATGTAGTCTTGGATAAAAGAAGCTCAAGACATGCAGTCAGCAATAGAAAGATGTTGAAGAGAGAGAGAACCAGGCTTTGTCCCTCCATGCCTGCTTGTTCTCTCACCAGCACAAAAGACAGCGGCACTGAAAACGGGGAAGATCGTGCATGAGCTCGAGCGCTCCACGTCGCACACGCTCTCGTTACGTGAGGCGAGACAAAACCCAGTGGCGCGGAATGGAGGAGGAGGAGGAGGAGGAGGAGGAGGAGGTAAACGGGGGCAGGGTGAGAGGGGGCAGTCTTTATCCTCCTCTCCACTCCCCTCACTCTCTTCCACGTTGTTCTATTGTCGCTGAGATCCGTCAGCCGCGCACTACGCTTCACTCTGCACTGGAAGACTGAGGAGAGAGCATGTGCGCGTGACAGAGACGACTCGAGCTCTTTCGGTCAGTGCCCTGCTTCACTTCTGTGCTGTTTACGTTGTCCATGCATGCTGTTCAGTTGCTTCTCATTAGAACGGTGCCTAAGCTGCATGAAGTGAAGCAAAGTTTGAGACTTTGCATGCAAAAGATTTATTGCATATTTGCATTTGTGAGTCTTGCATTCATGTGGTTTTGTCTCTAATCTTATGTGTTTTGATTGCTGAATGCATCTCATTCCTCCAGCACGTGAGTGCATTGAGTTTGAGTTGTGGTGGGAAACGTTGGGCTGCACGAGGTTTGCACAGTGCAATGACAAAAAATATGCTAAAGAAGTTTGGCAGTAGTTTTCCAGTAGAGAAAGAGCAGCGCAAGCTTTGTCTGCAGTTGCATGCATCAGGCACGAATGGCTATCCCACCTCCAGTGTTATGAATGGAAACCCCATCAAGTGCAACACAAACTCTTTGGCTGTGGCCGTGTGACATGCCTTTATTTTAGCATGTGGCTCCAGCTCGGTCCCTTTTCAGCACCTTGGTGGTTAAACAGTGACACAGGTGCTAATACCAAGAGAGTGAGTGTGTCTGGTGTCTATGCTTGACGTTGTCAGGAGTTGATGCATTCAGACTGTGTTGACACATGTTGACAGCTAACAGCTTATGGCTATTCGGTGATTGTGGGTTGGTGATGCTATGGTTTATTTTCAGAGGAGAAAAAACGATTCCTCTGCCACCTTGAGGGCACTACTCTTTGTAGTGTGTTTTGTGCCCTTACCCAGGCTGAAAAAATCATATGGTTCGAGCAGAAACTGTAATGCCTTCCCTTTGTTTCCCCTGCTCTCTCCTGAGAAGAAAACTCGGAACTGGGTCGCCGTAATCAAGCCTCGCAGCAAAAGTTCAAAGTTCTCTGTTCCACATTGATGAGATTTCCTGTGAAATGCTTGGATTTGTTATTAAGTCTTCAGTCTGCTATATTAGAGTGGCTCTGGACTTCAGCTTATCTGTCCCACTACAGCGTATTTTATTCTTATTCAAAAAGTCGATCCACCATTGGTTTCAAAGTACATTACTGACCACACTGAAGAGAGACCCTCCTGCTAGTCCTTTGAAAGAACTGGGAAACAATGATGGTCGATTGGGACTGCTTGTGATCCCTAACAAAAGCCTAAATGAATCTCTTGACATGTTTTAATACTGTGTTGTTACCATGTACACACCATTACCACTGATCCCATGGAAGTAGGATGCAGCCTGGATGATTTACTTTGCTTTTGAAAGAAAACATTTGTAACGCCAAAGCATCCTTGCTTTGTTTTCTGTATCAGCAGCCTTTCACACATCTTTTGTTACAGAAAAGCGTTATCAGTCTAGTTCTGTTAGATTGGGGATTTTATTAGGACTACTGAGATTTTCCCCCCTGAAATACAAAACTTTCCCAAGAAAAATAATCGGCTGCTCTGACCATAAATCGTTTTGTTTGGTCTATTCTGTGTCGATGTGTGGAGATTATGTGAACTGTCTGCACAAGGTCTCCATGATAAACAGCATCATTACAACTTGCACAGTGCCTGGATAAAGTAAAGAGAGAGGGAAAAAAGGAAAACAAATAACAAAAGTGTTCTTGCTTCTAGCGTCCAAGGTCTTTTTGGGCTGTGAGCCTTTGTTTCTATGAGTCAACTCTGGTTGTATGATGCTGGTTTGGGGCAGTGGAGTTCAAAAATAATTGGAAAAAAAAAACATTCTCCAAATGTGCTCTAGGTGGTGTCATATACTGTTCTATACTTACCAATTAAAATAAAAATGTTCTTGAAATGATGACACATGTTTCATAGAAGAGATGTTAAGGGCACTGTGGCGGGAAAAAAGCACACATGTCCACTCTTATTTATGTACAGTCCCGTGTCCTACATACGGCATTTTAGCTTAACAGCGTAATATCACAGGGTTGAACGAGGAGAGTTAACACACATTATCAGCACTGGGATTAGGATCTGCAGAGGTAATGGCATTATGGCTAAGCCGTCTCACCTCCTACTGTATCTCCGACCAAAAGCACCTGTCCGGGGGCTGTAATCCACTAACATCCACAGCATTAGGACCTGTTATCCCAGCTTTCAGCCCAGTCTGAGCTAAATCCTCTTGAGACACAATCAGTACGCATTACAAACTACAACCCAAATCCCCAGGAAACACACAATCCCTATATTTTGTGACCATAACCCCACTAGAAAATGTTTTTATAAAAATTTATGTTGCTATTTGTGCCTCTGCCATTACGAGGGATAGTCTGGAATCAAACATGATTTGGGATTTGTGGAAAATTGTTCCAGGAATGAACATGCAAAATATTATCTTTTAGCACTTTTCACTTTTAAGCTGCAAAATGATAGAGATAAAGGGGCATTCGTCAGCATGTTCATGTTTTTGATTGTGCTTACAGATCTGTCCGAGGCTGACCCTATCAAATGTTAGTGACTGAGTGTCCTAGTGATTATTTTGGTGATTAATCAGAGCTTTTAACAAAAAAGGATGGACTAAAAATGGACAAAACTTGAACTAAATTGAACAATAACAAACAATGTATTGCCAAGAGACAAATCCAAGAATACCCTATTTGGGGGCGGGGGGGTGGCAGAAAGTACATATAAAAGTGTGTGTCTGTCAGGCTGGGTTTTTTACTGCAAGAAAGGGCAGTAATAGAATGTAAAATATGCAATATCATCAATCAAAATGCCAGCTTATTGCTGCTCATTCCCTGGGAAGGTCAATTTTAATTGATGATTTTTATTTAATAGAGCAATCGAGTTAATGGTGATAGCCCTAGACCTATTGGGCTACTGATAAAACTGATAAATCGATTATGCCATTAAATGAAACAGCAGCCATACAGCAGAGGCAGTTTCTGCGGAGCATCAACAAGTGTTAGTCAAAGTGCCTCAGTTGAGCGGGGGGCCACAGAGTGGTGCAAGATCCCCCACTTTCCAGCCTGATGCAATACCGTGATGAAACAGAGAAACTAGGCTAGGCTCTGCAGGAGGATACATTTCAGTGAAATACACAGAGAGCCTGGCAACAGCGGCTTTAGCGCCTCCATCACACAGCACACTAATGCCAGCCACATGAGATCCACATGGCCAGCAGGACTACAGGGGCCAATGGACTTACTGCTCTGATGCAACACACCTACAAAAGAGGGTAATGCAGCTCAAGCAGTTAACTTGTCAGCTCAAACTGTTAACTTCTTTTTTTATTTATTTGTTTACTGTCATTTTCATGCAGTGTTTTGACCATCATTTATGTTGTTTATGAAATTTGGAAGATGAACAGCAATATCTGTTAATGGCCTACTTTGATTTATTCACTATGAGATGGTAGCCATTTATCATGGTTTCTTTCTAGAGCTTTTTTTTTTTTTAAATCTGTGTATTTTTGAAGAATGTCTGTCCACTGCTAAATTAAAAAAACGGTTTCACTGGTAAATCGACTGTTGCATGTAATGAATGGAAGTGACCGTTATCATTATAAAAAAAGGCTTCATTCACTGTCAGCAACAGCATGTATGGTCAAGCTATTCTTTTATAGGTTTAATGACAGAATTTGGCATCCTTAACCACACCTTTTGCATGGCGCTAAATTGGTTTTGAACTATGGTAACACTTTGTTAAAGGATGCTGCTTTTATTTGTCTAGGCTGCTGAACCTGGACTTAAATGTAAACTTTCAAGACATCATTAACATGTTCGATGGATATCGCTGCTCCAGTACAGTTCAGAGTTACTGTTTACCTTCATTTGAATGTTGCCCTTCACCGATTTGAGCTCTGACACAAAGCTCTGAGCGTTTAGCAGCCTGTTTGCTCTGCCAGTTTGTTCTGGCCCCTGATTTGCTGTCTCCAGGCTGCTGGAGGTGTAGTGGAGGGGAGGGCCAAGCGTTGATTATGTCACAGCGTTGTTGTAGTGTGATTTGGTCCCTCCCCCCATCCTCCAACTCGCTTTGGCGTACGTGCACCGCATTCTGAGTCACTCGAAGTGGACAGGGTGAGAGAGAGGGAGGGAGAGAGAGAGAAAGAGAGAAGGGGGGAGAGCCAACAGCAGGTGGAGATGACATCATCCGCACTGCACCAACACTGCAGCACTGTTTGAACAAAGACGCGCTGAAGCCACTACCGTTGGCAAGCACTGAACCACTCTCTGCCTTTCGATAGGGATGTTAGCATAAAGAAATTGAACATATGCATAGGGGTCTTGTTGATTTGTTGTATTGTTTCTTGTCCATTAGCATTTAAATGTAAAAACAAGTGCTCCCCCTTGCTGTGAAGGTGGACTTGGGCTTGTCTTTGTGTCTAAGCAGTTGTCTTGTGCTACCACTTTGCTGTTCATCAGACTTGGGATCTCTGTTTTTGGACTTTTATATCATTGCTGTCATGAGATTTTGTATGTATTATATCGTTTGAAAACACATGCACAGTTTTTGACAAACACAGCTTTACTTGACAGTAATAGTAAATCATGATTTAAACACCATTTCTATTGCATAGGTTTCATTCAATAGCAAAAATATATGAACTAAAAGAATCTCTTGAAATCAAACTTTGCACAGCCTAAAGCCTCAGTTTTTGTCATTAGGCATTGATTCATGCTACTTGGAAGGCAACCTTGAACATTACCACAGTCATTTGACCCCTATTTGTGGGTCTGTTTTTCTGAACATCACACAGGTGAAAACTTGAAGTAAACGTGACTTCTAATAGACTGCTTTGCTGTCTGTGTCACAGATAACCAGTTCAGAATGTCCATCCTGGAGCGTCTGGAGCAGATGGAGCGCAGGATGGCGGAGATGGCTGGACAACAGCAGCAAGACAGCGGAGGATCATCTGAAAGTGGAGTAACAGGAGGTGGAGGAGAGGGAAGAGGCAATGCTGACCAGGCACAGGTGTGTTTTCTTTATTGCTAGAGCTTCTAAGCAAAAAAATTTTTTTTCTATTGTTTTCTAATGTTTGCACATTTTTGAATGAAAACAAATAATATAATTGTATAGCCATTTAAAAGTCTCTTGTCATGTTGATAATTGTAATTGTTCTATTCATTAACAGCAGCCCCTGTAGGCTAAATATCGTATACTAGACACCAGAAGATGTTTGTAAATGATTTATGCAGTATTTCAGGTATTTCGGGATACAGGAAGCTATTAAATGATCAAGTACTGAATAACACTGTAATTGTATCTTTATAGTCATTTCTGTGCAGTTGTCTCCCATAGTTAATTTTATATTACTAAATGGAGATTCCAGACCTTTGAATGAGAGTGTATATCTGGTCCTATGTATCCTCAGTTCTCCCCTGGTCAGGGCCAGGGCCAGGCAGGAAGCTCCTTTGAGAGTCGTGTGGTGGTGGTGTGTGAGAAGATGATGAACCGGGCGTGCTGGGCCAAGTCCAAACACCTAATCCACTCCAAGACCTTCAGGGGCATGACCCTGCTCCACCTGGCAGCTGCCCAGGGCTACGCAACCCTCATCCAGACTCTTATCAAATGGCGGTGAGTGTTCATTCTGATTACACATCAAGCAGGTTGGTAGAAATATCACTATACCTTAAAGATTTACAATGGATAGATCATTATAGATTATTTAAATGAATTGATTGCAAAAAAGGAAAATATTTTAATTTGTAAAAAATAACTAAGATACTGGACCCATAATAAACTCATTAGTCGCTGATATTCACCTCAACATTAGTTTATTACAGTTTTTACTCTTATGTTTACACTGTACAGTGATGGGTAGTCTAAGAAACCACATTTATGTTCCACACTATTATTGATAATTCCTATGTGAATAATCACAATAATGATAACATATCAAATTGCCCACCCCTAGTGATGATGCAACATAACTGCCATAGCAGTGATCACATGCTCATGTTACACATTATGCCAACTCTCTGCCCATTTCCTCATCAGGACTAAGCATGCAGACAGCATTGACCTGGAGTTGGAGGTGGATCCCCTGAATGTGGATCACTTTTCTTGCACACCCTTGGTGAGCTTTGTGAGATAAAGCTTCAGGCACTCAGGCTAAATACTAGATATTGTGATGTTTCAACTCTGGTGTCATTTTCCCCTTAGATGTGGGCCTGTGCTCTGGGTCACATGGAGGCAGCAGTGGTTTTATATAAGTGGGATCGACGTGCTCTGGCTATCCCTGACTCCCTGGGCCGCTTACCACTGGCTACAGCCCGATCCCGTGGCCACACCAAGCTGGCGGAGTGTCTGGAAAATCTTCAGAGGGAGGAGCAGCAGCAGCCGGGTGCACTGACTACAGCTACCAGCATGCCTTTCTCCCCATCTGCTGAAGGCTCAGCCGCAGAGGGCTGGATGGACGTCTGGAGCAGTGAAAGTGCTTCTGCTGGGCTCAGAGGGAGCAGCATCAGTAGCTCTGCTACAACCTCTAACACAGGTTTGCAGTGGCTCTTACTCTATAGTACTGTGCAAAAGTCTTAGTCTCCTGTACAAACCGTTTAAAACATCTGACCAGTGAGGGCCAGCAAACACGCAAGTTAACCTTGCAAATGCAAAAATGAAAGCATTAAATAATTTAAAGATTTGTTTTGTTTGTAAAAAGTACTGGTTAGAACACAGGTTGGTTTCACATCTCAGTGCTTGCAGTCTTTGCATGGATTTGTCAGCAGCTCTAGATATAATCTAATGAAGCATTGATTGAGATGAACCAGGTATTTGAGGAATTTGATAAGAATGTAATACTGGACTTCCACAATGAGATGTCTGCGACAGATTAAGCAAACATGCAAATATTGTATTTATATTTTTTGTTTAAAGTCTAAAATAAGCTTTTAAAAGCATATACAGCTCAGCTAAATAGGTTTAAAATATAATTCTCTGGTGTCCAAGACTTTTGCATGATACTGTACATGTACATGCACTAATGTGCGTGTTCAGTAACATGCCTCAGTGTTAGAGGTTAATACGTGTGACCACATAATTGTTTATTTTTTATCACTACAGACTTAAGGAGACCCAGGTCTGAGCCTTCTAGTTTCTACAACAGCGAAAGCCAAGGGGATGCACCATTAACCAAGAAACACAAGCCCAACCCAGAGAGCCACCAAGCAAGGCCAAGCAAACCCAGCTCTGCTCCTCTTAGGCTGGAAGAACAGACCCACAAAACTAAAGCATGTGCCCCCAAAGTGTCCAGGGAAGGCACTATGGAGAAGGAGCCTGGGAAAGGCGAGCAGTCTCACACAAAGCTGGGCTCAGCCTGCGGGGGAGGTGGGCGGTGGAGTGCTAGACAGGCTGTGGGACGCAGAGGCCAGATTGGAGGGCTTGCTAAAGAAAGACTGGCAAACAGGCTGAGGTTAAGAGAAGCGTCTGGCGTGGGGACAGTCTCAGAACTACTGTCAGTCCAAGATGATTTGGAGAACACAGGAGACTTACAGGTGAGGCTGAAAGAATAGCTACGAAAGGTCATCTCTGACTGTAGACCCACAGGCAGCACAGTCTTATCAAACTCAATTTGTTATATAACAGGTTCAGACCCATCACAAATGCTTAACTGCATTGTAAATGAAAAGTTTATCGGTGCTGGCATAAATTGTTGAGATTTCATTCATTTATCGACTTATATCTTAGCAACCAACAGTGCCTAGCAACTAGGGCTGCATAATATAGCCATTGTTAATTGTTATCACAAAGCTTTAGCCATGATATGCAAATGTAGCCCTAACTAATCAAAATGTTTTTACTGTGTTCTGTGAGCAGCAGTTGACCAACCATAGTTCCACATGTTTGTCTATGTTTGGAAAAATAAAACCAGTAGTCATTAACTATGACTGAAAATTGAAGGCTACATACACTGAACAAAAATATAAATGCAACACATTTGTTTTTGCTCCCATTTTTCATGAGCTGAACTCAAAGATCTGAAACATTTTCTACATGCACAAAAGACCCATTACTCTCAAATATTACTCACAAATCTGTCTAAATCTGTGTTAGTGACCACTTCTCCTTTGCCGAGATAATCCAGCCCATCTCACAGGTTTGGCATATCAAGATGCTGAATGGGGGGCAGAAAACCAGTAAATATCTGGTGTGGCCACCATTTGTCTCACGCAGTTCAACACATCTCCGTCACATAGAGTTGATCAGGTTGTTGATTGTGGCCTGTGGAATGTTGGTCCACTCTTCTTCAATAGCTGTTGCTAAATATACGCCAAACCAGAGCATCTCAAACAAGCTCAATGGGTGACATTTCCGGTGAGTATGCTGGCCATGCAAGAACTGGGATGTTTTCAGCTTCCAGGAATTGTGTACAGATCCTTGTTTACAGATATGGGGCCTAGCATTATTATGCTGCAACATGAAGGGATGGTCGTGGATGAATGGCACAACAATGGGCCTCAGGATCTCATCACAGTATCTCTGTGCATTCAAAATACCATCAATAAAATGCACCTGTGTTCATTGTCCATTTCATACACCTGCCCATACCATAACCCCACCGCCACCATGGGTTACTCAATCCACAATGTTGACGTCAGCAAACCGCTAACCCACCTGACGCCACACACGCTGTCTGCCATCTGCCCTGAGCAGTGAAAATCGAGACTCATCCATGAACAGAACGCCTCTCCAACGCGGCAGACGCCATCGACTATGAGCATTTGCCCACTCAAGTCGGTTACGACGACGCACTGCAGTCAGGTCCAGACCCCGATGAGGACAACAAGCATGCAGATGAGCTTCACTGAGATGGTTTCTGATAGTTTGTGCAGACATTCTTTGGTTATGCAAACTGATTGTTGCTCCAGCCGGGTGGCTGGTCTCAGACGATCATGGAAGTGAACATGCTGCATGTGGAGGTCCTGGGCTGGTGTGATTACACATGCTCTGCGGTTGTGAGGCCGGTTGGGTCTACTGCCAAATTCTCTGAAACGCCTTTGGAGACGGCTTATGGTAGAGAAAAGAACATTCATTTCACGGGCAACAGCTCTGGTAGACATTCCTGCAGTCAGCATGCCAATCGCACGCTCCCTCAAAAGTTGTGACATCTGTGGCATTGTGCTGTTATCAAACTGCTCATTTCAGAGTGGCCTTTTATTGTAGGCTGTCTAAGGCACACCTGTGCAATATTCATGCTGTCTAATCAGCACCTTGATATTCCACACCTGTGAAGTGGCATGGATTATCCTCAGCAAAGGAGAAATGGTCGCTAACACATTGTTTTAGAAAATGTTTCAGATCTTTGAGTTCAGCTCATGAAGAATGGGCACAAAAACAAAAGTGTTGCGTTTATATTTTTGTTCAGTGTATAAGGCATATTGCAGTTTGTGCGATATGCCTCATATTGCACTACTTGCAATATAATTTATTATACTACTTGTACTACTTGCATTTACATGAGTTGCAAATTAGACTATGTATCTGAATGTCATTTACATTAAGATAATTTGTTATATAGCTGTTATCACGTGAACATGGCTGTATTCCATACTTCATAATAGCTAAACATTGCCATCTGAACAGCACATTTACTTTCGATAAACTGTCAGCAAAACTACTTTACAAATGTCAACAAAAAGGGTCCCCACATGCTGCAATTGTAAATTATTTATTAGTCTCATTTGTGCTATTTTTGTATTGGTTTGCACCTAGCTGTATAAAGAATTACATTTCTTCATCTTGCAGATGAACATGATGACTCTGGCTGAGCACATTATTGAGGCAACACCTGATCGCATCAAGAGTGAAAACTTTGTTGCCACAGAGTCAACACCTCTGGACAACCTTGCAGTCAACAGCACCATGAGCTGGCTGGCCACCTACCTTGGAGATGCAGAAAGGTATGATTAAACTCAGGAAGTGATCCTAGAAAATCAAACAGTTATTTTATTAGTCGTTCATTTATCTTTCACTAGTTTGATTTTAATAACTAATAGTGCCTCAAGTGAGTCTGATATCGTACAATCGGTTGCCAGTTTATTAGGGGTACCTACCTTACACCTAACTGGATATCAATCACACTTATTATATAGGTGCATTTTTGTGAGCAATTTTTGATTGCAGTCTATCTGCTGATACATAGTATGTCAACCTCGCAGCAGACCACCCAGTAACCTGCCACTTATATGTTAGTATCATTGCAGTGCTGAGAAACCACTCAAATAATATCAGATCAGCAGTGGTCCTGTTTTTTTCCTTTGGTGAATAGAGGGAAGCTTTTAAATTGTGCAGCTACAGGTGGGCTAGAGTCATAAAGCTACAAAAGCACTTACATGCAGCATTGTAACATTTTTCCAGGGTGGCCTGCCACATTTATATATTTACCACCATAGCAAAAAAAAAAAAATGAAGAAAACACAAAAGAACCACCACCCTAATCAAGTTGTGCAAATTTTTTTGCAAAGTGTGACATGAGAGTAAACTATGAATTTGAAAAATATTTAGCATCACTAAACTATAAGTTACAAAGCCAGATGACATCAGGACCAGCCACACACACACACCTCTTTTTGGTTCACCCCAGTAAAGATAGTGAGGCAGTAGTAACCACAGCCATTTTACATAGCATGTATTGTAGTTTCAGTTTGAGCAGTGTGTGTTAACATGGTTGATTTGTCTAGGTTCCTGTACAACAAGCCCTTGGCTTCCTCTGCTGGCTTGAGTGGTGGCCATGCTGGCAGCCAGTCGGAGCCTGAGAGCCCTCTTGGGAAACTGGGCCTTCCGTCTCCAGCAGACTGGAGTGCATTTCTCAACGCCTCCCACAGCAAAGAGGAGCGGGACCTCACCCAGCTCGCCCTTTCTGACCACGAGCAGAGAGAACTTTATGAGGCAGCACGCCAGGTGCAGAGCACCTTCCGCAAGTATAAGGTAGGACAGGGCTTCGTCCAGGCTCAGGAGCATCCTGGTATCACTGCTCATGTAGGCTGTCGTGGTGTCCCTTTTGGTGTTTTGCCAGTGTTCATCGTGGCCTGGTTTCAAAGGTTGTGCTGTACTGTACTGTGTGGTGTTGTAAGGTAAACCAAAGACCTAAAACCAGACGTCTCAGATCCTGGATTTTGAAGGTGACTAAGTGGATGGTTGCTGTTGGGGTGTGTGCTTAACAGGCAGATATAGCTTCAGTGTTGCAGTTAAGCATGGGGAGACTGCTTGAGCTAAGCATGGCCTGCCTATAGAGAATGAATGCATTGCTCTCTATTTGTTCTATGCCTCAGTTCCTAAGTCAATATCACATTGAATGTTTAAACAGATATTTCCAATGATTCAGTGCTTGCCAGTTTGTAAGTAGTTACCCCTTTCCTGCTCCAGAGGATGTCACTTTGGTCTGAATCTCTTCTCCTCAAAAAAGAACAGGCCATTTCAGGAACTCGGCCAGTGTAGGTGGACATCATGGCCAGCAACAAAAAAGGGGTCAAAAACCATCTCCGTGGTCATGCACTTACAGCTTTCTTGTTAATGCTAACCTCTTCTCTCCTCTCTTCTCTTCTCTTCTCATCCTCTTACCTCCTCTTCTCCCTCCATCCACAACATCCCCCTGCAGGGGCGTCCACTCAGAGAACAGCAGGAGCTGGCAGCTGCTGTTATTCAGCGCTGTTATAAAAAGTACAAACAGGTAAGCCTGGGAACCTTTGCCAGTCCATATGCCCTTGTCAGCAGCTAAATGATGTTTTACATGCCTGTCTCTTTCCCCCACAAGCTGACATGGATTGCCTTGAAGGTAATATGACCACTTTTATCCGGAATGTTATAATAGTATGTCTTAAAATGTGTTAAAATGAACATAAAATAAAATGTATGAATAACTTGAAGAGAGGAAAGCAGTATTGATAAAAATGTTGTCATCAGATGATATTTAGCAAATACCATTTGATGTTTCACAATCCTATGCACGAAACATCACATTCATACTGTATGTACTTCAACTTTCCGTCTAAAACAGTTTACAATAATTTCCCTTGGCTGTTATAATAGCCTCCACTCTTGGCATGACTGTGGGCTTTTCCAGATTATCCTGTCATCAAGCAAAGCAAAGTTGATCCGTCAAACTGCCGGATAAGAATGACTTCACATTAGCAGGACTCTTCAGTACTATCTGTTTAATTTCTGTTGCTACACATACTGAGTCTATGGAGATTGTATGGCCATATGCTTTACCTGATAAAATATATGATAGTTGAAACTACATGCCCACATACTTTTGTCAGCATGACATTCAATGCAGTGTTTACCATTTCTCGATACTCGTAAAGTCAATGTGCCACCAGTACTCATACAAGTATACTTGGTATACAGCACAGCACTACAGATGAAGGTATTATTGCCAAACAGTTTTTTGGGAGTCATCTGTTTTCTTTTTCCTTTGGCAGTATGCACTTTATAAGAAGATGACGCTGGCCGCCATCCTCATCCAGAGTAAATTCCGCAGCTACCATGAACAGAAGAAGTTCCAACAGAGTCGCCGGGCAGCCATGCTGATCCAGCAGTACTACCGCAGCTACAAGGAGCTCGGCAGGCCCAACACACACTCACACTCTCATGCTGCTGCAGCTGCAGTTCTGGTGCAGCACAAACTCAGGTACCAGCACAATAGCATCATCACACGTAATAAAACAAAATCATTAAATTAATTATCAAAATAATATCAAAAGTATCAAACGAAACATAAAAATAAGCCATGCAGATTCTAAGGAAGCACTATATACATATTGTGCTACTCTGGCCACCAAGCAGCATTTAAAAATAACTTATTTATATTAACTAATAACTTATTATAACTTAAAAATAACTAAACAGCAAAAAAAATGTTAACAAGTTGCTGCTTCAATGCAAAATTCAGTTCACATATGTGATCATGGGTATATTTTACAAGAGAAACTTTGCTCGGCCAATCAAATGTTTTAACAATCATACTTTTTAACGATTATGTCCATCACTCTCTTTCAGAAGTGGTCTACTGACCAAGAGGCAAGACCAGGCTGCCAGAAAAATTATGCGATTCCTGCTCCGATGTCGCCACAGGTGAGTTATAGCATGAGTTACTCACGTGGTGCAGTTACTCTCAACTCCCATAAACATAATCTCACAGTCACTCTCTCTTGCCTAACGTATTTTACTTTTACTCACTTTTCAGTTTCGTTTAAAAAATTGAGACCTACATTAATTCTGAAGACTCCTTGAAAGGACTTCAAGACGTTTTCATTATTCTATGATGCCCCTTAATTCTAAAAGCAATTCTTTAAATACATGCAGATTTGCTAGAAGCACAACAGGCAAGTAACATATAGAAAAAACATGGTCACATGATAAGTCTCATAGAGACCTTATTTTTAAATTACCCTCTTAAATTAAGTTCTTCACTTAATAAAAACAGATTTTAAAGCTTAGCAATCTTAGAAACACATTGGTATCAGTATTAAGCAATGCCCAAGGCATCAGTATTGAAGAAAGAACTGGTAGTGTGCTATCTTTAAGAAAAACACTTTTTACTGTGCAAAAAGCTCCAAAGGGAAAAAGCAAATCGCTCACTCATGGGTCTATTGGGCCTTCCCCAACCCACCTGAACCTCACTATGTGCTAATAGCTATCTGGTGTTGTTTTGCTGTTTACGCAAAGCCCCTTGATGGACCATAGACTGTTCAAACGGGTGAGTGCAGCCTGAGCAACTCAGTTTGTACCCCTCTGACTTACTGTTGTACCCTTTTTACCTCTCTTTCCTATATCCTTTCTCTTTTGATCATGCTCTCTCTACCTGAATCTCTGATCTCTCTTCAGTCAGCGACTCTCCCCATGTCCCACTCACTTTCAGTCTCTCTTTCTTCTGCTGTCTTTCTTTCCCCTCCACCTCTCTATCTCTTATTGCTTTATGCCTGCTTGCATGAAGGCCAACTGGAGCCTCCAGTGGATTGAGCCTCTGAATGAGAGAGAGGGGACAAACAGCCTAGCTAACTATAATGGCTCATTTACGGCAACACTAACCAAGTCACCCTCTCTTGATTCCTCCTCAATCTTTCCTCCATCTCTCTTGTTATGAGGATGCTTTTGAGAGCACTAAGGACTGCTGGACTGCTGAATAGTGTGGATGGCATTGCATGATGGCCAAAGGAAGGCCTTGCTTCTTTCAGGGCATGCTCTAAAAATCTATCACTTCCTTTAAGGAAGGGTTTATCTCTTGAATGCCTGGCTGCCTGTTTCATATATCCTATTTGCCTTGGGTTAAGCGGCTTGTCTGAGGGCTTGGGGGACTGCACATTTAAGCAATATTTGTGGTTTTAAAAACTTTTGCCCGCATTGGGTCTGACAGAATACAGAAATGACATTACTGTACTTGATTGCTGATTAATATCTTAGACTCTTTGATGTTCTGTATTATATTAATAACGTATTGTATGTAACCCCACTGATGTATTGTGCATGTGTTGTATTTTCCCTTTAAACAAGTTACTAACAACACTAGCAGTGAAACTTTTATTTTAGCCATCAATTCACATGTCACCAAAGACATTTTGGACTCTTATTTTACTTTGCTTGTATTGTTTTTTTCTAAAAACAAAACTCTAAAGTGTATTGGGGGTGGGGGTGGGGGTGGCAAATGAGGTGTAGGGTGGTGTAAATGTAATTATGTTCTGAAAAAAAAGAAGATTGTATGAGTAATGTTTCATCTCCTTGTATCCCCTTCATTGATATCAGTGTTTGTCGACGGTTCTGAGCTGTACCTTTAATGCATGAACTCTCAGGCCATTTTCTAAATACTATAAATAGAGTTTTTTGGGCCCTGTTCGAATGCAATCTCTCTGAAAATGATTGAAAATAGTGGTATCAACTACCCAAATCTTCCAGCTAGCTTCAGTTGTCATAAAGCCTGTTTCAGTCAATGTTAAGAAAATGTTATGAGAACCAGAGCACTTTGGTTTGTATAGGTTTATGTAGCCTTACTGGCTTTCAGTGTTACAAAACAAACTTTTTAGCCTTGATAGGTCATTCGAGGGCCCCCCTCATCCCGGGGCCCCGACTATTCAGTTGGAGCGATGGGGTAGAACTATTTCTTTGATGTTGAAATGACTTCTTCCATAGTCAGGATCAAAGCTGCCTGTATGAAAACCAAATATTTGTATATGGTGTGATTGTATTCAGTATATAATATATTGTAATATATTTTTCATTTTTATATGAGAGAAAGTGGAAATCTCCAAAAGCTGGTTCAGAACACAATCTAATGCTGTGTTCTTGTCTTTCATCTTTTGTTTCTTCCAGGGCGAAAGAATTGAAAAAGGCCAAGGAACATGAGAGCTCGCCAAAGAGCCCCGTCGCAATGTAACGTCCACATCCAGACTGTTTCCCTCCCCCTTTCTGTTTTTACAAGAGACAAACAATTTACAAAAAGGCAAAAACTATTCAATGGGAAAAACAAAAACAATGGATCCCAGAAGATGGTAGAACATGACGGTCATATTACTGACAGTAGTTCAACTGATCCTATTGATTCTGGTACTGCCACAGCATTGTGTATTTTTCCTCTCCACCGGAGGATGTGGGGGGTTCTGCTTAAACGAAGACTATATCGGGGAAATATGACATTATCTTCATGCCATTTTTGCACTCTTCATAGATTTTTTTCTTTGAAAAAAAAAACATATATAAATATATATATATATATATATATATAAATATATAGAGGAGCGATTGCCGTGGAGCTGAAGGCTTTTTTTTCCCCCGGAGGCGCTTGTAAAGGAGTTGAGAGGATTAAGAAACACATGACATTGCATTAATGTAATCATGCCAGAACCTGCTTATGATTTCCGTTTTTATATATCAAAAGGGAAAAGATGAAAAAAAAAAAATACAACAACCAGTCTGAACAAAAAAAAGAACAAAAATGTCAAAAGCAAACCAAAAAAATGACCTCATCTCACTGACCATATGCATGCAGAGTTTTCAGCCAGCTCGATGTATCATCTCCACAAATCTTCATTTCTGACTAAGCCATCCTTTCATCCTGTGAAAAAAAAAAAAGGAATGGGCTTCATATGAATGTAGATGGGGTCTAGGCAAAGGGTCTGAAGTATCAGTGTCTTACTTTTTGTGTTTTTGGAGAAAGGGAACTAGTGACGATTTGGGACTGAGCCAAGTCTCAATAGGGGTACCTGTTTTGTGTGCACTGTTTTTTGACTTTCTAAACGAGTCCTTTTCTTAATGTCACCTTTTGCTGGCCTGACTTTGTGAGTCCCGTGTTTGCTGAATTTAATCTGGAAACAGTGCATGTGTTTGAGCCAAATGCTCCTGCATGCTGATGGAACTGTTTTGTGTTTTTCATTTGATTCTCCTTTCCTTCATATTTAGAATATTGTGGCGTTGGCATCCATTCTTAGCATCCTTCCAACCCTGCCATCCTTCTTGTGTCCTGTCTGTACAGGTCATTATTACTTTTCTGCCTTACCTCATTTGCCTCTCCTTTTGCATATATTTTTAATTTATATATATTTTTATTGGATTCATTCCTTTTTTATATAGTTGTCTTTAACATTGTGCTACAGAAACAATATTTTTGCTAGGTTTACCTAACTTTTTGCTGTGTGTATGTGCGTGCGCGCCGTGGCCATGGTTTTAGTGGTTTTCATTGTTGCTGTTTGTTCATTTTGACATGCTCCAGAAAGAAGCTGCCAAAAGCTTTGCAGTGGAGGTTCACATAGCATTGCCTTGACTTCTTAGAGACTTTTTGAAGGGTCCCTATTACACAAACTCCAAGTGAAATCCATATTTTTGACTATTGCGTGGTCTCTGTACATAACGAAGACGCCAGAAAGTACACGGAGGGCCAGAACCTTTATCCGAAGAGGATTGTATTTAAGAATCTATATTATTTTATTCATAAAAGGGATAATAACACGACAAGAGACAAAAAAAGAACAAAAAATATATTGTATAGTTTTGTTTGAACGCCCAAGATGTATGGTTGTATTGTTTGTACATAATGTAAATACCTGGTGCAAAGAAGGAGCCATGTGCATGAAACTTTAAGACAATGACACAGAACATAATATAAAGAAAAACAACTGTAGTGGCTATGGTCTGTAAAATGATCCAAACAATTTCACTATAAGAGTCTTTTACTTGAAATGTTCTTACAAAGAGCATTTATTAAAGCATGACATTGTTGCAAAATCATGATAAAACATATAGAGTTAGGCGAGACCCCAATACCCTTATCAAATATGACCGCTTTATATTTCCTTTTCTCTATTGGGGCTTTAAACAATTAAGGATATTTTGTTTTGTCTTTCTTTTTTTTCCCTCTTTTCATTTATTTCGCCAAAGGTGCCAAGTTATCTGAATAATTATATTGCTCCACAGGAGATTACTAAGATATCTTTCGAGGAACAGATCACAGTTTAGAAGAGAATAGTAATAAATTACTTCAGTTTATTTCATCTCCTGCACAGTCATACAGCAGAGGTCTCCACAATGCGCTGGGGAATGTAAAATCAGTTCTCTCCTGTCATAATCGGGCACTTATCAAACATTTACTGGTCCACAAAAGCCCAGAAGTGGAGGTGGTGAAGTGAAGCTGTTCTAAAGTCATGTGTCATACTGGGAATGAAGGGGATGATTAAAGGTTGGAAATGAAGACAGGGAATAAATAGGTAAGACTGTGCAAATGGCAGTCTAGAACAGGGAATCTCCCTCTGCTCTGGAGAAACGGACGTGGGGTCAACGTTTATGGGACGACTTTGGAAGACCGAATCTCTAAAGGTCTTCCAAACTGGTTTTGTTAGAGGTATGACCGTAGATGAAGACAGCATGAGTCGTAAAAAAAGACAGAGAACCATGCATATTACGTCTTGCGTAACATTACATAATATTTTCGGAGACTAGAACATTATCTAAGCTGAGCTTCATCCGAGGTTTATGCCGGCTCTGAAATCGGCGCATCATGGAGTGCCGCATGGAGAGAGAAACTTGGGTTGAAAATGCATGCGCTTCATTACAGAGGACACACCATGGTAGGTTTGAATCAGCAGTGTGCCTACACGATGAGAAACCACTAACAGTATCCCATTTCTTCGAGCTCGGTCAGACCGCCTTGCTGTACAGGGTGCTTACAGAGTGAATGCAAACTCCATTGAGATTCAGCTGATCAAGACTGCCATGCGTTCATTATAATACTTTTCTTAAACCAAGCGAATTTGCATTATGTCCTATTAGGCCCAGTCATGAAATTGTAATTATTTATTCCTTTGTTATTTGTTATTTATTTGAAGTTGCACGCAAGGGCTTCAGTTCACCATTCTGGATTTTTGAGGGAGGTTAGAAAAAAGGACACGACGTGAGCAGCAAAGCGTTCAGCCTAGAGGGAGAATTTTTTTACACACACACACACCAGCAGCTGCATTCAGTCTGTTTTAACCAGAAAGTATGGTGCTCATTGGCAGGTTTCTGTCTTACGGCTTGTGTTGATATCCTCCCATGTCAGCCTGATACTCCTCCTGTTTGTTTGTTTATTTGTTGGGGATATTTTTTGTGTTTGTTTTTTTTTGTCTCTATACAAAAAACACTTATAATTTCTTCTGATTTTGCATTTTCATTCTTATTATCGCAGAGATTTAATATCAGTATTCTTGTAGAAAGTGCCTAAAAGCGAAAGCTTCAGAGAAAAAAAAAAACACTTTCAGGAGTGTATAACTTGTGGTGAAGGTCAATGTTAACTGATTTCTCTCGTTTTCTTGATACATGTGGATATGCAAGGCTAAAAACTGGTTTCGTCCAAACAAGAGTCCCTCCATAGCCCAGATCCATCCATCCTCTTCAACCGCAACCTTTTCCTAAACGTTTAATATTTCCCCAAAATATTCACCTTTTTTAACCATTTTCTTTTATGGGGATCATTGGGTTTGATCACATTCAAGACATTGAATTAATATAGTTATATCAGTTCATTTTATTCATTTTTATATGCATACATGGTGCCAGATAACACAGCGTTAGAGAGATTTGTAAATGTACGGGCCATCTGCATGAGAACCAGATTTCGGACTGACTGAATAATACACTAAGCATGCCTGTTTTTTCCTGTCAGTATTCAGATAGGTCAGTAGAATAGGACAAGTTGTGTAATGTCAAAACACTCATTTCATATCACAGAGCAAATCAGTATTATTTACAGGCAGAAACTGAGCTTGAACAGGACTCTTGACCTTATTCTTGTCATGTTTTTCATTTGTAATTTTTACATCAGTATTAGCGTGATTAGAACTGTTTCTCCACTCTCCTTCGAGTCAAAGTAGGGTTTGTTCTTCCAACACTGAGCATGCAAGCTAAACTTCAGGAAGTCATCACCAAGTCTCATTAAAACACACACACACCGATCCGTACACAACAACAGTGAAGTACACTCAGTAATGGAAGCAGCAGTCTGCCTCAACATGTCTGCTGTGTCTCAAACAACCAACATTTTGTGAATGGTTCTTTCAGCTTAGGGAACAGTCTGCCTCCCTTTTGTAATTTTACTCAGGGTGCCAAAACGGGGAGGGAGCTTAAAATAAACAAACCTCTGGAGATGAGCGTGAGGACTCAATTAAATTGGGTCAGGGCTTCGGGTCTAGCTCAGAATTAACAGGAGAAACTTATCGTGATGATATACTTCCGTTCATACATCATGGAGACCTTCGCGTAAGCATTGCTTTCGTAAACGCGAGTCGCACAAGTCGGGAAGCACACTCTTACAAATAAAGGTGCCAAAAAAGTGCATATGCTGTTGAAGGGCCACTTTTGGTTCCCTATAGCATGCAAGCAAGCCGTGCAAAGCCCTGTAGGGGCCCAATTAGGGCTCCACTGATGGCCCACAGTGGACTGCCTGTCCAGGGCCTTTTGAGATTTTGCTAAGTTGCAAATAATTAGCACTGCACAGACATCCTTCAGTGAGGTGTTTGTGTGGGAAAGTCCACAAGTCAGTAGATCACATTGCAGAGTCTGGTGTAGTCTAGCTCAGGGCCTGAGTGGGTTTTGTGTGTGTCCCCAGGTCTACAGTGGGCCATGTTATGGAATACTGGTGCCGGTTAGCCCATTCAAGGCCTGTATTTTGCACGTGTTTGCCCACGGTGCTCACAGTCAACCCACACTGGGCCACTGGGGGCAGTTTGCAATGCAGAACCTTCACATAATGAAAAGGTTCCACACCAAAGAAAGGTTTTTCCAGGATCCATATACGTTCACGTCTGGAACCTTTTGAGGAACCTTTATTTTTAAGAGTACAGGACAGGTGTTGTTTGACTGCTGAGTTCAAATCTAACCACTGTCACCAAACTGACCAGGGAGCATAAGCTTAGGCATTAGTCATTTAGCATCTCCAAATCCCTGTGGGAATGGAAATGCCTGAAAAGAATACCTCAGCTGTAAATGTATTTAATTGGAATAATCCAGTCATATTCCAACACAGGCTAATCCAGCAGGCGTCAGTCTTTTATACTAGATCGTTCATTCTATATTTCTGCGTGAGGCGAACGTGACGTGTGTAGGTCCATCCAGCTTTAACTCCCTCGGGACAGAATCCCTTTCCCAAAGCCTTGTCCATTGTACTCCTGGTGTGTGGCTGTTTCAACCAAAATCTTCACGGAAAATCTAGTTTATTTTTGGTGCTCGCACAGCTCAGACATGGACGAATGATAGACAATAAGTATTCAACAGGTTAGCTTTTTGGCTAAGACAACCTTTCCTGTACTGTAACAAGAATAAAACAGTGAGTTCATCATTACTTTGTTTTTTCTTCCCACCCCACCGGAATATACAAATTTTAGGCTGGATATGAACTGATAACCACTCTTCACTTTCAAATCCAGAGCAATAAAAAAGTTTTTGTTTCTTTTTAAGCAGAGAACTGTAGATCAAACGAACGTGGGACAGTTATGTCAAAAGAAGAAAAAAAAAAACGAACGAAAGACATGCTTAGTTCACTTCCTCTTATGCAATTAGTGGTACAGAATGTCAGGCATTCAGTGATCTATGGACATCGATTTCATATTTCCCAACCCTAATGCACGTTTCATCATTTTCAAATGACGCTAAGAAAAAAAAATAGCTAAAAATAGAAGCCCAACTTTCTTACAGGGCAGTGGGCAATCAACACTCTGCATGTAAAACTAGTATTAGACCTCTCTTCCTCCCTTCCTCTCTCTTTCTCTCAATTGCCCCCCCCCTTCTTTCTCTCTCATTCCCTGCTTTGTATCCCTCCCCTTTTCCTCTGAGTTTTCCCTCACATTGTTTATCCTCAGCTCTCTTTCTCTCTCTCTCTCTCCCTCCTTCCCTTGCTCTCCCTCTCACTTTCTGTCCTTCTTGTGAAATTTATTTTTCTGTAATTGTGCATGTAAGAGCATCACTGAATTGTTGGATATGTTTAAAAAAAATATTCAGCTGCTGAAGCCATGCAAAACATTTTGAATTGCCCTTAAAATATGGAAAATGTTTTCTGAATGCTTTATATAATTTCTGCTGTAAAATAAAATCTGAAAAGGAAACAGTGCACTCTTTTCTTGCATCTTCAAATTAAAACTTGAGATAATTTATCTGACTTTCGATTAAAGCATATTTAGTCTCAGAAAATAAAGGCTTATATTGTTATAGAATTTTTGTTATAAAATGTGATATATGTTATGGCTGTCTCAACATTACAGCAGTTGGTCATTTCCTGTAATACTTGATGAGAATGGAAGAACAATCTGAGACCACCCGTCAATACACCATCTCTCCAGACCCTCCAGTTTCCTAGACCATCTCTTTTGGACCCTCCTCTTCAGCTTCATGGATAGAAAAGTTAGGGTTTTGGACACAACCACTCAATGTAGATTTGGTGTAGAAAGGATATGAGGTTATACAGAAAAGAACCTCATTACCACTCTTAAGTGTGGAGGATCTCTGGTGGAGTCTGTGAAAAGACCCCTATGCAGGTATTTATTCAACACATAAATTATTATCCTGAAAGGCTAATCCTCTCCCCCGATGTTGGATGAGAATGCCTGTCTCGCAATCCCCGTTCCAGCTCATCTCAAAGGTGTTGGATGGGGTTGAGGTCAGGACTCAACAGTATAGACGAGTCAAGTTCTTCCACACCGAACTCATCCAGTCATGTCGTTATGGAGCTTGCTTTGGGACGCAGTCATGCTGGAATAGAATATGCTTTTCCCCAAATTGTCCACAAAGTTAGAAGCACGGCGTTATCCAAAATGTCTTGGTCTGCTGAAGCATTAAGATTACACTTCACTGGAGGTAAAGAGCCTGGCACAAACCCACAAACCAAAATCCGCATTGAGGGATGGTTACCAAAAAGCCAAGTTCCAGGAGGTTAATGTATTTGCCAGAGAAAAACAATTAACAATTTGCATATTACAGTTTTACACGTCTCAATAGCTTCACTCTCATTCTGGACTCTCGCTGGAGCGCCCTCTAGCTTTTGACCAGCTGCATGGCACCAAAACTGGGGGAGGCTGTGAAAGACCATGATGCAGATAATGTTAAAGCACAGATGACTGTCTTAGAAGACTAGTTCGCGTATGTCTAAGAACTGCCCTGCGTTAGCAGTCACGGGATTCAAACCAATGACATTCTAAACACAGGGGCAACACCCCAACCGTGAGGCCCTTGCTTGGAGTAAAGCTGAAATCGTTTGAAGATGTGAAAACAGGATGTGAAAAGCTTTATGGTCCCTGGACTGGTTTTCCCCTTAACAACAGCGATTTGAGTTTGATTTCGCAATTTGATTGTTTTCTCTATAACCACAATCCCACATAAAAATGTCAGAGGGGAAAAAACTTCAGTCATATGTTGTAGGATCCAAGATGTCACATGTGTATTTAAATCCCTAAGAGAACCCTTCAGGTATCGCTTAGAGGGACCCTCTAGCTAAACCGAAAATGTAAACAGCACTAAATCTGTTGTGAGCACGTCAACAGCGGGTCCACAGTCATCTCGAAAGAGATGTTTCCTGCTTTAAAGACTATAAGAATCCCCTTTTCAGATTTTGTTTCTAGAGGATAGTGTACTTTTTTAAAGACCATACATATACAATATGGATAATATATCAAATGGAACGGAGCCAAGCCTTTTTTGTCCAGCATCAGTGCTTGACCCGATAAATGTTCTACCGAATGAATGGGCACAAGATTCCACAGGAACTCCGAAATCTTGGAAAAACTTACAAGAAGAGATGTTGCAAAGGGGGGGGCAATGCCATTGAAGTCGCTCATGGTGTGATAGCCAGGTGTCCCAATACTTTTGTCCATACTTTAAAAGGCAAACAAGTTTAGTGCTATATTACACATTGTATCTAACAAATGCATTTACTAAACACCATTAAAAGTCACCATGCTCTGATTTTTCTCTCTTGTGTAGAGAACACTGGGTATTGTAATTTGAGACCACTGGTGGATAAAAAGTACTAAAAACTATAAAATCGTGAAGCCTGCCTGGGGTTAGGGGTGCCGTGCTAAGACGCTGAAGGCTGTACAGCTACACAAACCAAAGAAACAACATATTAAATGTTTATTTTAGGCCAAAAATTATTTGTTCTGGCCACTTTACTTTACTTTTAGGAGCTGCTCCTTTAAGTGATTGAGACTGGAACTCTACAGACAGACACTCCGACCTCACCACTGACTTAACACAGCAGGACTTCCTCTAAACACACCACTACGAATCATGTAAGTGCTTCTGTATCTGTGATCGTTCTCATTTTGCAGCTTATTTACGTTTTATATAAATTTCCTTTGCGAAAGTGTCTTTTTAATGTTGACACTGCCGCTAAAAACAACGCCCAAACTTTCAGGGGCCTCCCTGAGCAACAGGTTAGCCTGTTAGCTTGCCATTTTCTGCTGGCTGTTTACGTTACTTTAACAAAGTTCAAGTGTGTTTACACCTGTTTAAGAGTACTATCTGATACATGTGTTAGATATTGTTTACAGTGGCTGGTTTCTTGTTTGGGGGTTTATTTTTTAACTAGATAAATTAAGTTTTAGCCCCTGTTAGCATTAAGTTAGCTTTGTTAGCTCCCTTGTTTTTCTTCTGAAACAAACCACAAATGTACTTTGTTTCTCTGATATAAACGCGTTTAAAATACTTTAGTCAGTTTTCGTGTCATTAATAATATTAACGCATTGGCTTTTCTGTATGTGTGCTTTTAAATAAGGATATTTTAGACGTTTCCAGGCTAAAATTGGTCTGTAAAATAGGACTGTACATTGGGACAGTACTTTTGGTCAAAGAGTAATTTTAAGTTCAAAAGTGCAGAAAAGAACGTTATGTCAAGTATTAAACAGGTTTTGTATAGTTTCGAGGGGTTTTGAAACATCCTAACTGTTATTTTGTGATATTTTAGTGAATGGAATTATTTAGTTTAACTAACTTCTAGGTGTGTAAACTGCTGTTTGCTTAAATAAGTAAAGTGGCCCCTCATAGTCACATGTGAACACACAACAGCACACAGTGTGAACAGTGTGAAATTCCTTTTCTGTATTTAACCCATTACTTTCCACAAGATTTTGGCGTTTCTGTGGGATTTTGTGTCCATTCATTCTGTAGAACATTTATGAGGTCACTGATGTTGGGTTAGAAGACCTGGCTCACAATTTCTCAAATGTGTTCAGTGGGGTTGAGGTGTGGGCCAGTCAAATTCTTTCACATCGAACTAATCCAACCATGTCTTTAAACTTGCATTTGTAGAAAATGTTCTTCCCTAAACTGTCCACAAAGTTGAAAGAATGGCGTTGTCCAAAATGTCTTGGTATGCTGAAGTAAGGGGCCTTGCCCAAACCATGACCAATACTTTTACGAATACCTTTGTCCTGAAGTAAGTCTAAATTTTTGATCAGTTTTTTTGTTCAAAATCCGATTTGGATTCTGTGTTTTGTGAAAAGTCATTCACCCAAAAGCTTAAAGATAATAAAACAACATTTTAAAAACTATTGTTTATCCATATAGTTTGATTTTGCGTTTGTGCTCAGACAAGCTCGAAACATAGGGATCAGTTGTTACATTTCAATAATGTACACTTCATGGGTTATTGGTGCAATATGTTCTTGTCACTACATCAGTGTTGAAGTTGGATGGTCACTTCACTTCTCTTTTTATTGCTTTAAATGCAGTGATTGTGTGAGTACATGTTGAGTTTAAGAGTATTTGAGATTACAGTGAGACCGTTCAGTGAATTGGGAGCGGGGGGTAGCAGATTTATGAGTATTATTTAGTAAGTCATGCAGTTGCCCAGTTCAGAAACTGGACACAGTGAGTGTGTTGTGTTCAGAGGTATTTTGTGTGTGTGTGTGTGTGGCGGCTCTTTAGCCGAAACGTAGAGCCTGTGATTAGTTATCCTGCCCTTGTTGTACTAATCCCAAAAGCATAGTGTTTTTCTTGACACTGTATCATTATCTTCAGGGGTGTGTCAGCCGCAGGCTTGGAGGACCTGAGTCACACACAGTTTGATAATTTCTCAAACACACTGGATTCGATTAATAGAGGATGGCAGGGTAAAAGTGTTTTGATGCACCAACAGAAAAGTGGTGCCACCAGCCATGAAAAAACTGAATACAAAATAAACTGAGGTGGTTTTTTTAACATTCCTCTGTGGTGCCCCTGCCTGACTATACTCATTCATTCAGAAGAGAATATTGTAACAAAGTTAACTGAGAAAAAGTATAACTTTTTGTATATATTTGTGTTTTGTTTATGTAAGTGGCATGTATGTAAGAGAGACTCACCAATCTAGTTTTTTCCATCTGTTCAGAAAATAATATTTTAACAGTTGATTGAACTTAATCCACATGGAAAACCCCCAAAACACAATATTGGTGAGTGTCTCTTTTTTATAGATTTTATGGATGCAGATTTTTATGGAGCACAAGGATAAAAACAATATTGGTGAGATTATTATTATGTATTTTTGTATGTTTTAAGTATGTGTCTTGTATGTATGGGTGTATATTTTATGTGTTTGCCCTCAGGGTAAACCCACTATACAGGGCCTCCTGTTCTCACTGATAAAATGGGCCCATATGACACTTTCAATTGTGCTTGCAGTGGAGATGACAATAAGCAGAGACTCTCTGGTGGGTGTGCTGTGAAAAGGCCAGTAATTTAACACCTCATAAACAAACCCATATACTATATTCTTCACATTATCAACATATGGGCTGGCTTGACCTGCTTAGGAAGACTTGCCCTCAAAACCTCGAGTCAGTAACTACTGCCTACAGAGGGATATCTGGGTCTGCACCCAGCTACCTTAACCCTTACATTCAGCCATATGTTTCTACTCACTCCCTCCAATGCTCTAAGGAACACTACCACCCCTACACACAAGACAAACCCAGTCCAGACTGGTCTCATTCCTGGTTTCCTGCTGGTGGAACGAGGTCCCAAATGCGATCAGAGCAGCAGAATCGCTCTCTAGCACCTCCTCTCCTAATGCATCTTCTTGCGTTTCTCTTACATAAAGATTTAACACTTCATACTCTCCTCTGGTTCTCACACTGTCCTGAAACTTGAGTGTTTCCTCGTGTTGTAAGTTGCTTTAGATAAAAGTCTGCCTTATGAGTGTAATCAGTTGTAATGAGCTTGTAGTCTGTTATGCTGGGTATTCTCAGCATACAGACATTTAGTGGATGAATAGGGGAATATTATTAGTTAAATATAGTTAAATATTATTATTTGCATATGATAGGGGACCGTATTTTTATCTGTACTCCTTGTTCCTCATCTATTTTGAGCACAGATGTGTAGAATGCAGAAGTTGTAGCTGGCTGATCTCACCCCATCAGTTATGGACTAATCTTGCTGCAAAAATATGCAGCATCTCCTGGCAGTGTTCGAGACTAGAACATCACATTACTCACATGACTTAAGTATGTAAAGGGTGGCCTGTGCTGAGGAGCTCAAAACCCACACAGAAACCAGACCCTGAACCTTTCCCATAGTGTGAGGGCCATTCTGCACTATTGTTTACAGAGTTGATTATGCTATTAAAGAAGATAACAGCATAATTAATTGGCATCCAATCAGGTACCCTTGAGCAAGTTTCTATCCTTATTCAAATATGTATTGTTCATTTCAATTTAGATTGGTCTTCAAGCCCCAGTTAGGAATTGCTTGAACATGCAGTATTTTTTAAACTTTACTTTCATATTGCAAACAAAGGCTTTCAAATGATAAAGTTGCTATAAAAGCATCAACTGTATACAGTATTCCCCTTTTTTCGCGGAGGTTACCTTTCAAAAGCACCGGCATTGAAATAAAGGTGCTTCTTTTTTTTTTTACAAAAAAAAGCCTGAAACGCCTATTTTTTAAAATAGTGTAAACCCTATATATAAACCCAAATATGCACCCAGAACACTTTAATTTCATTTTAAACTCAGTTTTATTTAAACTAAGTTTAATGCATTACCCTTAAAGAAAATGGAAAGGTAAACCCATATTCGAATTTAAATTCCCAGCCGAGATATGCAACTTGTAAGGTTGCAGGACAAATGTATTGGGACAGTTTCCAGAGAATAAAACCTGATCTACTTGGGCTAAATAAGTTGGAAAGGTCTCCTGGAGATCAATCGTACTGTGGAGTTTGAAGTGTCTGAGTGCTTGCACCGCGGAGAAATTGCGCTTCGAAAAAAGGGCTTCCAGGTCGGCTACAGAGTCCCTTTCTGTGAAAACATCCAGAATAAAATATTGGCACAAAAAAGGTATATTTGCAGTTGCTGTGTTCGCAACTCCTGATCTGCATAAAACTGGGGGGATTACTGTACATACTGTACATTACTTACATGCACTGTATGCTTATTGTTAACTCAATAGTTAATCCTGAAGTAGCTATGTTGCTATTTTGGCAGTTGCTGGATGACTCTCAAGCCATTCACATGAACTTCCTCCACCTTTCCTCTTGTTCCTTCCTTTTGGAAAAAATTCCCATGTTAGAAATGAACACATTTGAAAGTGACTGTTATACACTCCTGCATTGTGGACTTTCCCTAAAGCATGGAAAATAACCATTCGTCATTCTTTATTGGATTCTATATTGTTTTAGTAATTGAGGCTGTTATCTGGATATTTGGTTTGAAGTGAATGAGAACTTGCACTAAAGTCAGTGACCACATGGGGGCGGTGTAGCACCACTTATTTTATTTTCTAAAACTAATGAGGAGCCTTCAAATCAGAAACCCTAAATAAATACAATAATGAGGTTAAAGATGGGTCTCTATTATTTTTGAAGAAATTAATTTTTTGCATGAAATGAAAACAAATTTGTCCAGGCTCACTAAAACGCCTACACTAATCAGCCATCACATTAATACCACTGACAGGTGAAGTGAATAAAACTGATTGTCCTGTTACACTGTCACCTCTCAAGGAGTGATGTATTAGACAGTAAGTGAACAGTCACTACTTGAAGTAGATGTTAGTACTCAATACTGTGGGGAAAAAGATGTCATGGTATAATCTTAATAATTATTGCTTTTTTTTTTTATAACACAGTAAAGTAATTTGACTTCTTTCTCCATAAAAGAAACTTATTAGAAAACAGTGAACTTACTTTCGTAGGCCAACAATGGCCTAATAACAATATCTAACAGTTGAGGTACATATACATGTTTTGTGCAAAATATACACAACTACATAAATATCTAAGCTATCATTACTGCTATCTTTTTAGAACGTCTTTTGAAAATCCTTTACAAAGATTGAACCTTTTGTTTTTAGGGAATAAAACAAGTCCGTTGTGTTTCTACCTCTGACCACAACAGTGGAATGCCAGACCTTGTATCGTATGTTCTTTTGCTCCAAAAAGTCTTTTAAACTCTAACCACTTTCAAGTCTATTCTCTTTAGCACATATTCTTCCTCACCATCACCTTTTTCACCTTCTTTGGTCGTTAGATCTGTTTTCCAAAGTGTTCTTTTGTGGATTCAGGATTCTTTGTCAGGTAGATAGTTCAGGTAGCAACAAATTAAAACCAAATAGTCTTGCCATTTCTAAAGCAGCCAAAGTTTTGTGGTTATTTGTGGCATACCAGTATTGAAATGATGAAACTGGTATATTCCACAATACTAGTTGTTTTGTTTATTGACCTGCATTGGCTACCAGTGGCTGCCCAAATTAATTTTAAGGCACTAACACGTTGTAAGTCACTTTGGATAAAAGCATCTGCTGAACAAATGTAGTGTAATCTTCTATGCTGAAAGCTGAAAAAACAGCCAAGCCTATTAATCGCAGTGTCTTTGACAAGGACCAAATTGTGATGGCCTGACAACAGGGTCAGAGCATCTCTAAAAACAGGAGTACTTATGGGGTGTTTCTTGAATACTTACTTTGGTCTTTGAATGTCAAAATCGGATGCATAATATATAATACATGATACAGGGTTCACTACTGATATACTTAAAAATATTTGGCCAACATGTAAGTGAAGCAAATGTAAATTGAACATGATTATGGACTATTGAGCTATTGACATTTACGTGGACTAGGTTGATGATTGGTATTGTATTGGCAAACTGTGTTGTTCAAACAGCGCAGTTGCATTAGATAGCACATTTAATGGGTTGTCCACTTTCCATGGAGCATTTTTACACAACTGCTAATTATTGCCCTGACATTTTGCTTTGCAGGTCTGCCCCAGCTGAAGAGGGTCCTGGTGCCTCAGGAGTGGCGGGGAGCAACCGCAGGCTGCAGCAGACCCAGGCTCAGGTCAATGAGGTAAGACCAGTGAAACTGCTAGTCATTATTATTATTATTATGGAATTTTACACATTGCCTGCATGCTTTTCTGCCTGTGTGAAAACTGCCCTAATGAAATATTCAAATGCATAAAAGCAGTTTCAACCCTGCAATCTGTTATGTTTAATTCCAACTTTCCATCAGCTGCATGCATTTGATAATTCTGCACACCAGCCTGACTGAAAATTTGACACAATTTATGAGATGCATTTATTACTGGGAGTAAATGAGAGCTTTTACTGGCTTTTTAAGATGATTGTTAAAAAAACATTTTGTTCTTCTCTTGCTATTGCCAAATTATTTATGTATGTATGTGATTATATACACATGTTAGAATACATACATGTTGGTCTACAGTCCAGGAGGACGATATTTTGTCTCACTGTGTACTAGATGTATATGGCTGGGAATGCAATAAAGCTCCATTTGACTTGGGACAGACGAGAAAACTTGCTGTTAGTAATCAGTCATGTTTATTCCATGACCATATCACATTTCAATTCATCTTTATCAAAAGTAAAATCCACATTGGATAGTTGCAGCCTTCAGAATGGAGTATTGCTTTAGATGTACTGCCGGTAAAATAGGACAGTGTGCAACCTGGGTGTTTCTGCATTCAGCCATGTTTCTGCATTACAAAGTTATTAGTGTGTGCAAAGATTCATTAACAAATCATTTGAAGCGGCAGTGAAAATTTGGGGAAAACTGTGCCCCAAAAGCCTGGAACTACCCTACATGTGTGTGGTTCTGAGTCTAGAGGTTTGTAGTTGAAGACTATCCTTTTCAGCACATGCTCTGTGGTGGTGTGGGTTTCTCATGTGTGTTTTTTTGCAGTACATTTTCTCTGTGTAAGAGAGAAGCCTCAGTAGGGTGTAAAGCTGTGGGAGACCACAGCTGCTACTTCAGATCACAAAGGAGCTCATCACTGCACTCTCTGTCTTTTCATCCAGTGCTTCTTGTGGTTCCCAGGAGTGGATGATTTTACAAAATCTGGAAACTTTGTTACATAGAATTGACTTCCAGCATATGTTTTTAGTGCTACTGAAAGAGGGTGTGCTACCTGAAACTCGTACATTGAAGTGGCGTAGTCCAAGAAAGAGTAGAAAAAGTGTCCTGAGCTACATAATGTAGCAAGCCCTAGACTTGAATTGAGTCTTAAAAGGGTTCACAAAGTCTCAAAGGGCCATTCATGTGGGAAAACAAATGCATTCATTTATTTATTTAAAAAAGGTAATTGATTCAATGCAGAATTACTGCTATCCTAAAGCTACTAGTGGCAGCTCTGAGGGACCCTTGAGTAAGTTGCGGTCCCCACACACTGCTGTGTTCCAGGCTGCCTGCTGCTTCACTTGATGAATGGGTTAAATGCAGCAGAAGAATTTGTGCTGTTCACACTGTGTGCTGTGGCATGTTTATGTTGGTCACTTTACTACATACTTTACACCTTTGTAAAAACGTCTACCACATGCATTTTCAACTAAATATAAATACATTAGAATGGGGAATAAATAAGAAAAAACATGAATAAATGCTATTCCTTTGTGTCTGTTATGTCGTGAACATGGTATTCTGCTGAGGCATTTACAAGTTATTTGAAAGCAAAGAAGTTCATTTAAAATTTGTGCAGCAACCCTGTAAGTATATTGTATTGCTCAACTTGGCCACGAACCGCCAGCAAGGCTACATTTGACTGAAATGACCAGTTGCAGACCTGGTCTCATTCAGTCTAGTGATTCCTGCTCTAAAAGTTTCTTGTAGTGTGCAGAGCAGGTTATTGACAAAAAAAATAAAAAAAAGTTAAAATATGTATAAAAGGTTGGTCTCCTTTAATCTAGGCAATATGTTTACTTGTAACCTTAAGTGAACTTGGCTGTGTTTCCGTAGTGTAACTCATGCCAAGCTGTAATAGCTACTGTCAAAACAAACCCACATCACCTAGAACACTATAAAAATGGTACAATGACCTCGTATCTACACCGCTTGCCCATTACCTCCACTTACCATATGACATTACTGTGTGTTGTTCACTCACACTGACACATCGCTACCAGATCACATCACATGCAAAAACAAATTCTACTTGTTGAGTTCTTGAGTTCTTGTTTTGTTTTAAATAAGGCACCATCCAGACAGTTAAAATGGTCAATTTTTTTGTAACGAGAGAATGTTAGAAATACTTCATTTGAAATAACAAGTATAAGTGACTGTTTCTCAATACTGACATTCACTTTGTGTTGGATCACAGAGAAAAGCAGCACTCAGTTCTTCCACATCACATAGTTCCTTCAGGTTAGTCCCTTCATAGTTCCTTTTCATTCTTCAATTTGAGGATGATCCCAAGCATTCTTCATAATTGTGCCAAAATTACATTCAGTCCAAAGAAAAGTCCATATCTTTCTCCATATGGGAGGAGCCGACTACTTCGAACTGGGTATCCAGTAAATGAGACAGAATCTTCATTGGGAAGATTGCTTTAAAAACAGTACTGCTGGTCATTTTGATGCAACTTGCACATAAGCTTTCACATCCTTTAAACTGCTCACCCAGTATATATTGTTGCATTCAAATACATTTTTAAATTTTTTTTAATTTTTTTTTTTTTAGGATTTCCTTGTAATAAATGTTTGAAGAAGTAGCATTATTTATTTATTAATTTATTTATGTAAATTATAGGGTGGACCCAAAATATCTGGCCTATAGTATAGACCAGCATTCCCCAGCCTTTTTTCCGCAATGGACAAGTTTCATGTACAACAATATTTCTACGAACCTGTATAGATACGTTTTGCTCATTTTTGCTAGCTTGTGGACTAGATTTATGATGTACCATATCACTTGACTGAGATGAGCATTTTTTTTGTTGTTTTTTCCCATCTAGATAGATATTTCAGACACTGATAATGAATAAAATATATTTTTTTGTCTTTCTGTGCAGCCTGGTACCATAAGACTCATGGCCCTATACCAGTCCGAGGACCTCTGGTGTAGAAAACAGTCTCAACAAATATACCTACATTAATTCCAAATTGGCTACCAAGAAAGCTTTTAAGAGACAATTCAAAATATATAAAACTGTTCAAGTGCATGTACATGGGTGTGTCCATCAGGATGTGCTTCCTACTGCAGTGGGAGAATTGGAACTGTGCATTGCCAGTTGCCAACAACTGACTACTAATTCATTGAGAAGATCAAGCAATTAAATGCCCTTTTGTCTGGAAAAATGCAATATTCCAGACCTAGAATTCCAGACCTTGTACCTAGTTCCCTTGTAGTACCACATCCAGTACTTTTGGTTTTTACATGGTGCGCTATATGTCCCGATTCCTCCGGTGTGTGCAGTTCGGCTTGGGACATGTCTGGGTCCTGCAGCTGCTTCAAAGACCCTTGAACCTTCCTGTCGGCCACTGGTGCTTACACAGGCAGCAGTTCATAGGTTCCCTGGTGCTTATGTAACACGCCGTCACCATGGTTATGTAAGTGAAGCATGGGCCTCGTGCATGCTGCCTTGCCCCGCTTGATCCGCCTTAAAGGGGTGGCGCGCTATTTTGCTGTCTCTTCCTTTAGTCAGTTTGTGGATCACTAGAGCATGTTGGTTAGGTGTGCGTCAGCCATAGTGTACTGATTAGTTGCCATGTTTGAAAGTTATGTAATATCGAGGGGGATGCTGCGCAGCCTTGTAAACCATCTCTGTGCTGTAGAAGAGGGGATTTCTTCAGTGCTCAGTTAAAAAGGAGGTTGAGAGAGATCGTTGTCTTCAGTTGAGTACATGAAAACCACAAGCAGTTTCTTTATTTTATTTATGCCCGTGTCTTTGTTCCGGAAGAAAAAATGTACCCAGTGAGGTCATTTGTTTGATTAACGCTGTTGGTCTAGGATTAGTGTTCCTTCAATGCTCCATTATCATATTGTCATATGGGCAGGAATTATAGGACCTAGACCATCTGGCTCAAAAACTTGTGTTAGTATCCAGACTGCTTAGCCTTAATGTCTTAATGAGCCCAGTATTGTTCTAAAACTGTGTGTAGCCGTTTAGCCTTCTGGCTTTCCTTCTGGCAACAACCAGAGAGCAAGCAGTGCTCATAAATCCTACCCCAGTACTTGGTGTCTGGTACTCTGCCCATGTTAAAACACCAAGTCGTCTTTGTCAAAGGTTAAAATGCCCTGTCGTCACTTACACCACTATCACGGATGTTCTGCAGGTTCTGTCATTTTAATGTATTTATAATAAAACCAAAAAACTGAACAATGAAAAACCATGTCTTTCAAAGATTTTCAAATGGGCCTAGGATGTCAAGGTAAGCTAGTATATATGTGATGTGTGCACACATTCTAGCTTCTAAAGTTCCCTTTTTATTAACCAGTTCCTTCCTTGCTCTTTGTTTTGACCTCCTCTTTCTGCTGAATTCTGTTCTACACTTTGTGTGTTGATCATGGTCTGTTATAGAGATCATGAAACAGTGTCATACTGTTATTTACTGTAAAGCCAGCATGCCTGCCACCCCAAGCAGGGAGCAAATGTTGAATATCTAAATGCGGTATGTTTTGTCCAGTGTGAGAGCCTAGCTGATTGCGAGGAATTATAGCTTACATATATTAAAGCTGTTATGGTTTCAATACAGTGTTGAAGCTTGAAACAGTCTTTGGGAATGTAAAGTTTAATTGCTGATTAGCCCCCAGTTCTCTCATTGGAGCATCTGGTGGCCTAGTGGTTAGGGAGTTGCCCCTATGATAAGAAGGTTGTGGGTTTGAATCCCAGGACTGAGGCACCCTTGAACAACATACAGTCCCCACACACTGTTCCCCAGGCGGCCCTCTTTGGTGGCAGCCCACTGCTTCACTTGCAGAGAAAGAATTTCACACTGTTGTGTAGTGTGCTCAAACGTGACTTTAAAATGCCACTCTACTTTATTTACCTTCTTTGTGGAAGTAGTGAAGTTAGGCGTTCAGTCTATATTAGTCAAGCATGTGTTTGTCATTTCAACCATAAAGGCATAGTATACAATGAAACCAAACAGCGTGCTTCCAACAAAAGAAAAAAAAAAAAAAAACAGAACACCACAAAACCACAAGTGCAGACAGGACAGAAGAGTGCAAGAAAAACCTGAAAGCAAAACACCAGACAAGACAACGAATAATAGCCAGAGTATAAGTCTGAATGAATACAGTACTATGACAGATACTGTATTCTGGCAGCAGAGAGTAACGTGCAAAAATGCAGAACAGAGATGGACAGCAGTAAATATAGTGCAAATACAGTAGCAGCAGGACAGAGAATAAGCAGTGTATTAAGTGGGTGGAGGAATGGCTGGGGCTTATTCAATTCCAATGAAAGTTCTATTGGAGAGCTTTTATTCACCTGGGCCCATGAATATGTCTTATATATAAGACATTCTGTAGAGTCAACCTGTTTTAAACACGATATCAAAATCTAAATGAATTTGTATCTAATTAATCTGTAGCATGCATGCATTTGTGCTATGAGCATAGGGCAAGGTGTGTATTCACACTTATTTTTTGCTGTATTAATTGCAAAGGTGGAAAATGTTATCATTATTTATCCTTTATAAATGCATTCCAAGATTTTTGAGAAATCAAGCCACTGTTTTTACTTGGTATTCTATAAAACGAGTGATTTATGAAACCTTGTCTAGAGACAGCATGTCTCCACAAGTGGATGTAGACCTAAAGAGCTTATTCTGGTACTTGTGTTCTCTTGCCTCCAGGTGGTGGACATCATGCGGGTGAACGTAGACAAGGTGTTGGAGCGAGACCAGAAGCTTTCTGAGCTGGACGACAGGGCAGATGCTCTTCAGGCTGGAGCCTCCCAGTTTGAGACCAACGCTGCCAAACTCAAGAGGAAGTTCTGGTGGAAAAACTGCAAGGTAAAAATGATAGTAAATCAGACTCAGAAGTATACATTTTCAATGCTCAAAATATGGATGTGTCCAGTTACTGAATTGCTCTCTCTTAATTACGTCACGAAATGCTTTCACACATCTTGGGTTTCTGCAAACTAAATAGTGTATGAATTGCAATATTTTTTGCCTTATTGTTAGGTCTAGGAAATGTGACTGTGTATATTTTCATGATAAATTACATCACAATACACAAGCGTATTCTGATATTGTAAATATCAGTGAGATTTCAACTGTTTTAATGGCAAAACTTGCCTTCATGTTCTTGTTTCCTAGAGATAGACCTACTTAAATAGTTTAAAAATAGATTTATTAACTGGTCATTGACTACAAGTCTGCTACTTGAAATGCCTCAAGTTTAGACAGATAGAGAACCCTTGAATGTGTATGATGATATGCTGTCAGTGTGATTTTTTTTTTTTTTTTTTTACTTTTGTTATTGTTTTTTTATAATGTATTTGTTTCAACAGATGTGGGCCATTTTGATAGCTGTGATCATAATCATCATTGCCATCATTATCAGTGAGTATCTGACATACCTTTTTTTCTGAACAGCAAAATAGGAAATTAAAATTGGTCATAATTTGCCTGTTGATTTAGGACAATAGAAATGGCTGTATTAGGACTAGGGATAGGAACCGAAATTAGGTTCCAAATAAGAACCGATTAAAAAAAAAAAAAAAAAATGTTTTTAAATGTTAAAAAAATTTTAAAAATTACCCTGTACCAGGTACCCACTCATTTTTCTCTCAGTTCTGGAAGTTGGTCTTTAACACTAGAATGGCGACTATCTGGCTATACCTATAACGGCTGTGTGCGTCAATTGTGTCCAGTGTCCAGTTTTGAACAAGACACTGCCTGATACGACGCTGCTGCAGTATGTTCGGGAGTTTAGTCCTGCAGCCTGTCGCCATATCAGAATTAAGTTTAGCGGCAGAGTATGTGAGAGACACATACAAGGAATTTTATTCCGTTCGATGGTGTCTTTCAAGCACAACAGTATAAAACATCAATATGTATAAGTATGTATGTACATGTGCCTACACCAGCGTTTCTCAAACTTATTTGTCCAGGGGACCAGTTATGTCAGGCTTTGGGGCTGCAGGGCCCTGCATAAATGTTCATCATAAATATTATTTTTATTATTGTTATTATTAATAATAATAATAACCTAGTTTTATGAAGGTTTTTTTTTTATTATACTTTTGAACACTTGGACTTTGAACAGATCAACTTGGACTTTCAACATTCTAATGTGAAGGGTGTGTGCTTTCTCACCGCTAACGGGTCGAAACGAGCAAGACACGCTGACGGAGCTGCTCTCAGCGAGTTTGAGTTTTTCTGTTTCTGTACGTTGTTTTCGTGTCTGAGTGAGAAAAAGTGGTCTCACAAATCTGTGGAATGGTAAAGCAAGATAGTTTCATCTGCATCTCAGTGCAACCCAGCATGGCACGAGAGCTCCAAAAATTCCATGAGAGCTCCTGGACCACAAGTGGTAGATCACTCCCCTCTCTCTCTATACAGTGGTGCCCCACATAAGGAACGCAATCCGTTCCAGCGGCGCGTTGGTTATGCGGGGAGTTTATTATGCTTTGTCTTCATTTGA
>JBBJLR010000139.1:9287377-9302934 GCA_037577145.1 Brachypetersius gabonensis | reverse complement strand
TGTATATTTATAACAAAGTATAACCATATATACGTCTATGGCAGGAGAGCTGAACATTCTAGAATGCTGAAACGGGGGGCGGGGCGGGGAAAGGGCGCACAGTAACAGAAGCATTGAGAAGCGAGGCTCCGCAGACCGGCAGGAGCCCTCTCACGGACCAGCGCCGGTCCGTGGCCCATAGTTTGAGAAACGCTGGCCTACACCACACTCATATCTCTTACAGAGCATGCTTGCTGCTCCAAAAGGCCAATAGACACTCTGAGCCTGCTTAAATTATGTCAGCCGGCGCTGATTGTAACGATACTCATTCCTAGTTAGGGCAAAGCGATGCCAGTTAAAAGAAAAAAAAATTGCAAACACTTGAGTTCTACAGCTATGGACTGTTATAACCATTATTTAGTTTTGATTTTGGATTCTGCATACAGGTGCCGAAAATGCTTATACCTGTCTTGTCTTGTCATTTAGTTTGGAATCAGTCATAAAACAGCAGGAAATATGGAAGAATGGTATGACCGTTGTAATGGGAAGTTGGATGAGAAGATCGACTGATACCATGAAGATGGAGAACATGTTCTTCCTGAATTCTGAAGCTGTTCTAGCCTGCTGACTTTCAGAAAGATATTTTGTAAAGTATCCTCAACTTTTTTTTTATGTTTTGGTTTTAATGTTTTTGATTGCCAATGTTGCCATACAGGTTAAGACAAATACTTCTACATCTTGGTAGTTTTTCTAGCCATATCCTTGGACTTAGTTTTAAGGTACACTCCTTACTTAACACTGCTCATGCATACCACAGTGGCCTAAACCGTTCAGTGCTGAAGCAACAACAAAAAAAAGGTCTTAAGACTGCGTAATTAGACAACAAGATTTATCTGTGCGTGTGTACATGAATAGTTAGTTGTAGTTTAGCAGTTGAAACATACTGATCAAAAACTGGTTGATTCTGACGGTTGATACGCCCTCAGCTTATACTCAATCATGCCAGAGAGAGCCTTTGCCCTGAAAGAAAGTTAGGTAACACATTTACTGTAAAATGACAGTTGTATTTAGTTATATAGTGCCTTACAGTTTTACTGCCACCACAACCAAAAGCAATTCAGCCTCTCCCAAGGCCTTATTGGAAAAAAACACAATTGAGTGCCATTAAAACCTTGCTGTGTCTTTTAAAATCAACAGTGCCAACATAAAACATCCAGCAATATAATGGAGGATTGCATCAAATTACATTTAAGACCCACATGTCCTTCAACGGTTGTTTTCAGAACTATTCCCTCAATAAATGTGTATACATTTTTTTATGCAACAAATATGTGACAAAACTGAAGAAATATATACAAATATAGTCAAATCTGTTGCTGCTTTTCTGTTTTGCAGTGTATTAATCAATGCATTTGCTTTAATTTAGCATTTCTCATGTCAGTAATATCACAAAACAAAACAGTAGTATCCACAAAACAAAGTGCCATTTTCTCCATGTTTAATATCATACCTCTTCCTCAAAGCTCCAAAACAAGTGTGTTTATTTGTGTGTGGTGTATATGTGCCTTCTCTGGAATGTATGTAAATTGTGAAAAGAAAACTTGTTTGTAAGGTGGCCTTCTATACTGATATGCTTACAGGTTTTGCCTTACATTAATAAATATTGATTTAACAATTTGTTTGTCATTGTTTTAGAATATCAAATGTAAGATGCTCAGTTAACTTAAAGCAAGATACCTGAATTTTACCATTGAATTTGTCCAGAGGTCGGCTGATGTTTTATTCTGTGGCCGATTAAATCAGTGTCGCCTGATACGAGATGTCGATTTTATATATATATATTTTTTTTTTTGTGGGGTATGGGTTGGATATTTGATCATTACTAATAATGCATTCTATCACAGTTTCATGCCAAATTGTCAATCTAATGATTGCAAAAAAACCCACAGCCTGCTATTCAAGCCACTAGCAATTATGTAGTTAAAGCCTAACCCAGGCATGTTTAATGAGGAGAGCTGACTGCACCAAGTTGTGTGGATATTTTTCAAGATAGGTCGAAATTTTCCATTTTCTGAAGCAAAAGACTTGTTTATAAACACTATTGATCAATATTTCACTGCGGTTGGGGTGGGGCTGTTTCACATTTTTGATCAGAGCCGTATACAACTGTAACGCTATTGAGCTGAAATTAGGAGCGCAACCTTATTTTTATGAGCATTTTTTGTTGCACACCAATAAAAAAAAAGTGATTTTTTTTGTATCATTTTTCTTGGTGAAACATTGTTTTACCTGTAGTCTTATAGAAACCGCCACTGGTTCGGGTCGGGAAATGCACTGTCTGCAGTTAGAAGTTTGTGGATCAGGCACTTACACTGAAGCTACTTCGCTAGCAATAAGCTAACTGGAGGCTGCTTCGCTAACGCTAAATGTAGGTTACTTGGTACCTTGAAGTTGGTATAATGTGATAATGTATATTAATACTTGAACCCTTATAAATAAAATTGAATTGAATTAGGCTAAGTACTCTGGTTTTCTCCAAGTTTAATGCAACAGTTCATAGCAAACCAATTTGCTAATCGATAAGACTAATGATTCAACTCTTCCTAAAGATATTTCCTTAGTATGTTGATGTGGTATACAGCACTCTGCACCACACTTGTCCAAAATTTATTGTAGGTGTTCTGGTGGGTTGCGCTCTGGTGACTGAAAACCAAGGCATGGGATATACACTATGTGGACTGTCTTAATGCTTCAGCATACCAAGATACGTTGGACGCCACCAATGCTTTGTGGACAATGTTTGGAGAAGAACCGTTTGCAACACCTTTGGAATGAACTGGAATTGATACTGTGAGCCAGGCCTTCTCCTCCACCATCAGTTCCTGACCTCATAAATGCTCTACAGAATGAGTGGCCACAAGTTCCACCAGAAACTCCAAAATCTTGAGGAAAACCTTTCAAGATGAGTGGAAGCTGTTATAGCTGCAAAAGAGGATCAACTCCATATTAAAGTCTATGGATTTGAATGCCGTGTCATTAAAGTCCCTTTTGGTGTATTGGACAGGTGTCCCAATACTTTTGTACATATAGTGTATATTATTTCTAGATGTCATCAAGCCTTTCAGTGGCCTCTGTGTGTGGGATCATTGTCCTCCTCTTCCCATAGGGATAAAGTGTTTCTTCAAAAGATGACATTTCAGTCGGGTTCTCATTAGAGGCCCTTCCTTCAAAGTGCTCCAAAAACCCTCACAACATTATAGAGCCACACAGTAGATTTAGCACATTATATTTGAAAAATGTTGATTGGTGACTATTGGAATTCATTAATTGTTAGCAATGATAGTATTATTTATTAAACAGTTTCTGTAACAAAAAAAATTAAAACTGAAAACTCTGCTTAGTAAAATACCACCCAGGACTGGAGATGGGAAACAGTAGGTCTTAGAAAACTTGACTGGTTTCAGAACCAAAAAACACCAGGTGAATAAACTTACCTTGGAGAAACTGTGGATCCAAACAAATAGGAAGGCAGATCATCTGTTCAATACTGTGTTGAGGAGGCATAGCAGTTTGTCATGCGTATCCATTTCTGAGAAATACAGAGCGAAAGAAAAAAAAGAATTGCCTGCAAAATAAAAATAAATCACTACATATACCAGGAATTTCTTTTCAGGGTGTAAACCACTTCTAAGTGAGCAAATGGGTACTTATTGAGGTCAGCAAGAAATCATTTGACTTTCATAGAACAACATTTCATCTATATTCCCACAAAAGGAACATATATTCTCTATGTCAGCATAGTTGGAAATAAATTTGTCCACTGGATATATTTTGTGGAGAATTTTAAAGTGAACCTCTTTTACTGTATTGGTAATGCAATATTTACTTGGCAAAAGCCTTGTTTCCATTCAATATTCTGAACAAAAGAACCCCAATAAGATTTCCCCATAGGGGTGATATTTTTTCCGTATAGTTCATTATCACATTTTTTATCAACCAGATCAACTCCATCCAAACATAACTTATATTGCAATACACTGCCTGTGCCAAAGAATAAATGACTTTTAATAAGTTGGGACAGCCTTGCAGGGATAGCCTTGAATACTGAGTTGAACTCCCTAAAAGGGACCGGGAGGCCGTGGTGTGATAAAAATTGCTCGTAAGATAATATATTGCCAGATCTATCAAATAATGATATATTTTGAAAGCCATTATTAACCCATGCGTGGAAGAAGAGAGATTTCTTCATTATTCCAAAATAGCATTTTCCTGACCCAGTTTTTTTTTTTGTTTTCGATCCCCTCGCGATGTGACGTCACTGCGGCTTTGCCGGTGCGCGAGGCCAATAGGAATCGCAGCTCGTGGGTCCCAATCCGGCGCGAGCTTTCGTCGCCGTGTTTTTCCTAAGTTGTGTAACGTGGAGGTCCACGTGAGGCAGCTGCTTTTCTTCGCCCGCCCCGCCCCTAGTCACGCCCCTTGCCTTTTTTGGGTCAGTTCGCGCTTATCTGGGCGGCCTCGTTCAGCCAATAGAAATCGGAGAGGCGTGGCCATACTCACGTTGCACCAATGCCTCAGAGCGCTGTTTGCAAGCAACGCGTGGAATTTCTAGTGGAATTAGAGACAAAACTCAAGAAATTAGGACGTACTCAAAGACATTTTGGAGATAAAGTACACAAGGGCAACCTGGATTAAAGAAATACTCGGCTAACTGTATTTGCACGAGAGTTTGACACGACAAAAACACGAGTGAAAGCGTGGGAGTCGACTCTTCACAGACTTCCACACCCTATTTTGAGGTAAAGCATGATTTTCATGAAGCTACTTTCAGTAAAACCTGTCTTTCTACACCAATGTTCTCGCTCTGTGTTTTGGAAACTTCTTAAATCGTGTCAACAGAGCCATGTCACACTTCAGCTAGCTAGCATTAGCTTCTTCGCATGCTAAACTACGATTAAGCACTTTTTATCTTACTTTAAAAGTTTTAAAAATATAATTTTGTTTTTACTATAAACCCTCTCATCACTAGGTACACTGGGGATGAGATGTGATAACTTGAGGTTGAGTATTTATGAAGTTGTTGGTAATATAATGTGTAAAAAGTATTGGGACACACCTGTTTGGACCAGGCCCCTTGTTTAAAGTGAAGGGCAATCTTAATGCTTTAGCATACAACTCCATATTAAAGTCTATGTATTTAAATGCAATGTCATTTAAGTCACTGTTGGTGGTATGGTCAGACGTTCCAATACGTTTGTCTTTAAGTTATATCAAACTAACCCGCTGAGTTGTTATAAAGCTGTAGGTGTAAACCCCTGTAGTTCTTTTGTTGATCTCTTTTTGAAATAATGTTACTTTTTCATGTAATACATATTGGGGCCAGTGTGTTCTTGTATGAATCTGTAATTTCTCTAGGATCAGTTTATTCAGTTTTAACAATTCTTTTTGTTTTGCTCTTGGTTCTGAAAGTTGGCTTACAGCCACCTGAACGCCGGTAAAGTAGACCCAGTACTGGCCCAGTGTTTCCGATCTCCAGTCCTGGGTGGTATTTACTATGATGGTTTATATTACTTGGGACAGTTGGTGGCCTGGTGGTTAGGGCGTTGCTCCTGTCATCAGAAGGTTGTGGGTTCAAGTCCCAGGACTGCTATTGGCACCATTGAGGTACTCTTGAGTGAGGTCCCACCCTCATACACAGCTGGCATTGGTGGCAGCCTACTGCTTCACTTGTAAGACACGTTCCTAAGTGACAGTCTCCACGTTTGACTTAAGATAGCTACCTGGACAATTCCTGCTTTGTAAATTAACAACCCAGGGACCTCTTTATTAATAATCTGATGAGCTGTTTCAAGGGTACTGGGTTAGGGGAAATCTAAAACTATAGATTTAATACAGAGTTAGGAAAAACTTGACTAGACCGTCTTCCATTACTATGAACCAAAGTGAGTTCAGTTGTCCTGATTTGTCTGTATGTTCTTTTTCGATAGAAACACTAAGGGAATGGATCTGACTTGGTTCTTATCTCACATTTTTTTTTGGACATGTCCATTTGCCACATGTTGCATTATCAAGTTTTATTGTATGGTAGACATATGAGATCAAATTATATGGACTACCAGGAGGGCTCTTCGGCTGTTGCTGAACTACTGATAACAAAGGAAGTCCTTGTAGTTTTAGTTGAGTGTTTTGTTTGTCGAAAATTTAATTAGATATTTGAATGTCTTTCTTTCAAACTTGAGAATGAAATTAAAGCAGTGCCTGGGTTTTTAACAGCATAATATGAATGTAAATGGTGCCGCAAGACTATAAGACTTTTGGCTTCTTTTAGAGCAGGAGGGCAGAATTGGTGGTCTGTGCTTCCTGATTTATGCAAAATGGTCAGTTTGAACCTCAAGCACATGATATGCAAATGTGTACACTACAGTTTTCACCACATTTATGTAAAACTTACAGGCATGAAAATAAATCAGAATAAAATCTTTCAAAAAAAACAAACAAACTGGGTTTAAAAAAAAAACAGTTGGAAATGTTCCGATTTCTGCAGTCTATGAAGAATCTGTACTGTATGTATAAATTAGAGGTCGACCGATTATCGGCCTGGCCAATTAATAGGGCTGATATTTCGCTATTTTTACATAATCGGCATAGGCTGATGTTGATGCATATTAAGGTTGATTAAATAGACATGTGCTTTTGTGAGCAGCCCCGTGTTGCTGCTGTGGAACACGCATGACACGCTCTCTCTACTGGCACCTGCAGAGATCTTGCTGCGAACACTGTATCTTACGTTTATCTTGCCGCTAAAACTTTAGCATACGGTTAGCAAGTATTTAATTCGTAAACCTTTAGCCATTGGGCAAAATTATTAAAGACCATATTGATTAGATACGTTGTCAACGTTCTCTCCCTCCCTCTCTGTGCAGCATCATTGTTCATCTTACTTGAAGACAGAGTTGCTCAGGAGGATGAAGAAAGCTTAAATGCGGTGTTATACTGTCAATGCCATTCTTAAATCTTCACGTGAAATAAAATTATAACAAAATCGGCATAGGCAGATAAATTTCAGCATCGGTTTACCAGTTCCAACATATAATGATTCTTTTTAATTCTCTAGGACTGTCAAACATATTAGCAATCTAGTAATGTACAGAAAAATCTCCATAGAAGCAGTATTTCTAGAAATATGCACACAAGTAGGTGTGCCCATCGGCCCCTGTTTCTTACTGTAAGGCGGGCCAGTAGGTGAACTTAATATATGCGTAACTGTCATGCAAATTAACAACCAGTCTCTGATGTGTTCCTCTTTTAGTTTGAGTAATTGTGATTGCCATGCAAGTATTCAGCAGCTGAATGTACTCAAAAACGATCATTCAGCACTTTTTATAAAGCTCACTTACTTCCTTCTTCATCTATATGTGGTGTGAATGTTATTTAATGTACCAAAACAGTCCCATTGAATATGTATATGATCATTATCCATTATTATATGATATTTGTAAATAATCTCTCTTCTAATTGTCTGCTTGTTCAGAAAGCAGTCCATTGACTGAGAGTAGGATGAGGCATGTGAAAAAATAGTTTCTTGTGACATCACAAACTCAGTTGAGTCAAAACAAGCTGTTTTTTGCAGGTGTATTTTGTTGTATTAAAGAGCTACATATAAATTTACATGACCTATATTATATGACCAACCTGTTTTTTTCATTGCTTTGGGGACCATATTGTTTTTAACCCTCATTAAGAGACCGCTCCTATACATGTTTGCTCTATATAATAATCTCTACACTAGAACAAACTCAGCCACCCAGGTTGTTTTTCTCATATATAACAGTGCGGCAGGCGTTAGTTTCATGGCGTTTTATTTACCATGTGAAAATGAGCAGAAGAGCAAACTCAGTCTTATCTGTAAATCTCCCTCTGATCTCATATTGACAGGAACAGATCAGTGAGAGAGATGGTAGTTCATATAGGGTTTGACCAAAGTTTATTGTTCATCTTGCCATAGCGAGATTTTAATAGTGGACAGCTGGTGGGCTGGTAGTTATGGCGTTGCCCCTGCAATCAGAAGTATGTGGGTTTGAAGGACTGTCAGTGGCAACACAGAGGGACTCTTGAGCAAGGCACCATCCCACCACACTACTCCCTGGGTGCCACTGTTGGCGGCCCACTGCTTCACTCAGGCAAATGGGTTAAATGCAGAGGACTCTGTTTCCTCCAGGATCAATATACAATGGAAAATAAAAAATAAATAAAATAATAAGAGCACAGTCAGAAAATTGTCAAAGTATTTAGTGAAACATTTTATTTGCATTTTTAAAATGAGCAAACTGTCTAAAGTACACTAAAACTCTATCATACCATATTAAATTCAATTATGACATTTTAGCCACTTGGCTGTTTTGCTTGAGAGCAGTGATGGATTACATCAAGAACTTGATTAATCACAGCACCAAGTGACTCACCTGGAGCTGTGATTGTCACATGATAAATGTGTTCGTGCAAGGTTTGTGTTGGCTAAATTTTGCTTTCTCTTAGTACTTAATAGCCAGGGGTGATTTAAAGCAGCCTATCTTTGGACTTGTCCAAGGCTGCTGACAAAACTGAATTGTTACTGCATGGTACAGTCTCTTAAAAATCTGTAGTAAGTACACAGTAATGTGTGTGACATAAGCCTGCAGAGAACAGGATATTGCAGATATCATTTTGATTCTTAGCACTGGTGCAAAATGTCGGGTACACCATATTTTGTTTGGTCATATTAACTGTTATTACACTACTGTACTTTACAATACTGATATTGCAGAGAAATGCAAGTTGAAAGTGAAATCATCAGTTTCAGTGTTTTTCAGAGTTGAATAGGGCTGCACAATACATTGTCTCCTAATCATTTTCTCAATTATGGTCTCTGCTGTAATCACAAAAGGTTGCCATATGCAAATGAGTCATGACGAACAGTCACAGCACCTGTTGAGTTACTGGGTGTTCTGATAAATCAAGGTCTTGATGTAATCCAACTCATTTTATTTATTAAAGGTGATGATGAATCATTGCATGAATGTGCTAAAACTGCTAAACTGCTGTAGTCAGAATAAGGAGACATATTTAAATGTGTTGGTTTTGTGACAAAAATTATGATTTGAGGACGGGCTGTTTTTGTAGCTTATTTACCATAGGTTGAATGTATGGATTGGGGAAATTAATGTACAATTTGAAACAATATTTACAGACTTTAAGCCTTTTTACTTCCAAAAACGTGATGATAGGGGCCCTTTAATATTGTAAGGTCCTGCAATCTGTGTGTTGCAGAAAATGTGCATAACTGATGAAATTTGTCTTTTGAAGAATCAAGGAAAAATGTAATATCATGAAGTAAAATATTTTGATGAAATCCTGCTCTTTAATAGTCACATTCTTGTTTCATTCTTGGTTCTTATTAATAAGAACAATTAATAATTAAAAATCATTGTTTTTTCACCATAAAAACAGATCAGCACAATATTGCCAAATATAATTTTGTCCATATCCTACAGCCATATTAGAATATCTTTGTATACAAGCCTTCCTAACTCTCTCTCACCTCACTGAACAGTGAAATCCTGTTATATAACAAGGCTGCGATGACTTGGACTGTTTCCTGATGACCCTGCCAGGCTGTGAAAATGATATGGCTGGGGCTGCTGTCAGCAACAGAACTGCATGTTGTGCTGTTATACTGGTCTGTTCTGTTTTGAACAAAAGCTGACTAAGCTGTTGTTGTGTGTTGTTTTGTTCATGGGAAAAGCATGCTTCATGGCAAAGGCATGTGTATAAGGCTACACATGGTGTGGTTATGTTTGGTGCTAAATGATATGTAAACATTCTTGATCTATTTTCAAATGCAATACAATTCTTCCTGGTCTTGATAAAGTTGAATGGATTGTATATTGCATTTATTAAAAGTTCCAAAGCAGAATTTTTTCTCCTCCTTATAGGTTACTCAAGATCTGGGCTTTAATAGATTTTAGAGATTTTAAGCAGCCTACCAGCATCTGGAACTACGGATGGATTTCTTCATAGAGGGACACTGATGACTGGCTTAGCAACAAGAGGATAGCCAAACATCGACTGAGTGACTGTTTGGGAAATTCAGCAAGGCATAGTGGGGGGGCATGCCGAGTGGTGAGAGCTGTCAGGGTGGAGAAGGGAATGTCTCTCCTTCTCTGAGGAGAGAAGCTCCGGTGGACCAAGCCAGCAGTGAAACCGAACCAGGAGCTAGCGGTAGCGGATCTGGCTCTGGACCGGCTTCAGGGTCTGGCTCAGGGGAGGATGAGGAGGCTGAAGAGCAGCCAGGACAGCCAGGGACAGATGAGAGCTCTGCAGCATGCGAGGACAGTGGAGGAGAACCTTCTGGAGGAGAGCAGGGTCAGGAGGATGTGGAGATGAACAGCGGCCACGACTCCAGCAGTGGAAACGACAGCATGGGTGGGTCACGCCATCATTCCCCCTCAGCCAGTCGGAGCCCTGGGAGCACTACAGGCTCAGGCAGTTCCAAGAGGTAAATATCACTGTTGTGTGAAGTGCCAAAAGTCATACCTATTCAAGCATACAGTTCTGATTTCATCATGTAATATTTATTCAGACAATTGAGAATTCAAACAGGATGCACAGTTTGGAATTTAGAAACTATAGGGAAAAAAAAATTGAGTATGTGTGAACTTAAATGAACAGACCCGAAAGATAAATTAGCAGTACACATTTGAAAACACGCAAAGTATTTTGGTTCTGGTACAAATCCAGTTAGGTTAAATATCTGAAAATTGTGAAAATGCATGTCATCACTTATCACCTGATTTGTAATGTCCGTTATATTATATAAAAAATACCTCTTGTTAATGTAAATATGAGCATTAGTGTATTAATGGTTTCTTTCTGTCCCCACTAAGCTTAAAGTCTGTGGCAGGCTCATCGTCCAGCAGCCTCCACAGTGCAGCCTCTGCTCAGAACAGATACCACACGGGATGCAGGTCAGCTCAGCAACACACATGAACTTGATAATATTAATGTCTGATATAAATCTGTAGAAATTTCAACTTTGAACCTTCTCAGTATTGTTTAATAATTCATGCAGCGTGTGTTGCAGCGAGCAAAAGGAACAAGACAGAGGCCACGCCCACCGGGAGATGATGCAGACGGTGCATGAGATGAAGAAGCGGCTGCCGTCTGAGAAGAGAAGCCGCAGCAAGGCCAGCACCGTGGAGGCCCTGAACTACGCTCTCAACTGTGTCAAACAAGTTCAAGGTACTCTATGGATGCTCAGCTGAAGTAGGATGGGGAGTCAGAAGAGTTCACAGTGTCTGACCTCAGTTGTGGTTGTGTTTTAATGGTGAAAGTGGAAAACCAAAAATTTTATTGGGTTGTCAAAAACCCAACTGCACTTTGCTTGTCAAGTAACACATGGTTGCTTGTGGTCTTTAAGCAGTCTTCAGTGTAAGCAACAACTCGTATCATAAGTCGCTTTGAATAAAATGACTGGAATGTAATGTACTTTCAGATAACAGTTGTTACAGTACCAGAATTTTTACTTCGATGCTGAAACAGATGTCGATTCACAATGCAAAGTAAAAAATGTAAAACATCTGTACACCCATTGGGGCAGAGAACAGTATTATACCTGACACAGCATAGTTAATCTGTCGGTTGTCAAATTCTCAAATCAAGCACTGTTCGAAGGTTAAATCAAATAAATCACCACAGAATATTAGATTAATTCACCATGTTCATAAAGGAAAATCAACAATGAGTTAAGTAGAGATAGAGAACGAAAATTGCAGAGAATGACCAAATATTACCAAATGTTGACCATTTATACGAAGTCACATGTTACTACATAAAATTCTTCTGTATGTTTTATGGATGCCAGTGAAAATGTCTTTCCATCGAGTTAAATTTGTTTGCATCATTTGATTCGTCATACAATGTAATATTACCAATTTAAATGTTATAAATTGAAGTATTGAATGAAAGTGTTTAAATTGTGTAGAATGCTGTACTATTGAGGAAAAAATGAGTGCACAGTTTGATCAATCATACAATGTCAGTAATTTTACCTATTTAAAGATTATAAATTGCAAGTATTCAATGAAAGAGTTTAAATTGTATAATGCGCTGTAGCTATAGTGGGGGGAAAATATTCAGTGTTCACAACAAGACTGTGGCCAGTACTGAAAGATCACTACTTCACCCAGCTTCACCTCAACTGCAGCAAGACAGCAAAGGATACATGCAGTTCATAGGGTCTGTCCAGCTGATGGCACAACTGGAGTGGGATACATTTCTGCTTGTGGACAGCAAAGCTAAAAAAAGCTGAGCTATGCTATCATCTTAAAATACAGATATTCCTAAGCATGCTAAACAAAAAAAGCGAGAGTTTGCCAGCGTGTCAGTCTAGATGACGTCAGCGATGGCTTGTAGCTCTCTTTTGGAGCAGAGACGTTGATTATGTAATAGTCTGAGTGCTGGGGCTGCAGAAAGGGAGGGTGCAGACTGACACAAATGGAAACTGTGCTCTAAATATCAGCTAGCAGAAGCCTTCCATCCCTAACACACATTAATGTCACCACTGCCCTTGTTGTACCGTGATCTTGGTTCTGTGGTGCCGTTTCATGGAAAGTGTGAATAGTCATTTGTGGAATCTTGTTCTGGTGTGTAAGTGAAGATAAAGGCCTTATTTAGCAGTGATTGCATAATTCGGGGTGAACCTTTTTAGCGCTTTCTGCATGTAACAATGACAAAGCATGGAAATGTTCATTTGAATACATTTCCTTAGGAGTTCAGAAATCAGTTTTGTTTTGAAAGTAACACCTATTTTTAAGGTGACCGATTTACCATCAAAATGATCTGCCAGGTGTTTTTTACATTATGGGCAGTTAACCAGCCACTGTTTGAGTCCCTGTGGATGGGATTCAGAAAAATAGACAAATTTTCCCTCAAAAGGTGATTTTATTTAACAATGTTGGTGTTTATTTTACAGCTGTTGAGTCCAGACAGCATTGTGTTGTGAACCTATTTAAAACTAGAGTGGGATAATAAAATAAAACCCTAACACGGCTATAAGAAATCTTTATTGAAGTCTATGCTGCATTAACAATGTAAATCCTGATAAGTTATGTAATGTTATGTCTTGTGTTGTAATATCTGACATTTTAAGCCACCTGTTCTTGGCCATTGTGGTCCAACATTCATTTTCTGATCAGACTTGACTTCTGTGTGAACATTGTCTGAAGCTATCTTCTTGTCTCTGTGGCACCACCTGTAGCAAACAGCGAGTACTACAAATTATTAATGTGCAACGGGTTGGAGGAGAGGAAAGATGCCACTGTTTGCACTCTGGAGCAATTAGAGGGCGTCACATCTGAGCACACGCTCAAAAATACAGTAAGAACATTTGATCACTGACACCATTATAATTCATATCCATGTGACAATATGAACTAAGACTTTCAGAATTTCCAACACAGTGAACCTTCTGTCATCATTTGTTACCTTCTTATTTATTCATTTTGTTAAACCCCAAGCTATTTAAAATGTTACGTAAATGTTCAGTAGATGTTTGAAAAGTCAGCTCAGTAATTGCTGTGTGGTTCAAACATTTGGCCCTAACAGCAGTTTTTCTTGTTCCTCCCACAGGACACATTTGTCATTGTGTTTTCTTTGGGCACTGGCCGGGTAGTGTACGCATCTGAGCAGGCGCCCAGTATTCTCAACTGCAAGCGCAAGTTCCTGGACTCTGCTAAGTTTGTAGAGCTGCTGTTTCACCAGGATGTCAACGTGTTCTACTCTCACACAGCCCAGCCACACCTCCCTCCCTGGAACGTCGGCACGGGCAGCGGTGAGTGCAGCAAGTAGATTCCAGACTTTCAATCACATACAGATTTTAAACGTTGAATCAATACCACTACTCACACTTACTGGTCCTTCCGTTAGGGAAATAAACATTTAAACCATAGAAGGTACTTTATAGAGTATGCACTTTACTGAAGGGCAGCATTTAGGGCTGAAGGGCTGTGTGACACCTATGAATGAATTATGACAACTGACCAACTGAACAAGATACAAAAGTCACAAAAGTAAAATTTAATTCCATGAATGTTGGTGTTGTTCATTGCATAACCTGTTATATAATTAAATGTGTAAATAAATAATTAGAAGTACAGTTTACACTTCTTTAGTGACTAATGAATACCATAATTTACATTACTGCCTCTCTCTTTTTTCTTTAGCTGCAATATTGTTTGAATGTGCCCAGGTCAAGTCCTTCTTCTGTAGAATCAGGTCGGTGCCCAGTCACAAGTTCTTGACTATTTGCTTTTACAAACTACACTCTTAACAAACATGACTTAACTAAATACACATTATCAATTATAAAAAATACTTTGTGTATAAACAGAATGAAGAGATGCTAAATTTGGTTACACTGTTGATATAAGAGCAGGTTTCTTTTCTGCTACATGTTAATGTAATCATGTTAACTGATCAGCCCTAGTTGTAAGTGAATTATTGTTTTAATAACTACATTTGAATTGTTGCTTCTCCTTTTTATGATCTTAACTGAGCGTCTGTTTTTGTACTGACTGTATGTGCAGAGGGGGGAAGGACCGTGATGGGGAGATGCGCTACAACCCATTCCGGATCACACCATACCTGTTGAAGGTGCAGGTTGTGAGTGGGGAGGAGGAACAGCCCTGCTGCTTAGCTCTGGTTGAACGCACCATCTCAGGATATGAGGGTGTGGTCCTGTTACCTTTCAGCTCCACCCACCACTAAGATAGCACGCTTGTGTTTTTACTGAGGTTGTTTAATTGCAATTTTTTTCCTCAGCCCCACGTATTCCTACGGACAAGCGCATATTCACTACCACTCACTCACCAGGCTGTGTCTTCTTAGAAGTAGACGATCGGTGAGTGCTTCCAGTTGGATACAGGGGGTCCAAGAGTTTTGAGGGTCTCAATATAAAACATTTTGAGTTTACAGCGCTCAAGTGGGTGAACTAGTTTAGTGGTGCGTGGCGGAGGAATACTCAGAATATGCAGTAGCGCGCTGTATGAGGGAGGGAGTATGCTTATCCAAGCACAAGTGTTTTGATTGTGTTGATTTTTTTTGGTGACTTTTTGGCCTTGATCACTCATTTTTACAGTAATTTTTTCATTGTTTCTTAGTTGTGTTTATAGGTTTCCTAACTGTGTTGGGATAGGTTTCGATGTACACCAAAATTCGGGTTACATTACTGTTGTAGGAACAGATCTCCGTCGTAACTTGAAGACTCCCTGTACATTATATTCTAGCACCGTCAGTTTGTTAATTTTGAACGCCAAGGCTGCACAAAGCATAATTTGTTAATAACCACTGTTATACTGCTATACTGGTCTTTACGCAATATGCAAGTAATCCCTGTAAGAAATGACATTATGCTTTGTGGTGAACTAGGTGTTCCAAGTGAGTATTTGGTCATACTTTTGATAAATTCAGGAATCTTCTGTGTGTGTGTGTGTGTGTGTGTGTGTGTGTGTGTGTGTGTGTGTGTGTGTGTGTGTGTGTGTGTGTGT
>JBBJLR010000139.1:9267757-9287277 GCA_037577145.1 Brachypetersius gabonensis | reverse complement strand
GTGTGTGTGTGTGTGTGTGTGTGTGTGTGTGTGTGTGTGTGTGTGTGTGTGTGTGTGTGTGTGTGTGTGTGGTACATACATTAATCTTTTGTGTGCCACAGAAACACAAGTTCCTCATACTGGCCTGGTGCGAAATCTCCAGGGATCTATAGAAGAGTCACACAGACAGCAACCACATATTCCATCCTACCAGCAAATCAACTGTGTGGACAGCATCTTCCGGTAAAACCTAAAACCTTCTTAGGGTAAATTTGTCAGTACAGGAGAGATGATTTTCACAACAATACTAGCTCATCTCAAAGCTCTATACCAGAAAGAATGCTTTGGAAAAGCACATTTACAAATAGTGTAAAATGTGCTATATACACTTATCATATTAGTGAATTTAACTTTCAGTTTAGCAAGACTCATCATTCAAACAGTGCATAGCCTCGACTACAAATGAAGTGTAATAATGATGAAAGCAGTGCTTTTATATAAATTTTATTCCAACTCACGTAAACATTGTACAATAATATAATTGTACTCTAAGAAACAATAACAGACTGCATTCATAGTTAATTGGATGGAACCTTTAGTTAATTGTGTGGCACATGTAATCAGTCACATGTGTAAACTTTGCCCAGTGATTTGCTTTTTGTACATTTCATTGATTACAATATCATGTAAAAGCATATAGCAATCACATTATTCTTGCTGTGGTTGAATCGGATACACAGAATCAGATACATACCTTGTTGACTGAAGCTGGAAGTGGAATGGATCATTAGTTTGGAGTTGGTTTTCTGCAGGTACTTGGAGAGCTGCACTGGTCCTGCCTTAAAACGGAAGAGTGAAACTTTATCCATCACTTCTTCCTCCTCTATGTCTGAGGAAGACCAGGCTCCTGCAGCCCCACTGGTAGAGGTGGCAAATCCTGGCGGTAAGCAGCTTTTACTTTTACCAGTAAGTGCTTGTCATCTTCACTAGTAAAGAGACTCATCCTTATTATATATTACCTTCCAGGACCAACCCTGGAGGCTATGAGCGTTGTGTCCAGCCAGTGCAGCTACAGCAGCACCATTGTGCACGTTCCCCAGCCTGAGTCTGGTAAGTGACCACAAACAATTATATACTATAGTACAAAGAACAGTTTTATGACTCCAAAAGATGCTTTATAGATTTCTCGTTCTTCACGCTTTATAGCTTTCTCAGCAATTTTATAATTGCAGCTCTGATCGTTGTGGATACATCTAAAATTCCTGGTAATTATGCGAATCCTGGATATGTATGAGAACAATATATGTGAGAACAGTAGCATAAATGCAGGCGGTAATTTAAGGGCAATGTGTTTGCAAGTCACAATACTGTAATAGCAAATAACAGCTAACAGCTAACAAAACACCTAGAAACTTGTTGTTTTTCACCTTGCACATTCAGAAGCGACTGCTTTAGAGGATGCACCAACAGGCAGTGAACCAGCTGATTTAGCCCCAGCTGCAGTCCGGCCAGCTCCTAGCTCCTCCACTGCAGCGCAGGAAGAGTTCCATATGGTTGGACTTACCAAGGAGGTGCTCTCTGCGCACACCCAGAAAGAGGAACAGGAGTATGTGGATCGCTTTAGATATCGCATCCTGGAGAGCCCTTACAGCTCCTACCTTCAGCAGGACAACGACAGTATGGCCCACTCCAACCACAGAGGTGGGTGTATGTGTAGGTGTTTGTTTTTCACATGGATGTGTAGAGTGGGTCTTTGTGGTTGGGCAATGGCATTGAATATTGAACAGTAAGTAAACAATAATGATGTTTAAAAGGAGTTAGTTGCTGTGTTAGGAAAGAAATTTGATACTGGCTTGTAGAGGATGCATTTTATCTACACGGCTACAAAAGGGTGGGCTATTAACACACGGCCACTTTTGTGTGCATAATTTAAAAAAAAAAAAGCAGCAATAAGCTTAAGCACGCATCAGAAGGAGGTCTCAGCAAAGCAAACTCCAAATTTCAATACAATAAGAACTATGTACACATCAAAGAGAATTTGTTTGATGGACATAAGTCCATCCAACACAGCTAACCCTGCAACTTCCCTAAAGTGTGTCTATGCTTATGACAGTCAGACTGTCGGGATGTGTTTTGCACAACAAAGAACCAACACCAGCAATTTAAAAACCTAAACTGTCGAGCATTCAAAGCCACGTAATAGCTAATGACTTCATCCAAGTCATTAGCTTTAGGCAATTTTGTATATTTTTCTGGATTTCACTGAAGAATTGGTACAGTATATAATGTCTGTTTAATTTACCCAGTTTGCCAGGATAGCCCAGACTGAAGTGGATTGGAAGAGTTATCAACTGGATTTTGTGCTGGATTTTGTGCAAATCTCATCAGTATTACCTTAAATTACAGTATATCTTTCTAACTAAATAAATTCCACATAAATAGGACTTCAGGCTCACCAGACAAAAATGAGTGCTTCTCTGTTGTTTTATGAATATGTATTTAGTTAAAACAATGTCATGAGTTTCATTATATTATTGTTTAATTTCTTTTCCAAATTCCTATTTATGGAATCACAAACCATATATTCTGATCCTAGTCTCTATCTATTGACTTTCTGTGCATTTCATTGTGAGGCAAAGACTAACCACACACTTTTCAATCTCTCTTCCTCTCTGAGTGCAGGTGGCTGGAACACATCTCACTCGGGAAAACCCAAACCCAAGCGTCAGAAGCCACAGGGCTCATCTGACAGTGACGGTTCACGACCGGCCATGTGTCCACCTCTTTGCTCATCTGTTCCAAACAACTCCTCATCTGAATCGTCCAAGCCCAACTTTGTCGCTCCCATGCTGATGCCCATGCAGCACCCCTACTACCCCATGGCAGTGCCGCCAGGTACACAGCAGCAACCCGGCACCGTGCCCATGGTGTTGCAGCCTGAGCAGATGCAGCCCATGCAGCCACTCGTCCAAGTCATGAACCCCTTCATGACTCCTGTCGTGGCCATGATCCTACCCTATCCTGCCAACTATGGCATTTATCCTCAGGGTGTGCCAGGTGTACCGTGTGTACCAGGCGTACCTGGTGTACAGGGCTCAGGACTTCCTCCTTTCTTCCCCCAGCCACCCTGCATGTCTATGGCTGACACTCCTCCTCAGACAGGACCCAGTGGGATGCCCCCAGCCCCTAATACCTTCCTGGGCTCTCCCATCTTGTCCCCATGGCAAGGGGAGGACTTGGATGCTGCACAGCCCACAGCCCTCTTCTCCAGCTCCAGATCTAGCAGTCCACTCCAACTCAACTTGCTGCAGGAGGAACTGCCAAAGCTAACTGAGCCACAAAGCAGCACTGGCCTACCCGAGAGCCTGCATGAGCAGCATGCCAAAGAGGTAAACCACTCAGCTCCACACCGAGAATATAGTCTTATTTACAGGGCCCACATCATGCTTCCTTTTTAAAACAATAGTGGTGCACTATTCAAAACATGCAATTCATTCTCCAGTACATACAGTCCATTAATAGAAACTAAGCTACAAATACAGCAGATTGTGGTGTAACACCCACAACAGCAGTTTAGCTTGCCCCTTCATGCTGAAGTAAAAAAATGTTTAAAGTTAAAGATGTTTGGAACATGGTGCTGAGGTTTGAGGCTGAAATTTAATTCATCTAATTCAAAGGGATAAAAAAAGGGTTGAAAATTTTTAATAAGTAGGGAATGTAAAAGAAATGTAAGTTTGTACACGCTTTTCATGCTGTTTTTGAAGGATGACGCTCCTAGTGATTCTGGTAACCAGGACGCTCAGTCAACGTCCAGTGTGTTGATGGACCTGCTGCTGCATGAGGATGCACGTTCAGGCACAGGATCCAATGCATCAGGGAGCGGATCTGGAGAATCTGGAGGCTCTCTTGGTTCTGGGTCGGGCCTGGGTTCGAATGGCACCTCCACCAGCCATACAGGTACCAGTCAGATTACAGACAGCATCTAAGACTTTCAAGTTCAAAAAATATGCTGTTGGGACAGACTTAGCACTGATATAAGGCAATAGATTTGCACAATTTTCCACTTATTTCAGATGTACATGAGCGAAGAGTTGTTTGGTGTCTAAAGTTTGATTCATTTGTTCTGCAGCAGTGTAGCTAACACGTAATAATGCAGCTAACAAAATATGGAAACGTACACCCCATGCTTAATTCACACACTTGGTTTTTGTTCCTAACACTGTATGTGGTATGCAATAGATGGGTTAACAAAGTTCAGTCACTTCCAGTTCTCATCCACTTGCTAGGTCTCCCATTCATTTAACTCTAGGAGATGACTGGCTAGCATTGGTAGGATGATAGCCTGTCTTGAGTTTGCTAAGCCAGTGCCTAAAACAGTGTCAGAAACCAGAAGCCAGTCCAAGTAATGCTCCTTGGTGAATATTTATGTCCGTGATATATTATGCAAGTTAGCCTTGTAGCTCCATTGTGGAAAACTAAACTAAACCGGGTCCAGTCTTATCCACAAAGGACCTGTGTGTTTGTAGATTTGAATTTCAACAAAACAGGAACTAAATTTTAGAACGCATGACTACATTTGATGTAGGGGGTAAATATGATTTAAATTTTTTTTTATTTGCTCTCATCCAGCATCTATCATTAGGTGTTGGATCGGTAATGTAGATGATTATTATTTCAGTTCCTATGTTCTGTGCTCACTTTATTCTGATTGAGTCAAACTTTCTTCTTATAGGCAGCAGCAACAGCAGCAAATACTTTGCCAGCAATGACTCCTCCGATACATCAAGGAAGACCAGGAAGAGCCAGGAGACGCAAGATCGCGCCACATTTGACAAGTGTGTGGAGAGCTCCCTCTGGACCATGATCCAACACACTCCAGAACCAGTCATGATGACCTACCAGATCCATCCCAGGTACCAACCGCAGATGGGCCTGGTGGGCTTCTTCCTCTCACCCGGGTTCCCCTCTCAATCTCCTAAGATCATTAGAGGAACATTACTTTTTGGGCCATCTCTGTCCACAGGAAAAAGAATTAGCGCTGCCTGTCACACTTGCCGAAGTAGTTCTCTCCAAGCTAGTTGTCTCATTGCACTGTCCACCCTGTTACCTCAAGGTAGGTGATTTCAGGTGATGGCTTACAATGAGACCACCACTACTCCGCTGGCCAAGGTGTCTTGATGTATTGTAGATGGAGGTTGAATCCCAAATCTGGTCTATTTTGAATTTGAAACGCCTTTAATTGACATGTTTTTGTGGATTAGTACGAGTGTGTGTATGTAAATGTGCGGTTGTGTGTTCACATGCATGTGACCATGGGTTTTATTTTGTGTGTGTGTCACTCTGCAGGGACCAGGCGCAAGTCCTGAAAGAGGACCGGGAAAAACTGCTGCTGTTGCAGCCCATGCAGCCCTGGTTTACTCAGGAGCAGAAGGAGGAGCTAGCTGATGTGCATTCCTGGATCCATCGACACACTGTTCCTGAGGAAATAAACACACAGGTTAGAATCTCTCAGCCTAGACTTGGAATGATGCTTAAGTATATTAAAACAAAACATCACCTACAAATCTGGAAAAAAAATGAAAACTAATTATGGCTCAGTTGTGTTATTATATAACAGTAGCCGCCTTCTAAGAAAGTATCAGACACATCAATTTATCGGAGGAAAAGGAAACAGGGAAAAAAACACTATATACATTTTTGTTTTATAGATAACAGTATATTGTGAAACCATGTAGGCAAGACTGTTTGAGATTACCTATAAGGGGTGGGTGGTGGTCTAGTGGTTATGGAGTTGCCCCTGTGATCAGATGGTAATGAGTTCGAATCTAAGGACTGCTAGTGGCACCACTGAGGTACCCTTGAGCAAGATGCCGTGCCCACACACTGCTCCGAGGATCACGTGTTCCTGGCTGCACACTGCTTCACTTGGGTGAATGGGTTAAATGCAGTGCTGTGCTGTGGTATGTTCTCGTACGACAAATGGACTTTACATTTATACTTTACACAATTAACCCACAGCTATTGTAATCTCTAATCTCTAAAACCACACTTGTACTGCTTATGAGATCCTGAATGACTAGTAACATATTGTCTGTTATTTTGTTGCAGTCTTCTGTATGAATGAAACTCTTTTTTTTTTTCATTCTAGGGTTGTGTTAGCTGTAACAACGCTGTTAGGGAAGGAGGAGATATGGCAGCTCACTCTTCGACCCTGCCCACTACAGACAGCTTGTCCCCTCAGAACTGCCCCACAGAGGATGTCAGCCCCACCTCAGACACATGACCACATTCTCTCATTCATATCACTCCAGCACTTGGCCAACTAAACCACATCTCCTTCCCTGAACTGGATCTTCATCTCACACAGTCATGTTTATTTTGTCAAGAGGAGTCGAAAGGAGTCGGGAGATACAAGAGTCATCCTCACTACTGGGACCTTATAAAAAGAATTTTACACATGGTCTGTGTGAAGATCAGAGGAAAGCATTTTCTTTCTTCCCAGTCATTGATTGTTCCAAATGATGGGCCCACACAACTGTGAAATTGTATTTATATCAGTATGCTTGAATTACTTTTCGCCATTTTTTTATTTTTGTACTGTTATGATTCGGGTTAATTCCTCCATCTGTGTAATATGGAGATTTGACCCTCCGAGGCACAAGTAAACCGAGGCACGTACTGTGGAATGTGTTTGAACCGATTCAGGTGTTACAGCATTCGTAAATGCTGTAGGGATTTTTATAATTATTTTGCTGCCACGTGTGTGAAAGTGCAGAGACTGCCCTCCAATCATGGCCCCTCCATCCAACTGCATTTTGCATACTTTTTTTAGACAGGGCACATCAAGTGTTACACATAAAGTTCCAACATCTCTTCTCTCACTGCCCAGATTGTTCTTTTGCTCAAAGAAGAGTGATGAAGTGGAAGATGCGCTGTATATTGCGGCTTTAACAGAACTCGTGATTATTTTTCTAGTGTTCTGCCTAATTCCAAAACATACCTCAGTATGTTTATGGCAAATGTGCATAAAAAGCTAAGTGTGTCTCATTCTTTGTTCAAATCCCCTTCAGCCACCAGTCATACTCCGTGTGTTGTCCTCATGCTCACGATTGTATATTTTTCAGAGCAGATGACGATGAGGCATTAAGTTACTGCTTTCAAAGGATTGGCTCATTGATCCCTCATGCTAAGTCGTTATGCACTAATCATCCACTATCATTATCAGACATGAAAAGGAGCAGGGTGAAATAGTTTGGATAGTTTGTACCAATCTGTGCTTTCTTTATTTGTGGCCACCATGTGACTCAGCAGTGTTTTGTAATAGAATAATTCTTCCTTTTTTGTTTTTTAATTCTCTTATTTCCCAGTTTAGCAATAGCCATCTTGCTAAAGTAGAAAGCTCATTCCAGTCTTAAATGTCATGACCATCCCAGGCCTGCCAACTTCTAAGCTCCTCTTTCAGTGATTTGTTGTTGCACACACTGCTGTTTGGAGGAACATTGGAAGGAGCAAAGACAAAAAATTGGCATGAGAAAAAGCATGTGAGATCTGAGTCAACTGTGTGAGTCTTAGTGTGTGAAAGTGTGTAGCCCTGCAGTCCCACAGACCCACAGACCATTCCTCTTTCAAATCTTGTGTTGGTGACTACCATGTGTTTGGTCTTGCAATGTTGTCCTGCAATGTTTTTCAGTCTTTTTTTTTTTTTTTTGTATAGGTCCCAGTTCAGTTTTTGCCAGGTGCTGTGGTAGAAAGCACTTTGGTATCTCCTGAAGGCTACAGCATTTTTTTTTCAAATCATATAATGCCATCACTTTTTGGCACAGTTTTGTCAAGTACCTTACCAAACAGAAGCAGAAAATGTAGCGTTGGATATTTGTCTCAAGACCACATGCACCCTGTACTGTAAAGGCACAGGTGAACCAGCATTAGGCCTCAACTAGTTTTCACTGGTGTTTTTTAATTACCTTTTGTAGCCTCCAGCCAATAAAAAAATGCAAATGTTGTTGAAATGCCACAACAGAATGCCCTATGGAGGCTGAAACCGGGTCTCTGTCTTCTTTTTTTTTTTTTCCCCCTCTTTTTTAATTTATTGAAAAGTTACGCCAAAAGAGGCAAGAGTGTTTGTTGACTTCTATTGTCTTCTTGTAAATGTGTTCCATGTGGTTGTTTCTGTTCTTAATTCGGTTCATTAGTGTTTCCATGGTTCGTTGGTCATGTTGAGGGATTCTGCTTGTTCTACCCCAGTGTTGAAATCGCGAGAGGCACGTAGAGGAACACACACTATTGATGCCGACAAAGCGCAAACTGCTGTTTTCTACAGTTTTGTGGCCAGACACACACAGGTTTTTTTGTACAGTTTTTAGTCATAAATAAATGTAAATAACAGTACAATGTATTTTACAAAAAAAAACAAAACATTTTTTTTGTCTTGAATTCAGGGAACTATTTTGTGACACCTTGAAAAAATGATAAATAAATGACCATAATGACTTGAAACACTCCTTGCTCGTGTCTGCACTACAGGTTGGATTCTCAGGAAGAATTTCACTCAAAGATTTTTACATTACTAAGAACTGTTTTAAGAGAACTTTATTAATACTCAACATTGACACGTGGCAAATTAGGTGTACAAAATAAATTTGCATCTAGATCAAGTTTGTAATGTTCACATTCTCTATACGTCTTTCACATAGTAGCAAGTTTACTTAGACATTTTTGCATCAGCCATTTTTATGAATCTTGGGAGAGTAAGTTAGTGTGCGGGTGCAATGTGTGTCTTTTTTTTCTTTCTCTCTCTTCTTTTTCAGACACAATACTTCCAGAAGCACTCCGTGTTGCTTCCTCTCTTCCTGTACTGCTTCCTGACACCCAGGAAATGGCTCTGAGGGTTGAACAAAGGCTTCTCCAGCAGGACCTGCATGACCGTACAAGACAGGGCCAAAGAACACAGTACTGTAAGATCTGATACCAATACCAGCTACACAAATGATAGTACTGCATAGATTAAAATATTTTAGACGCTGAGGTGCGAAGGCTACATTTTTGGGTTTAAGGTTTTGCATTAATATATTAAATAAAGTGTAATATAATAATATATTAAATTATATAAAAATAATAATTAATATATTAAATAATTAATACTGTAAACATTCACTATATTGTCGCTCTGGATAAACTATATGTCCAAATGTTTGTAGACTCCGAGGTTTCTTCTGAAATCAAGGCTATTAAAAGGTAGTTTGACCCCTTTGCCACATCAACAGCCTGTACATGTTGCCACATTGCTGTGAGGATTTGATTGAGGAGCATTATTAAGGTCAGGGACAGATGTTGGATAATTAGATCTGGAACACCACTTTCATCCCTAAAGTACTGGATGGGCTCAATCACTCGAGTGTGTAGTTCCACTTCTTCACACCCCCAAAGTCTCGGACTGGTTGTGGTGACCTTAAGCTGCTCAAGAGAGTAGCTAAACTGCCAGAAGTGGTGTCTGGACACTTTTTAGAGTTTGTGGGAGAGGCTAGTGCCTTGTAAATATACTGAATATAGTAAATATGTGGTCTGATATAATTTTGTGTTGACTTTTGTTTTGACTGACCTCTTTGACCACTTGACTGGGGACAAAGCTGGCTGTTCTGAGACCTGTTTGAACAAAGAAAAGACATTCTGGGTTGAAATAGAACTTATACAGCACATTGCTGGCGTCTGGAAATAAATTGCCAGATCAACAGTTCAATATGGCATTTAATTGTATACCATATTTCATTATTATATCACTTTATTAACAATGTGCAGTGTATATATAGAGAATAGGGAGATACATAGTATGTATAGATGGCACAGCTTAACAACTAGGCTGCCTGTATGTGGGTGATGAAACACCCACAAATGATTTAAAACTTATTAATAGTTAATAATTACATTAGGCATTAAGCAGTTCTAAGATATAAACGAAAAGTTAACAGGACCCTGTTGCAGATGCTGATTATGAATATCCGATGAAGCGGTTGGACTATTGGATATAGATGACTGTGAAAAGCATTACTAACTGCTTAGTAATAATCATTACACAAGACAACATAATTACATTATATCTGCATTGAATACATAGATATAAAGCATAATGTAAAGAAATATTTTTAGCAAACGCCATGTGCCAACAAACTTCATCATGATATAGTAATAAGCATAATTTTCTTAGCAATGCCTCACCTTCTCTGTCGATATCTCCTGTGAGGAGGACAGGATAACCCTGAGACAGATACGCCTGGTCTGTATAGGACTGCTCTTCTGGGCTGACCAGCTGGTCTTCTTCTATGGACACTAGAAAAATATCAATATCACACATTTTTAAGTGTGTGTGTGTATGTGTGTGTGTATGTATGTTTGTATATATGTATGTGTGTGTATATATATATATATATATATATATATATATATATACATACACACCAGTCAAACTTAGTTTAGTAGTTCTTGCCATAATGTACAGTAGAACTGTAGTGGAATAGTATAACTGTGTATCAACCCGACCATCACAACTGTTGATCCCAAACACATTAAGAAGGCAGGACATTCCACTTATGATGAAGAACACCTGTTAATTACATCAAATTCCAGGTTGATTCCTCATTAATCTGTTTGAAAAAAGGCCAAGGGTGTGCAAAGCTGCCACCAGAGCAGTAATATTGTTTTCATTATTAATCTACAATGTAGCCAATAATAAAAACAAAGGAAATTGTTGAATAAGAAGGTGTCTAAACTTTTGACTGGTAGTGTGTGTGTATGTGTGTATAAATGTTGTATTGTGTGTGTGTATATATGTTGAATGAAATGTGTATGTATGTATGTTTGTGATGGATATATTGTATACTATATGTGTAGGATGAAGTGTGTTTGCACTCACCAGGCCCCGTGTAGGACATGATATCAGCTGAGTGTGTGAGGGGGTGTCCTAAAAGAGGCTCCAGCGCCGTGAGGAGGAGAGAGCAGGACAGCAGCAGTTTGCACAGCATCACTTCAGCTGGAGTTGCACAGTCCACCGGTGAACTAAAAGGCCTCAGCTAAATGTTCCCTTCTCCTTCCACCCAGCCTTTATATACCACTTTCCATGAGGTGTCAAAGCACCTGTCCAGCTTTAACTTTACCCCTCTCTCTCCTCCAATTCACTGTCCTCCCCACTTCCTCACTATGCTGCTTGTAAATCCAGAACTGTGCCAGTCAATTGCTTGAATAAATGGATCAATAAAAACAGGGCATCAGACAGGAGCGTGTGCATTTTTACCACTCTGCTGTGTAATTCAGCCACGTTCATAAATCCAGAGAGCGCAGGTGTGAGAGAGCGGCTTGTATCAGTGAGTTTCATGGGCAGATGTCCTGGCAAACTGCCCACTTCATTAATTTCCTTAAGAGGCTCCTAAGATTTATGCCTCAAAGCCTCGCCGCTTCTATTTCAGCACTTGTGACGAAGAGGAACTTTAATGTTTTTTTTCGTGACGTTTGCTGCGGAAGCCTGTTGACGCAGTAGTGCACATCCAAAATGTCCAGTATACAATGCATATGTTACTATTTACCATTATTTGTTATATTAATACAACAAATACAACATTCAATCAGTCTTTTCAAGTCTAATTAAACGTTTTAAAATAATACTGGTATCTGAACCACGGTCAGAATCATTAGATCGTTACTGAAAACACACCACCAAACACACAACCAGCAATTATTATTTATAGAGGAAAACCGCCAGAGGCAGGTAAGGGCTCTTGTACTGTGGCGTAATTAGGCATTGTGCTGAATTGCCAGTCCCCTCTTACTTTCCTTTGATACTTGGATTCATGCTGGTTAAATCAGAAACTCATTTTACACTAACCAATTTAAAAGGCCAGTTTGACCCAGAGCAAAGAATGCATTCATTTTGCAAATCTGGCCAAACAGAAGTTCAATAATGGGCTACCATATTTGATGAGGCCACTTTACTTACACAGTGTGAGCCATCGGCCAATTTGGCTAAAAAGAAATCTGAATTGGGCCCCAAAAAATCATCAGCCACGGTATACAGTAAGTATTGCAACATAGTACCATAGTAATCTCATTCATTCCAATCCTTTTCACCCATGTAAAGGTAATAGTTGCAGTTTTAAAATATAGCTGCATATGACCAACACATTAACTGAATACTATTAATGAACCAACTAAAAATTATTGTACTATTTATTACAGAGCCTTCAACTGTTATGTTGCCTAGCAGCCATAGCCTACTGTTAACAATTCTTTTAGCCCGGTGCTCCTGATTCCTCCCAGAGTCCAAAGTCATGCATGCTGGGGAAATTGAAGATGATAAATTGTCCTCTACAAGTGAGTGTTTGTCTAATGATCTGTGCTGGTTTAGGTTCCAGTGACCCGGATTAGGATGAACAGCTCAGAGAGTGAATGAATTATTAATTCAGTTAGTAATATTTTATTACTGTTTACTCAAACAAGTTATTAAACGATAAATTCTATAATATTATTATCCTATTTATAATTCCTGCTTCAGTGATTTTAGTTATCTATTGCTCTGTTTATCATTCATATATTTGAAACATATGGCACTGTGGATTATTCATACTATATTAGTCATTTTATATGCATCTGTGACAAAACTGGTTTCATCATATTGTTTCCAAATGTTTGAATGGTTGTGCACTGGCACTAATGCATTGAGAGCCATAAATAATTCTGGTTAATACTGTAAAAGGTTTACTTATGAGAGGCCTACAGGCCTAACTGGCAAGTATGAAGAATGGTGAGAAATAGTGAATGGAAAGACAATTTTGTGCTACTTTAATTACAATTTTCAAAGTTAACTATCAGGTTCTAGTGTCAACTCTAAATAATACAATCCTATGAATAATATTTCACTTCTGACCAGTTCATTAAAAGTGAAGTGTTATCTTAGCATTCGTGCCTACTTAATGTTTCAGCTCAGGCAAGATGCAGTTTAACATTGTTTTTTTAAGCTGATAGGTTTACAAAAAGATTTGCATGGTTGCCTGCATTGCATGAGTTGTCATGTATGATCTTTAGCAGGTGCTAGTTTAGGAGTAAGTTATACGACTTTGTGCGGGTGAATTTATTTCCAGTTTATTTCCTTCATAATAGCTGATTGAAATAACAGTGTATATAATGTTACAACTGTTACAGTTGTAACTTATACCCTGTTACAACTGTTCTACACATGGTTATACAATGTTTTATACTATTATAAGTTTAGATACTGTTATATACTGTCACTACTGAAACACACTATTATGACTGTTACATATTGTTCAAATCGTTTATATACAGTAGGATTTAACTTTTCATTTGTGCTTATTTGTTAAATGAGTGTTGCATGGTGCATGGTGTATGTGTATAACTGTATGTGAGAAACTTTTTGAATACTTAATTCATGTTTCTTTTGATTAAAAAGGAATATGCAGAATGGGTCACTCTTGTCTTCTTTATCTTGAGGCTCATATTTAAAAAACAGAGCAGATGAAATCACTCTGGCTGCTTGTTCATAGTGGACGTGGTCGTTTTAAATGTAGGACAACCGATGTTTTAGTGATTCACCGCATGACAAGAGGGACAGACACCCAGTGAAGACTCATTTATTTGATTTATTGCTGCAGTTCTCCGGCTGGTCGGGTTATAAAGGGAGGCGCTGTTGGGGTCAGTCCTTTATTTTATTGGAAATTAGCTCTGCGGCTGCTCTCTCCTACACAATATGAACAAAAGTATTGGGACAGAACTGTGTTTCAGCGTTAGGGTTAGGCCAGGGCTGGACTGGACTGGGACAAAAAAGCCCTTTGGGATGAATAGAAACAGAGACTGCGAGACAGACCTTCTCGTCCAGCATCCGTGCCTAAGCTCATTAATGCTCTGCAAAATGAATGGGCACAAATTCCCACAAAAACATGCGAAAATCTTATGTAAAGCCTTCCGAGAAGAGTGAAAGTTGTTGTAGGCATTGAAGTCCCTGTTGGTGTAATGGCCAGGTGTCCCGAAACTTTTGTCCATGTAATGTAGGCCAAGTTGATGGGAGACTCACTCAAATCCTATCCTCACTTTGACCCACTGATTCCACACAAAAAATAGTAGATCCTACTTGGTATATTTTTTCAGAAAATAATTCATTTCTGTATTATTATTATTATTATTATTATTATTAATATTATTGTTATAGTTATTATTTATTAATATTTATTTATCAAAATATTTATCATTCGAGCTTTCTTTCTATTGACTTTTTTAGACTGTTTAATATGTGAATTGACTCATTACCGTATCAAACCCCCTTTTTATTGCATTAACACTCAGCCACTTTCATACTGCACTACTGATCTGCTGCAATGTCCGTGTTACACTGTTATTTGTAACCCTAATGTTCTTGCCGTTGTGTTACGCTAATGTTTATTGTCTTTTTTTTTTTTCTATTGTCTTTTTTTCTCTTTTATTCTCTCATGTTGAACTGAGCATCTATCTATCCATCTATCAATCTATCCATCGAAACACGCCCTTAAACTGTAATAATACTTAAGCATTAGATTTGTTTGGAATTTTAGAACTGCTGAATTTCTCTCTGCTCCGCTCAGGTTGTTTTCTAATGACCAGCAGGGGGCGCTTGGAGTGCCGGTTACAGTCAGAAACCAAAGCAACAACTTGTGTTACTTTGCGTTTGTGGTTCCAGTGTGTTCTCCACAGTGTCTCCAGGACGTGCCTGGATGTTTTTCTCAGTCTTTAAGTCTGTAGGTAGTCTGCTGAGAGTGTTCTCGCGTTGACACTTGCCTGGTGAAAAACTGGGCTCAGTCTGGAGGAGCGGTGGGTTTTTGGAAGACCTGCAGATGCTCCTGAAATCTCTTTGATGATGAACCACAAATAAAGAAGTAAAACAGACCTCGGCTAGAGTAACAACGAGAGTTTTTAAGGTGAGAACCATCATTTTTTACTTTTTCAGTCTTTCATAGTGAATAATAGCTGAAACCGTAGCTGTCTTCTTGTAAAAGAGCCTTTATTCCCATATTCAGTTCCACCTTAACTGGTGCAGCAGCTCCAGTCAGGTGCCCATTAAAGAGCCACAATGCAACTGCTGCCAGATTTAAGGTGGAATGGAAAATTGAAAGAAGAAGAAAACAATTTTAGCTTCTGGTTGTGCGTTGTCATTGTCTAGAGTGTTACTGCTATCTTGCAAATCTTTGTATAGTAGATTGTTAGACGAATCATCTGAAGTAAAAAAGCTCAGTTATTCCTGATAGTGTGGACCTCACAATATACTATATGGAGAAAAGTATTGGGACACCTGTTTATCAAGGTTTTGGCTAGCCGCCTTTAGCCGCCTTACCTCCAGTGAAGAGAAATCTTAATGTTTCAGCAGACCAAGACATTTTGGACAACGCCATGCTTCCAACTTTGTGGGCACAGTTTGGGTACGAACGTTTTCTATTCCAGCATGACAGTGTCCCAGAGCACAAAGCTCCATAAAGACATGGCTGGATGAGTTCGGAGTGGAAAAACTTCATCTGACACATTTGGGATGAACTGGAACAGAGATTGTGATCCAGGCCTTCTCATCCGACATCAGTGCCTGACCTCATAAATACTCTACAGAATGAATGGGCACAAAGTCCCCCAGTAACTACACAATCTTGGAGAGTGGAATCTGTTAAATTCCACATTAATGTCTGTGTATTTAAATGCAATGTTATTAAAGTCCCTGTGGATGTAATGGTCAGGTATACCAATACTTCTGTCCAGATAGGGTATAATATATTGTTGGGCATGTTGTGGGCTAAATCATCAGAAATGGAAAATTGTCAGTTGTTACTTGCTGTCTGGACCTGTTTTCATGGACCTCACATAAATGTGCATAAGCTCTATACAGAATGTATTGTTGAGGGATTTAAGGAGATTATAGAACATGAACAGACTGAATGTCTTGGTGCAAGTAGCCTATATTGTCAGCTGGACCCATAAATAATAAATGTGTGAGTACCATGACACATTTATACCATGAAAAACATCTACCACTGTTTGTGTTTTTCCATTCTCCACAGAGGACCATGAAGCTGTGACCACATCATGACCACAGCCATGACTGACATTAAGCTCGAGATCGACAAGTCCCACCTGCCACGCGTCTATGACGGTATGAATTTCCTCACCCAGCATGTACGGTGAAATGCTGGACCTACCAAATCCCAGAAAACAATGAAATTTTGTGATGCGTTTCTCAAACTGAGAAAATGTTGTGATATTTAGATGCATCACTCAGGCTAAGTTTGTAGGTTCACTAATGTACACAAGAAACATATCCAGATTGTTTCTGTAAAAATATGTAATCGAAACTTCTCTCAGCCCACTCAAACCACATCTAGCTCTTCATGGTGTAGACTTGATTATGTGGTTTAGGACACTGTATGACTGTGAGCTATGAATAGGATGCCTTTTGAGCAGGTTGAAGAAGTGTCGGGGATGTTTTTATGGAGATATGATTTGGGTGGCGAGTTTTTGTTCTTGTTAATAATATTAGCCTTGGTTCTAACAAAGAAGCAAAAGTAGGTCACCAAACATGTCTTGGCTGATTGACTACGTCGAGGGGAAATGGGAAAGTTTGTTGTTTCCTCAAACTGTTCCTTTAATTTGTACACTTTTAGTTCTAGGCTCTCTAATGAAATGTCAGGCAGAGGATGTGGCCAGAGTGTTTGAATGCCAAGGTCAGATATGGTGATAAGCCACTGAAAGATTAGTATTGTTCGACCTGCCCGACATGAGCAGCGGTGTTGGCCGTGGCAGGCCATCATTGCTGGCAGTGGAGATGGACATGAGGCTGCATGTTGCTGATAAGGCCTCAAGAATGTCTCACTGAAGAGATTGCCAGCACTTGTCCGAAGGGATTTAGGACCAGATTCCTTCTCCATTTTGGTAGCAGAGGTCAGCAGGGTCACCATGTGTGGTGCACAACAGATCAAGTCTTCAAGGTCAGGTTAGACTTGTTTGAACCGTAACAAGAAAAACATGTTAAGGCTATTGAAAAACACCACAGGAACCAAATAAGTGGATTCCAGGAAGCAGGTGACCAGACAGTGTGTATGTGTATATTTGTGTGTGTGTGTGTGTGTGTGTGTGTGTGTGTGTGTGTGTGTGTGTGTGTGTGTGTGTGTATGTATATGTATAACTTGATATCATGAATGTACTGACCTATTTTTGTGTGCATGTAGAACCACCCCTCAACTCAACTGAGTCAAGACAGATATTTATAAAAGCTCCTACTGTACTGGCCTACAGTGCCAAATATAGGCACCACTAAAGGAGTGACAAGAGAAGCAATATAGTGGGGGGGGGGGGATTGGGGGAGGGGTGTGCTTCTAAATGTAGGCCTCAGTCACTCTCTCTCTGTCTTCCTCCCTCTCTCACCCACTCTATTGGAGGTCGTGCCTCTGGCTCCAGACGCCACCATTTGTAGGGCCTGAGGCTATAGGTCAGGTCAGTGGGTCAAACCGCTTAGTCATGTGACTGTTCTCTCTCTAAAACCCCAAAAACAATCCTACTAACTGCACACCCTTTCCCATGACTGCGTCTCTCTTTATCCCAAAGCACTTTCCTGTCTTTTCCTGACCAAATATGACAAACCCTTCACCATGAAGGATCAAGTAGAGAAGAAAACTCCTGAGAAAAGAGATTATCGCTAAACTCCATGCCTTTGTCATCACATGCTGCAAATTACATTGGATAGCAAGTAGAAAACAGACTTTCTTATTGTTTTTTGACAAGAGCTGGGAACTGCATATCTTTTTATTTGAAATATGATATTTCTATGATGTCAACACACTTAAGAATATGAAAAATACTGTGTATAGTACCCAGTTTGTCTGATCCTCATACATGATCCAGTAGGTTTGCTTGTAGGAAATCTGGATTGGTGATGGCCTGAAATACATTTCAATGCATGGTATTAACATCAGTATTTCTTCACACTCATTTGTTGTTTGCGCTACTCCTACTAGTCAGCTAGTCATCTCTAAACATCATATTTAAAAAAACATTGTTCAGGAGTTTGTACTGGTGTCAAGGAATTGATAATGGAATTGATATTTTAAAAATTTGCATGAAACTCAATAAAAATTCACAATGTAGTCAAGATTTGTTGCTGGATGTTGAGGGGCGGGGCTTTAATTTGTCTCTCATTAAGCTCCACTCACAAACACAGTAGACCATCACTATGTATTCATGTGTTTTTGATCAACAGTTCCTTATGAATGCAACCTTACACATCTCACATTTTGCTTGCAGTACTTGTGGAAGTAGCTACTAGTGTTTCTTTCATTTTGTTTTGTAGTTTTAAATGCATTGCTCTCAGAGCCCACAGGAAACCACTCCCGCTTACTTATTACGGCACAAAATCATTTTTCATCTATGAAATGTGCTACTGTCCTAAGAGCAAGTGTGTAAACTTTTCCATCTGAGCTCATACGGCACAGGCCTGAACGGAGCAGGGTGGAGAGCTGTGTGTTTTCTTCCGTCTCTCTTGCAGGAGCTATTTTAGGGGCCATATGTATCTGTGCTTATAATCTGTGTTTTGACTCTACAGGGTGGACACTTTAACTAATGTTTTAGTTTGATTTGTTTTGAGATAGTGCTTTAAAGTGGCTCCTATAGTCACGCGTGAACACACCCCAGCACACAGCATGAACAGTGTGAAATTCTCTCGCTAAATCATTATCATTGTGTGCAATATCTTTATTTTGTATTATTGTATGTAATAGTTTATTATGCACAATAATGTTATCATGTGCAAAAATCACTGCTTGTGTCACTATTACGTGCAATAATGGCCTGTGTATTGAGAACAAACCCAAACCACTATTTGTTTTGACTAATAAACTACTTTAGCGATAATTAATTCATTTATCTAATTTATCTAAGAATTTATATCCTGTATAGTGGTGCAACGGATCACTGTTGATCCGTGATCCGAACCGATCCCTCTCCACGGTTCGGCACGCACGTGATCCGAAGATTCGAAAAAAAATAAAATGTTCCATTGTATGGTGCGTGTGGTCCGTCTGTATGGAATCAGATTTGTGCCAAAATGTTGAAACAAAACTTCCCTAATATAAAACAAATTTCAGTCAATATTCACTCTCGCCTGTGCGACTTTCACTAGTTTATCAGTTTCGCTGCTGCTAGTTTTTCAGTTTCGCTGCTGGCTTTTCAGTCACTCCGCCCCGTTTTACATTTTCGCTCCTTAAGGATTCGTTTGCAGTTCTGGCACAGATCTCTCGTGTGGGCGGGCTTTTGACTCATTTGCCAGCAGGTATTTGAGTGACAGCTCCGTGCCTCGGCTCTCTGCGAGATACGACCAATAGAATCAAAGCATCGAAGTGGACTAGTGTTCGGTCTGCCCCGTCTAAATACAAACACACACGCATACACACGTGCGCGCACACAAAGCGGGTATGAAGGAAAAGCTCATCTTAAAAGTCTCTGAGTGTCCAGAATCTACAAAGCCCACAGCATAT
>JBBJLR010000139.1:9256964-9267657 GCA_037577145.1 Brachypetersius gabonensis | reverse complement strand
ACACACACACACACACACACACACACACACACACACACACACACACACGCACACACACACACGCACACACACACACACAAATAGATGCATGTGACAAATGAAGAGCCTGAAACAGTGGATGTCAGTGTTTGGACCATTCTGCAATTCTTGAAGTTTGAACATATGGTCCCCATGTGTTCCATGTGTTTTATCTAAATGGAGCAGCACCGCAGGCCTCAGTCTTATCACGTTTTTGAGGCAGCCCTTTTCTCACTGTTGAAAAAACACAGAAATGCACACACAGACACATGCTCCGGGCAGTTTGCCACCCTCCAGTGCTCCATTGTCCTGTCCTGCTGACCCACTTGGCTGGATAAGTGTAGGACCTTAAGCATAGCATTAGTGCAATTCTGCAGCACTGAGAGATTCCCAGCTACCTAAATGTTTGTGTTTTTAAAAGTGTCAAATTAAAGCTGAATCTTTATGTAGTACATGCAAACATGCAGTACTGTGCAAAAGTCTGCACAAATTGTTTAAAGCCATTTTTCTTGACGTGATAACGTGTCTTCTAGCAATGTTAGCATTAGAATAAATTCAAACAACAAGAAAGCTGTAAAAAGTATCAAAGTTTGTTTTGTTTGTAAAAGTAGTTGATGTATGGTGAGACGGTGAGGAGAACACAAGTTCGGTTCCAGATTGTTCATCGGTTCCTACAGCCATTTGTAAAATTCCATCAGCAGCTCCTGATTTAATTGAATGAAGGACTGATTGACAATTTTGTTATTGTATTTATTTATTTTCAATTTATTTAGTGATATTAGTGTGAAAAAAAAACACTCTTTCTCATCCAAACAGTTTTAAAATATTGTTTGCGCATGACTTTTGCACGTCGTACCTATATGTATATGTCTTTTAGTATGTGTGTTAGTGTGCATTCAAGTGTATAATGGCATCTGTCATTATATCCGTTGACATGATCCAGCCCCTTCTGGCTTTGGCATTCAGTGCTCTGTTGTGCGTTGTGTAGTTGTCACAGTTGTATTTGTCTATATATTTGTACTACAGGGTGTTCTGTGTATTGTCTCGTCTGTGTTTCTCTCTCACAGTGTGTCAGTGTTTCTCAGTGCTGGAGGATGGAGCTCTGGCTCATAGCCTTCAGGAGCAGGAGAGTGAGTAACTGTCATCTCCCTAGCCTTCCCTGCCCACAGCCCTCCCTCCATCCATCCCATTATTTATCCCTGTATTTATCCAAACCTCCACCCCACACTGACATTGATCCTGCGTTCTTCCTTCTATCGTTCCATCTCTCTATCTAGTCCCCAACATTCCTTAGTCTATTTTTAATTTGTGTCTCTATCCATTCTTTTATCCACCCTCCAAACTTCTGTCCATCCCTTATTTCTTCCCTTTATCCACCCCTTCATCAGTTCCTCTGTTCTTCCATCCATCCTGCCATCCCACCAACCAAGACACATCTATTATTGTTTCAACTCAAATAGTCTGCAGATGAGAAAACTGGGGATTACGATTGTGTCAACGTTTCATCACAGTTCAGTTCAGTTCAGTTCAGTTAGATCTGATTCAGTTCTGTTGTTTCGGTACCAATTATATTTTTTGTTTTTTAAAAACTGAATGTGCTTTATTAAATATTATAATCTGTTTTAACTTTCCATTTTATGTCCCCAATCCTAGTCGAGCACTTCTACAGCTCCAACATGCAGAAGAACCAGGCCGTTCAGAGTGATGTGCGTTTGGCCCGGAGGCTTCAAGAGGAGGAGGAACAGAGAGCTCATCTCAGCCACCAGCTGCGGCAAATGTAAGACACAGTATTTGTGTCTGCGTGTGGGTGTGTGTGCAAGATAAAGTGCCTCTAATTACAAAAATACCTCTGCATGGCCTGGTTCAGCTTCATTATTCTGTCTAATTGAATTTAGATGGACTCTACAGGCGGTCAATCATTTAGCATACTACTTCCAAAACTGCAGAATATCTCCTCAAAGACTAATCTCTTCTAAAAGGTCATTTCTACATTCATCTTACTCTTTTGTTGTTAAAAATATGTTGCCTTATATTTATGTAAAATGTCCTTGAACATGTTTTAATGGACCGTGCATGGACAATGATGTTTCCCAGTTGTTTTGATGCTGTAGATTTTAACAACTATAATGGTAAACCTTATTATTCAGCCATAAATAATGAATCCTATTATTACTATTTATTATTAATGAAATGCTCTAAAGCTAATATGTAAGATGTATAGTTGTATACAGCAGCTCATCACAATGACAGAATATGACGATATATGATGGTTTGTGATTTGCTGATGGTTAACTTGCAAATATTCTACTTTAGCACAAATAAAAACAGAAAATAGACACATTAGATAACTTTTATAAAACTAGAATGCATTTCTATGAGAAAACCGCTAGAAAAAACCTTAAAACACAGTTGGAGCTGTTAGAGTGGTGCTAATTGGGCAGCCTTGGAGGAGAAATTCACCTTTAAAATTCACCCCAAAGATTCACTTAGAATAAAAATAAAAGAAAAAGAAAAGAAGATATGACTGGTTGTGTAATAATATTTGATATGAAGCCTGTTTCCTCAGATTCTGAGAAAGACTGACAGGAGGCCTACACCTAATTCTGTTTCCCCTAGACATTTCAGACAGAAGCTGTGATGGCTCAACAAACTACCTGGAGTTTGCCAAACAGAATTAAACAGAATAGACACTGAGAAGCTTTAAAGATTTACTCTATTAGTCTGAGAAATACTGTTGTGAGTTTCACAGTTTCACATACTACCATAATATTATGAAATGTTATATAATGTTGTGGCTTCTATGCTTACCTTTTTTATTTTATTGCACAGAATTGTAGAATGAAGGCAATAGCACCATAGTTGCAATGATCTATAATGACTTTTCACTCGTGCCTGTGTCTAAATCACCATGATGTCATTCATGATTATACCCTCCTGCTTTAATTCGGGTGAGGAAATTGATTGTGGACCCACATGAATGCACTTTCAGTTTAAAGTGCTGCACCGCATTAAAGAATGAGTTTTTCAAAAGTACTTCAACAGAATGACTCAGAACATTGTGTAGAGTCTCTACAGACTTTTCTCATAAAACTGCTTCTACATTTGGCTGGTCCAGGGCGCTGCTAAAATTAGGTGACTGCCTGAATGTTGATAAGCAACTGAGGGCGTTTCGACGGTTTTCGCTGAACCACGGGTGACCCGAGCAAGAGCTTCCTTCCGTCTCATTTGCAGGGAGGAGCAGGACTGTGAGTATGCAAAGATGATTCAGGAGGATCTCCAGAAACGCGACAAAGAAACTCAGAGAAGGGAGGAAGAGGATGAGGTATGTTACAGTATTAAAATGTGTTCTGGATAACTTTTTTGTTTTCGTCTGTAATAGCTTAGGGAAATTATCCCTTTTTTCTTCCATTTTTGTAGTACCCCAATTGCAGCCAGTCAGCCAAGGCCTATAGACCTACAGGCAAACATCTAGTGAACCAGCTTATGTACCACTCAAATTATGTGAACTGCATGCTTATATCATTACATGCTCACCTTAAACCATCTCAAATATCTCTAATCTCTGATAGACTTACTTGTGAGGTTTCTGACACTATATGGCGCATAACAGTTGGCTAATAGGGCAAAGTATTTAATGGTGAGTTTTATTTTGAATTAATACTATATTTTATTTTGAACTTGTCTTTGTGTCTCTGAGTGTCCGTGCAGTCATAGTTTAAGCAGTTTTCTCTGGTATTAATAAAGTTTTCGGTTTCGGATTCTATAAATACACATTAAATGGACAAAAGAATTGGGACACACTTCTTAATTGTTGAATTCTGCTGGCTCTTGACTTCCAACTTTGTGGACACAGTTTGGGGAAGAATCTTTTCTATTCCAGCATGGCTGTGTCCCAGTGCACAAATGCAATCACATAATGACATGATTGGATGAGTTCGGTGTGGAAGACCTTGACTGGCCGCACATAGTCCTGACCTCAACCACATCCAGCCCCTTGGGGTGAACTGGAACAAAGATTGCAAGCCAGACCTTCTCATCCAACATCAGTGCCTGATAAATATTCTACAGAATGAATGGACACAAATTTTGACAGAAACTCTTGTGGAAATCTTGTGGAAAACCTTCCAAGAAGAGTAGAAGCTGTTAGAGCTGCGAAGGGGGACCAACTCTATATTAAAGTCTAGATTAAACTCTAATGTATTTGAATGCAATGTCATTAGTCATTGAATGCAAAGTGCCTGTCTAATTGCCAGACGTCCCAATACTTTTGTGTCATTCACGGCCAGACAAGCTCTCTTTGAGTGCTGCCGGTGTGAATCGGTGTGTCTTTTTTCTTTGCTTTGAGTGTGTGGTCTTGCACGAGACTAGACGTTGTTGGCTGCTGTATTGAAGCCTGGCTGCCTGACAGTCTGTTCTCACTTTTAAGCTGATTACAGAGCTCTAACCAAGCACCGGGACAGAGTGGGTGCTTGTTCCCCACAGAAAAGCAGCCGGATGGAGAGATCGAAGGGAACAAAAGAGAAAGAAGGCGAGAGAGAATGAGGCCCCTGTTGCATTAGAAGTGTCTCTCGACCAGCTATCCACTTCACGCCAGCCTCAAGACTTTCTTCATTTCCCCTCTTATTTCTCAGTTCTTTCTTTCCTATCTTGTATGACATGAGTTCCAAAATACCAGCTTTGTTATCAAGAGGCTCAGATTGGCACTGCTGCCTTCGAAACAGTTGCCACAGCAACGCCTGAGGTGTTTCCACGGTAGCAGCCGGTTGCCATGGAGGCGTAGGTTTGGTCAGATGAAAACAGTGAAGCCATGTCATGTGTTGTTCTGGCTGCTGTCAGACTGTGGAGTGCCAAAGAAGAGAACATTTATGCGGTATTTGTTTGTGGCTTGCACACATTAAAGGAGAATTCCACAAATTTTTCAGTCATTCAGATTTTTTTTTATAATGTTAAGTCACAATGGTTTATGTAGTTCTAAAAATATATAGACAGTTTCATTTACTATTCAAATTGACCAGTGAACCAGCACAATGTTTTATATAAATAGGTTTTCTTTCAGTATTTTTTTGCCTTCGAGTGTCCAGCATGTATGTCTCATGTACATCAAATCAGTGCATCGAGCAACAGGCATTAACCCTCTGTGAGGTGGCTATAGAGGCGTTAAAAACTTGGAGGTCTGGTTCCTATCACTACTTCTGTGACAAAGGTCTGACTCTTACGTTTCTCTTCTAATCAAACCACACTAAATGACTGTGTTTGCATCTATTGAGCCATGCAAACATTTAGAAAAATAGTACTTTTTTAAAGGACTAGTTTGATTGGAAAAAAAAGAAATTGGACAATTCCTTAACCCAAATGCAGTCACTCATCCAAGACATGATTGGCATCTGAAGTTTGTTTCTTTAGCTTCTCACTGAACTTGCTAACAGCTAACATGGAAGCTTATTTACAACACTTAGCCCTGTGATGACTGTATGCCTAAAAAGATTGCATGTTTTCTTCAGATGGTCTTGAGCTGTCAGTGCTAATGGAATTTTGATAGTTTCCTTCAACATAGTTGTAGTAGAGAAGAGACTATACTACCTGACTGAAGGAAGGGTATTCTGAGGAAAGGAATTCTGAGAACGATGTCTGCTTAAGGTTAGGCTAGACCCCCTTTTGGAGAACGCAGGACTGAGAGATAGAACTGAAGAACAGGGAGGAGATGGATTGGCGGTGGGGGCAAATCTTCCAAAAGATGGAAATTTAAGGAAAATTCAGCTATTTCAGATAGTTTGGACCACACCTTCAACTTACAGTTGTGGAATCAGTGAGGGTGAAGAACTCTGAGAACCTCATCTGGAGGTTACTTCTCAGCTACATTAGCTTCTTTTTCTTTGACCTTTAGAGCAAGTGGACCCATACCAGACGAGTAGCAAATGGTAAATTGTCGTGATATGGCCAAGCACCACCTGTAATAATAATAACCATCACCTGGGGTTTTAAAAATCACATCTCATGCAAATCCTCATAAAGATCTTAGAAGCAAATGGGAAACCAAATCAATCTCCACCCACAAGAGGGTGTAAAAGGGTGTTAGACTGTTTTACATCGCTTTTATCTGTTGAAATCTGATTTTACTAACACACTCTCAGTTCTAAGGGATTAACAAGAGCCATTAGAAAAGCAGTAGCTCCTCTGGAGGTTGCAGCGTCATGGCAAGACTGTGGATTTGTGAAATGCAAATGTGCTTCAGTGCTTGTTTTTAGATTTTAAATGCTGCCTCTCTCATTGCTAAAATGGTTTGTGGTTCTGGAGCTTTTCTCCAGCTCCTTTTTTCCTGCTAACTCAAAGTGCTTTCTGTCCGTGCGTGCGTGAGGAACCTTGTGTTGACTTATTCAGCCTCACCAGATGGCCATGAGCGCTACCTTCACAATGAATGTACACACTAGAGCCTTTTCAGCTGCAGACAGAAATATACACTCAGAGCAGAAGGCCATTGCAGACCTATTAGCTACGCTAGTTAAAGTTATTGTCTCTCTTTTATTTATACAGTGGCTTCAACAGGACATGTCAAGCATGGCAAACCTCTTAATGGGGCAGAAACAGAAATACGCTCTTGGAAGTGAAGTCTTCATTCAGATATCTTGATAAAAATAGATTTTAATACATTAGCCACATCAACATTCATGAAACCATTTCAATAATTTCAGAAGGTCTTATATGTTTTAGTTGGATATAAAATAGATACATTTGTATTTAATCTTTTCTAATTGAATGAAGGTAAAATCCTATTACTATGTAGTCTGTTAATGTATTATAGCAAATAACAAATAATTATTAACATAATAGGTGTTTCTAAACTTAATAGTGTCTCTCTTTTCCTTGTTGGGCACTTTTAACAGAATGAAGGCTTTATCTGCACTGGCTTGGCAGAACCTGCAGCGCTATGTCAACTATTTTAACAGCATGTCACTGTGTAAGTCACACAGGCTCTGTAGCTGTTAATTGTTGGCACACAAAGGCCCTGTGTGTGTTTGGAGAGGTGTGTGTGCTGGAGCAGGTGGACACTGTTTCTATCAAGTGTTTCTATCTGAAAGAGAAAGGGCTTTCAGAAGGCTTGTTTGTCGGGTCTGTAGAGATAGAACTCAAGCACCTGCACCTTAGCCGAAGTGGCTTTTTGGCAAGTGGCCTGTTGCTCCTCGTGTACAAAATCTTTGTGTGGTTTGGTTTCTATTCATTTTATGTCTAGAAATGGGTTGTACAATATGGACAGAACACCAAATGCAGGGGTGTAACAATACGTCACAATGTGTGTTTCATTATAGAGAGCATCATTAGCCCTGTTTGATTTAAATTTGTGCAGTAAGTGAAACCTCAAATAAGCATTTGTGCGAAGTCATGGTTCAGAGTTCGCAGAGTCATTCGCGGATTGTCCGCAGAAAGCCCCGCAATTTATGCATTTTAGTGCTAAATTATAATTTGGTAATTTTGTAACATAAATATTACCGTAAAGTCAGCAAAATTTCCAAATGAAATGAAACTGTATACATTTGAAAATCAAACTGAAATTGCAACCAAATATTGGACGCTGCCCTGTGACCCATCTCAGGCAAATGCAGTCCAGCATTCTCGCTTCAGAGCAGTTTCCCGCTTGGAGCTAGCCCGAGTGTTTTGCTGAGTGTTCTCGTGTTTTTTCTTTTGTTCTTCTTAAAGCCCTGTATTTTTATTACTGTAAATGAAACTAATTTATTACTGTGTTTACCCTGCTTATAGCAAAGAAAACAACTGTGGATACCAAAAAAAAAAAAACCCGTCTGTGCATTATAATTTACATTATAGCACTGCGTGGGTGTGGGTGTGGGTGTGGGTGTGTGGGTGTGTGGGTGTGTGGGTGTGTGTGTGCCTGCCTCACAATATTGCTATTAATTCTTATATTACAATGACATTAACAAGCAGCATGTTATGCAGCCGAGCCGTTTGGGTGGGTGGGTGTGTGTGAGAGAGAGAGAGAGAGAGTCCCTCCCATTGTTGGACTGAGTGTGGTCCAGTTAACCTCCTGTGAGGAAGCTTTTTTTTACCACAACAGAGTGGTACAATGTGAAATATCTCACTGCGGTGCTGAGCTTTCGTAGCCTGTTTCTCTTGACAACAGTTCCCTTTGTACTGCTCTTATACTAGATGAGCTAAAAACATCCCCAAAGATCGTTTAGTTTTGTGAAGAGCATGTCAAAAAATATATATTTTTTGAGTATATTCAGTCTGTGTATACTCTAAAGAAGTCAACTCTCCAAAAGTACCAAATCACTCATATTACAAACAGCTTGATGTCAGTGTACTAGAGAACCTACTGCATCTAAAAAGGGAGGGGATGAATATGTCATCAGTTTCCTTTTTCCCCAATTTCTTGACCCCTTTATTGTTGTTTTCACTTGTTTAGCATTTCTTTTGAATTTATGTGACCACTCAAATGATGGATAGCCATCTGAAAAAGTTGTTGTGCTGCAGCTGACCACAGATTTAACTTTTTATTGAAATCTCACTGAATATTTCTATACAACAGCAAAATTTTTAATACAGTTTCAACAAAATATAATTTTCATCATTTGTACAGACATAGACTCTATACATATACTTTCCTTCCACTGAGTCATGATGATTGGAATAAATACAATCAGGGTCACTGAGTTTACCATGCTCTGTAAGCATTCCATCCTTTGAAACAGATGGTTCTTTAAATCTGTCTCACAGTTTCTGGAGGATATTATATGCAGTATTCATGCAGTCACAGTCTTGTACTAATTACAGTGAGCTGTAACTCCTAGTTTACTTACAGGCCATGTGGTGAATCCTTGACAATAAAGAAAACAGCCCCTAATTCTGGTGAGTTATGGTTCTGTTAGAGCAGTGAGGAGTCTTCTTTTTGCCAAACCACTATATTTAATTTTGCTCGGCGCCAGGAGACCTGCTTCAGTGATAATGAGACTACAAACAGAAACACTGTAATCCAGAACAAGATTTAGAAAGAGATGTTGTGACTCCCTCTAGTGGAGCAAGGAATTGAACTTTTATTTTCTGGTTTGTTTCTCTTGCCGTAATACTCATTTTTACCTTTTTCAAATGTATTACTTAAATTAAATGCCATTCTCCCTTCCTTTTTATTTGTTCTATTTTTTAATCTATTTTTAATCTCCTATGAAAAGTCAATGCAGTGTTACATTTTCATTGAAATGAATACTGTGAGCCCAAAAACAGAATGATCAGATTATCCTGAAGATCTTCAGAACATCCTCATCCTCATATCCAGAGTAAGATATCAAATATAAATAAAGCATGGAAATTCAGTAACACTACTGATGTGTTTCAGTACAGTTATGCTGAATTTAGATAATATTGTAGCACTTTGGCTGCATAGAGTTTCAGTGCACTGCTATCAAGATCCCATGATGTCACCATTTCAGAGACGTAACTGAAACTGAAGAATAAATAAGGCCGTTACTCCACACATTACAGAGCGAAGAGCTGCACAGAGGTCACAGGCCTGTGTGTATATATAGTGTGTGTGTGAATGTGTGTGTCTGTCTGTGAATGTGTGTGTGTGGGCGGTTGTGTGGGTGCCTACTGAGCTGTACTTTCCTTTACTTGGTTGCTTCTGCTCGCACGTGTGCGTGTGTGTGTATGTACGCATGTGTGTGTGTTCTAGCACTTTTGAGAAAGGTGTGTGGAAATTTATGACACCCACTCTTTCAGTGCTCTGTAGTCCACACTGTGCTCAACACTGAAGTGCCTGGTGGTCCACATGGTATTAAATTAAATATTTGACATGTGTAACTATGATACACTGAGGCTTTATCAGCATTTAGAAGCTTTTCTATTGAAAGTTTACATTACGATGATTTGGCTTTTGTTGTCATCTTAAATCTTAAATCTAAAAAAGTCTTTAGCTCAGAAATCACTTTTTCTTTTCGGATTCAAGTCACACTGACCTTGAATTGATTGATATCTGGTTCTTTTTTTGGTTATTTACAGTGGATTTGACACATTAGGAACTCCACTGATAATGTTTCCCTATTTTATGTAACTGTCATCACATTTCAGACTGTATGTTGCTTTTACTTCTTGGTTTTGGTTTCATTCTTGTCTTACATGGGTTTTTCTGGGGGTTTTCTAGACTAATAGGCCCAGTAAACGTTTAATGTTCACAGTTTCTTCTCTTACTATAAAAAATACACAAGGTCACACAAAGGCAGTATGTTTTAACTAACATAAAATTGGTTTACGAACATTTTCATGACAAAAACTTTAGGGAGAAATTTACCCTACAGATTCAAAACCTGAAATATATTGCTCTGTGATAACTGACAACTGTCACCCGCACTGAGCCGACCAGTTTTTAATGTGGCAGGAGATGGCCAGGCGACTGCAGGAGGAGGAGGAGATGGAGATGAGGCAGCAAAGGGCCCAGGCCGGTTACCATGGAGACAACAGAGAATCTCCACTCAGTGAAGGTAAAAGATTTTCACTGTAGAGTTGCACTAACCACTTTTTACTCACTCATTTGAAATGTATTTTCTACTTCTGCTGATCTTGACCTTCCTGTTTCCACATTTTCTATATTGTTCCTTCTTTTCTCTCTCTCTCTCTCTCTCTCTCTCTCTCTCTCTCTCTCTCTCTCTCTCTCTCTCTCTCTCTCTCTCTC
>JBBJLR010000139.1:9210823-9246722 GCA_037577145.1 Brachypetersius gabonensis | reverse complement strand
CCCCCCGAGACCCGGACCACCACAGTAAACCAACCTCTTCAGCTCATAGCATGAGCCACACTTTATTCTAACAGTGTAGATTAATTCTAATACATGTTCTTGGGAAATTAGGCTCTAAGCATGATGGACGACGTGTGACTGATCTGCACAGCACGAAGCACTTTATCTTTTTTTGATGGCTCGATGCAGTATTACACCATTGTTTGGAATTTATAAGCTCATGAAATTGATTTATTGGCTATTTATTATATTTGCATGTGATTTGTGATTTATATATCTTTTTTTTCTATTTATGACATTTTATATTGCGTTTTTGTACCATTTTATAATGGATAGAAAGCCATTTCTGTGATCATTAAACTTTGCTCCTCCCCACTGCGTCCACACCAGACTGATCTTTTTTTATCACAAAACACAAGACGAGCTAAAAGCGCCATGTTTTTTCTGATTTATTTCTTTTCTTATTCATACAAAGTCCATTCTAAGTCTTGACTTTGCATATAGCAGCCAAGGCAAACTTTATAGAGTACCACAATGCAAGACAAATGAAAAAGAACATATTTGTAATAATAACTAGACATTTTATATAAATGGGTTAACACATAAGTATTTTATAGTTTATTTACAGGATATTCATGCTAGAAAAGAATAAACAAAACAAACAAAAAAAATAGCCATACAGTACTGAGTACAGTGAGAACACCAGTATGATAAACTTGTATAAAATGTGACGATAAACAATTAGTGATAAAATAGTTAAGGCTTGACTGTATAGAAAATAATACAATGGCAATTATTAATACTTAGTCATGATAATATATGGATGAGAAGACCGGAGACATTTTAAACATAAACGTATATACACAATGGGAACGTGACATCAGAACTGACCTGTAGGTGATTTGCTGAAGGACCTACAGTGTAGCTTAGCTCCCAAAAAAAAGTCAAGTGAATATCAGTATCTGTAGACATCAGTGGCAGTGTGAGCGTGTGTTTATGTACACCAGAGTTGAGGAATACCAGCATCTTATGCCATTCTGTAGTCCGTATTTTTGGCACTAAAAAGCACATCGTTTGAAAGGACTAAGAACAGTTTCGCTTTGATGAATAAGGAATGAAAGAATCAAACATTCACAGAGGCCTACTAAAATAAGTACGTGTTTTGACTTATTAAAAAAAACAACCCATGAACAACAGAGAAACTCTTCCTCAACCAAAAGACAAACTCCTGATTAAAACTCCCATCGATTTTTCCAAAAACTTCTTTTACGAAGTCATTCGGAGTGGTTAGGAGTGAAACGCTCCATTCTAGGGAGTCAAATTTGTTTACAATACTTCGCAGAAAACAGACTTCTGGTTCCCGAATCGTAATTTTAAAATCCAGAGAGGTATGTGATAAGGCAAAATAGCACCTTAAGATTTTTTGTTCTCCAGATTTACCGTTCATTAAATACAAGTCATAAAGAGAGACATTCACAGGTTCACTGGTAGCTCAGGACAGTAAAAACACTGTTATATCTGTGTTGTAAGCATCGCGAAACCTGGTTCCTATCAACACCACTTAAAGAAAAAAGTCTGTAAGCTGCACTACAACACATCATTTCACCTCAAACCACCCTGAATGACTGTGTACTTCTCAGTCCTGTATAATATAGAACTTTTTGAAAAATTGGTGGAATTATTACTTAAAACGAAAAAAAGAATACAAGAAAGACAAAGTGTTGGACTTGGTCCATGCTCTAAATAAATGTCTCAGCATGAGTTCATGAGCACTAGATATTACCAGGACTAAACAGATTGTAAACAGGACAGTCTTTTTTTTTTCCTGCATAACATCTAATGTCCAAAAATGTAGCTGCCAAGAGCAATGCCTTTACTGTTGAAACAGACTGAACATTTTTAAGCCAATACTACATGGCCTGAAAGTGCTGCAAAACCGTCTTTGGATGTCCCTACTTGTCCCTCGTCTCTCTTAGTAACGCAGAGCTCAAGAGAGAGCTCACACGAATAAAATACTACAACAATGCTGCCTTCACCTTTAAGAGGCATCGAGAACTCTATAAGTCTAATACGTTTCGGAATGTATTCCAGAAAAAAAGGAATGATTAAGCGAAAGAGCACACCACTGAGCAGAGGTGATTTGGTTTGCTTTAGGCGAAGCTGGGGACTGACCATGGTGCCCTGGTCCAGACGGGCTGTTTATATGAGGGAGATGCGGATGGGGATGCTGGGGGAGTCCGTCCTTGGTGGTGAATGCTGGCTCACCAGGTGCTCCACTACTGTGTGTTTAGACATGTGCTTCATCAAATAGGTCTCCTACGGAGGCAGAACGTGGGATACAATATTTTCAGGTCATCATCGTGTCAACAGTACTTCGAATGTACAAAAATGTAGAATTGGAAAACTTTTTTTGATCCTGGAGAAAAGTGCTTAAGACACATGGAAACAGAGACAAGAACAGTATAAAATATAATGTCTAAATAAGTCTAAATAATATTCACAAAAGCTGGGTTTAAAAACTATAGATAAGGAACACAATTAAGTGAAACTTAACGACACAGATGGTAGTTAGGAGTATGTTTTTGCACTTAGTAGAGATCAGTAGTTTATAAGTAATATCAATATTGCACATGTATGTAAGTAATAGTGATATTGCTCATGGACAGGAGTCATTTTGATCTGGCTCATTAGTTCATTAACCAAGACATGTTTTAGCTGAGCGTGATATATCTTAAAAGCTAATATTACAACATATAGGATTAATAGTAATACAGTAACAGAGATGCTACGACTATTAAGATTTATGTCTACCTTACTTGTTAGCTGTATGAGACTTTTATTTCTGGCACAAAACTTAAGAAGCTAAAAAGCTGGTGACCTAGTAGTTAGAGAATTGCCCTTGCGATCAGAACTGCTAGTGGTGCAGCTGAGAAACCCTTAAGCAAGGTACTGTTGGTGGTTAGTGGGTGCCCACAGCTTCACTTGGTGAATGAGTTCTTCACACTGTGTGGTGTGGTGGGTTTACATGTGACTACAAAGGCCACTTTACTTTACTTTACAAACACGAAGCACAAACCTTGGCTAGGTTAGCGAGCAGGATCAAACTATGTTACCATTTGAGCTGAATTATTCCTTTATGTATTACTAAACAACACCTAGAAAATGGTTAACATTATGTAGAGAACATGACTACAGTGCCATAAGGCCCTGGCTGAAAGCAGTATTATGTGAAGGTAAAAAGGCCTGGAAGGACTTACTGAAGTGTACGCCCTGCCACACATGCTGCAGCAGTAGGCCTTTGCGTTTTTGATGGCATGAGCAGCTAAGTGGATCTGTAAAGACGCCGAGTCTGAGTACGCACGGTAGCAGTGGGAACACTTGTATGGCTTGTCTTTATTGTGAGATCTCTGGTGAGACTGCAAGGCAAGAACCAGAGAGACTTATTAATACACAATCAATCAATCAATCAATAAATGAATGAAACCTTTCAACTGTATGATTACACAGGACAACAGGCCAAAATCATCAGAGATACGTTTCTGTGGGTTTTGTAGTGTTTTTCATGCTGATTTCAAATCTGTGTTAATTTTTCCTGCAGGTTCAGTGTTTGTGATGAAGCTAGTTCTATACTGCATGATAGTTGGTATAATGATCATATAATAATCATATGCTGAGCGTTTGTGAAGAAACAGCGGTAGCTGACTGACACTGATCATTATGTCTATGCCACAGTGTGGCCTGTCTGACTTTGCACTGAAAATTGAAACAGTTACTTGATACTTGATCATTCAAAAAGTTGACTGAAAAACACTGAAAGCAGATCTGAAACCAGTATGAAAAACTGTTTTAGAAAAGTGTGTTGTGGTGGTTCTGATGATTACAAAAAAAAAAAACTTTTGTTGACCTGTTATTATTTAGTAAGGCCTTATATCCATTCATTACTATAACTACTACGCAACTATATGTAGCTTCTAACAAACTAATATGTATGTTATGTAGTTTCGAGAGTGGGGAACTAAAGTGTGGACCACCTAAAATAAGCTACATAATATTCAAAAATAACTTAAATGTAGAAACACTGTCCAACTGTTGGGCTTAACAATACACAGGTCAGTGACAACTAGTTTGCTAGGCCTTACCTGCAGATTGGAGAGTTGTGTAAAGGCTTTATCACAGCCTGGCTGGATACACTTATAAGGCCGATCACCTGTATGAATTCTGCACAAGGAGAAAAAAAGGTTTAATTTGACTTCTGAATTATAATTAAGATAACTACCCACAGGTGAGAAGTTTACACTATTACAAAAGCAAAGTGGAAAAAAGAAGAAAGTAGAAGCAGCATAACCAATCGAATAAAAACGACACTAAATTCTACACTATACAAAATATCATATATATATACAGGCAAACGTTTGGACACACTTTCTCATTCAATTATTTTTCTTTTATTATTTTCTACATTGTAGATTAATATTGAAAACAAACTAAATGATGAAGGAACATGTGGAATTATGCAGTTAACAAAAAAATAAAGAGTTAAACGAACCAGAATATGTTTTGCAATAAACATTATTATTATTAAATAATATGGATTGTTGTTTTATTTTTCTTAGTTCAGTTCGTGCCATAATGTGTACTAGATCCGTAATGGAATAGAATTGATGGTCCCAAACACGTTAAGAAGGCAAGAACTTCCACTAATGAACTCTTCACGAAGAACACCTGTTAATAAAATACCTTTCCAGGTCGATTCCACATTAATCTGAGCGAAAAAATGCCAATAGTGTGCAAAACTGTCATCAGAGCAATAGGTGATGTTTTCAATAGTAATCTACAATGTAGCTAATAATAAAAACAAAGGAAAAGGTGAGTCCAAATTTTGACTGTTAGTGTATATTAGGGCTGGGCACATTAACGCGTTATAATCGCGCTAACACATTATTTACTTAAGGCCGGCAATTATTTAATCACGCATTAATGCAGGATTTTTTTTAAACATACTTTTCATCTAAAAGTTTATTGTGCTGGTGAATGCGGGCAGCATACAGCTCTACGCATAAACATATCTGTCTATGACTACACGTCTATGGTATATTATGTTTGTCCATAATATAAGTAATGGGACGCCTGACCACCGATTCAAAATGAAAACCAGCGATTCAAAATGTAATTGTTGCAACAGGCATATATATATGTACTGTATATGTATATATGGTCTCTTTGATTGCCTAGTAGCAGCAGACAGCAACTGAAAAATATTCATTCATATTTATGCAATGCTGCACTACAAAATTGCACACGTTGCACTTAGTAATATTTCACCAGAAATACTGCACATGTTGTATGAAAAATACTGCACATGAAAGAACCACTGCACTTAACACTTTTATTAACACAGTTTAAAGTACACCAGTTGGCAGCAACAGTATATGAATAGTGCAGTCATAGCTGGATTTAGTCAGGTTCAGCTCAGTCATAGTCAGGTTCAGCTCAGTCATAGTCAGGTTCAGCTCAGTCATAGTCAGGTTCAGCTCAGTCATTCAGCTTCTAGTTCTGGCATGATCAGACTGCCTTGAAAACTCAGGAGCACCAGTAGTGTTCAAACACTGGTTTGTAAATGATATGTGTTTTTCTTACCTAGTGTGTTGCTGTAGGTGTGAGAGTTGGCGAAAGGATTTTTCACAGTAGGAGCAATGGTACGGCTTCACCCCAAGGTGAATGCGTAAATGCTGGGCCAGGTAGGAGGCGTTGGCGAAGGACTTTGTGCAGTGTGGACACTTGTGTGGCTTGGCCTCTGTATGTGATTTAGAGTGAATTTGCATGTCTGACTTGGAGAAGAATGTAAGCGGGCACACTTTACACCTATGGAAAAGAAAATAGACAGTTATAGGCACAAAGCTTAAAGGGATGGCTAGGTGTAGAGGACATTTACACAATTACCCCTCAAACCTGATCACTGGGCACAATTTGAATCTTCAACAGGATAATGATCCCAAGCATTCTTCAAAATGGTGCCCACATTTTACCAAGTCCACAGAAAAGCAGAAACTTCTGAGAACTAGATTTTAAAATATTACATAAGTGACATTGCTTTGCTCCATAACTCAGTATCCTACCTGTATGTTTTGCCCTCTTTGGCAGTGATTGTTACGGATGACTGGTCAGCTCCTGAGGCCAAAATGGGGTAGGGTACAACTAACAGAGGACCAGAGGTGTTTTCTGCCTTGATCTTTTTGCGGCCCCGTCCCACAGTTTTGGGGGCGGGTCCCAGCAGTCCAGCGAATCCACAACTGGTTTTAATGGCCTCCATCCCCGGGCCACAGGCCAGTCCTGAGACGAGGTTTGCGCAAGGAACCACACCCTGGCGTGTCTGGCTGCTACTGGATGTGGGGGTGGCAGGGGTGATGGCCTCTGATGTGTTACTGTTTCCGGTACGGGATGACAGTGCAATACCTAAACATCATAAAGAAAGAAGTTACAGAAGAGTATGTGTGAATAATATGACAGTCAAGAGAAAATCAATTTTATAAAATGTTCCCCAGGCAAGGTACACAACATGGACAAAAGTATTGAGACACCTGACCATTTGAGTCCTTTGCAGCTATAACAGCTGCCACTCTTCTTGGAAGGTTTTTTCACAATATTTTGGAGTTTCTGTGAGAATATGTGTCCATTAATTCTGTAGAGCATGAGTCTCAAACTCCCAGCCTGCAGGCCACATGCGGCCCCCTGCCCTCCATCTGGCCAGCCGTCACCTTTTAAACACTGATTTTTTTTGTTCTATTTAAAAATATTTCTAGTTGTTAGTCATCAACTTAAGCTACCATTCATGTACATTTATTATAAAAACCCATAATATTTATTTGTATGGAAAAAGTTTTTTTTTTTAAAAGGGGGCGTGGTCATGTGCACATGCCCACAGGTGTCAGGGTTCAGTCAATTAGCATTAACTGAACCCCGACCGTTACTGTCTATGACCTGACACCTACACACACACATTTTGCAAAAATATTTTTTTTTTACAGAGAATACAAATGTTACTTTCCAGGATGTAAAGAAAAGTGGACACTTTTAACACAAAATATTTCAAGAATGATGGACTTCCCAATAGTTTTTGTGGATTTAATGGATGTGCTATGTGTCTAATTTGCAAGGGATAAAATTGCTGTTTTAAAGGAATACAACCTGAAGTGCCATTTTTCGACTAAACACGGAGAGCAGGATAATAAGTACAAACAAGATGAAAGGACTATAAGAGCGACACAGCTACTTCTCAGCAAAGGTGTTTCCACAAGGCCAAGAAGAATGCTGATGCTGCCACCGAAGCTAGTTACGCGGTGCGTGAGTTAATCGGCAAATCAGGATAGCCTTTTACTGAAGGACCGTTTCTGAAAAAAATACATGTTGCAAGATATCTTGTGTCCAGAGAAGAAGAGGTTGTCGCACTTTCTGCAAACACAGTGGCGTAGCAGCTATGTGACAAAGCGCAAACGTTCACCGGATGCTCCGTGGCACTTGATGAAAGCACGGACATAACAGACAGTGCCCAGCTAGTCATTTTTATCAGGGGTATCAATGATCAGTTTGAGGTTACAGAGGACCAACAGGCACTGTGCAGCAAACGTCTAAAAAACAAACTACAAAAATACAAATTCAAAAATGTATGAATTACATTAGGCCCAGGAGTTTACCGAACCGCCAGTTCCGAGCCTTTTTGGAAGAAATTGAGCGTATGGTGATGTAATTTCACTGAGGTGCGCTGGCTCAGCAGGGGACATGTTTGGAAGAGGAGAGGTGAAAGACGTTCCAGAATTTGATGATCCAAAATGGATAATGGATCTTGCATTCCTAGTGGATATAACTGAACATCCTTAACCTGAAGCTGCAGAGCTCTAGTCGGGTTATCACAACTGTTAATGACCGTGTGAAAGCTTTCACCTCAAAACTGAAGCTATGAAAAAACCTCAGCCATTTCAAAAAGCCGCAGCCATTTCACATGTAGGTCTCTTGTAGAGGAGGGTACAGTATTCTGTAGCGAGGAGTATGTGTCTGCTATTGATTACCTGAGGCAGGAGTTTAAGCAAACTATTGCACTTTCCAGCTGTTTGCTGACCCATTCTCAACTGATGTCCCAAGTGTGTTGCAAATGGAACTTATTGGCTTGCAATACAACAGTCTGCTAAAAACTTAGTTCAGAAAGGCACAGGGAAAATCAGACATGACTGAACAATTTATTAGAGACTGGCCTTCATCCTTCCCCGAGCTATCAAAAATGTTTAGTCATGTGATCTGCCTTTTTGGAAGCACATAGGTCTGTGAGAAACTTTTCTCTACTATGAACTTTAATAAATGCAAGTAGAGGACTAGGCTGAGTGATAACCATCTTAAAGCTGTTTTGTCTGTGACCTCCATCAGGCCAAATGCAGCTGGACTGTGTGAGCAGAAGCGTAGAACAGTTGCTACATATGTGCCCAGGGATTCCTTTTTTTTTTCTTTGCAGAGCAATATTTTACCAAGTTGGTTATTTTTATTTCATGTCATAGCAAAAAAAATGCACTAAATGTTGACGACATATATATAATAACGCATATACTGCTGTTTGCATTTGTTTTTGTTAAATATGAAAGGAAGTATTAATAATTCCAATAAATGTCCAGAGAAATGACTCTATTGTTGTTTACTTGAGTGTTGGCATGGCCCTTCTAAAATGTCATCAGTGGCCCTCGGCCAATTCGAGTGTGAGACCCCTGATATCAAGCACTGATTTATGATATCAAGCACTGAAACTGGACGAGAATGCCTGGCTCACAACAATCGCAGTTCATCCCAAAGGTGATGGATGGGCTGGATCAGTCAAGTTCTTTGACACCGAACTCATTCAGCCATGTCTTTATGGAGCACACAGTCACACTGGAAAAGAAAAGGTTCTTCCTCAAACTGCGTCCAAAACGGTGTCAAAATAATGTCTTGGTCTACTGAAACATTAAGATTGCTCCTCGCTGGGAGTAAGGGTTCAAGCCCAAACCCTAGAAAACAGGTGTGTCCCAATACTTTGTGCATATACAATAATCCCCCGCTTTTCAGGGGGGTTACGTTCCAAGAGCACCTGCATATAATGAAAAACTCTAAATATGCCCCCAAATATGCTCCCAGAACACTTTAATGTCATTTAAACTCAGTTTAATGCATTATCCTTAAAGTAAAGGTAAAGGTAAACCCATATTCAAATTTAAATTCCCCGACGAGATATGCAATTCAGAAGCTTATGAGACAAAAGTATTGGGACACCGCAGTGAGGTGAACGGTATTTCGGGGAATAACCACTGATTTACTCGGGCTAAAAATACAAATCAGGGCTTGTTGGAAACGTCTCTTGGAGATGTACTGAATAGTGGAGTATCTGAGTGCTTTCGCACTAAGATATGGTACTCGGAAGGTTGCGGGACAAAAGTATTGGGACACTGCAGCGACGTGAACGGGTCCCATTGTATGAAAACATCCAGGAAAAAATATATTTATTGCCACAAAAAAGAAAAAAAGGCGGAGGATATTTGCAGTTTCCACGTTATTGTGAGTTTGGTTCTACAAAAAAAAAAAAATCATTTTAAGAGTGTGTGACTAAATAATTATCATTTGTATAGATAGCAGTATGTCATACAGTGGCAGAAACTCCATAAGCAAGTCAGGATTTCAGGATGCTAAAAGGGTATTGACCGCTTGCCTTACTTGTTAGATACATCAGACTTTAAGCTCCAGTGCAAAACTAAATTATATAATTCAAATGTTCTGGACAGCATCGGAGTACATTTGGGGTAAGAAAAATATTAACACTGGTGATCAGGAACAACAAAACAAGAAGAAACAAAATGGCGCTTTGCATTTAAGCAAATCACACCTTTTATTTCCGGTAACATTCGAGACTACATTGGCATATTTAAAAACCAGAGTAGTGTTCATAACAGTGCTGTTACCTGACAGATGATTCGCTCTAGACGGCTGGTCTATAATCTGCCGTAAATGCCAGTCCTCCCACAGTCCTCGAGCTTTAATGGCTGTCTTATCATCCAGATTCAAGTTTACATCACCAAGAATACGTCCTGGGGGGAAACACAATGGTAAAATAAGTGTTTTCTGTTTTTGAAATGTAACCCCATGATTATGTTTGAAAGTAGAAGATTTATGATTAGAATCTGATGAAAAATGATTGTTGTGTAATTTTTTCCATTCTTTCCATTTTTGCCTTGTCAAATTTAAACAAATAACCATGACATGTATAGACCCAAAATCTGTCATGGAGAATGTAAATCAAACAGAAATATAATTCATTACATGCCAATGTAATTCAATATGCAGTTTCATTCAAACAACAAATCCAGCTCTTCCTCCGAAGCAATCATACTATTGTTCATCCCGTTTATGAACCAAAACATCACTAGTTTGAGGCTGCATGGGAAGCAATTGTTTTTACAAAACCTTTTTGTCCCATTAAACCAATATTTGAGTTTCTTCATAGCAACCACTCAATCACACTTTATAGCAAAAACACAGTCAGACTTTGCATCTCCTTGCAGAAATGCATTTTCTAGTTGTTAAATCAGAGTCTGCAAGTACTGGTGGAGTGAGTGCTGTTTACTGTGTGGATGTGTACCTGCGACAGTGCTGGAGGCTGGTCGGGCATGCAGGGCGATGTCAGGCTGTGTGGGGCTATGAGGATGGAGCCCAGGCATCTGCTGAAGTTTGGCCACTGGCATGCTGTGCTGACCAGCTTCTGTAGGCGTGGGGGGAACCAGCAGGGGCTGTTGCGAAGGGACTGAAGTGGGTGGCAGATGTGGAGGCCTGATCTTCTCTGCCATCAGCTGCTCTTTAATCTTGTTGATTAGGACAAGGTTATCCAGCTGGAAATAATGCGAAAAACATTGTGTGTTAATTTTTCAATAACCAGACTTGTGTTTTATGTCTGCAGTCTCCACTGGGTGACTGAGGCAATTACAATCTTAAAAAGCTAGGAAGCTAGAACATTTGTTGAGGTTCCTTAGCATATCCTAGAACAAATTTGCATGATTTATAGAACAAGGCGTCCTTTTACTATATATTTATTCTTCCAAATTTGTCCTCCTATCTCCAAAGGCAACTAGTAAAAAGAGCACATATTCGTCAGCGTCCAAATAACATGGTCTATCATCATACACTTCAATGACATTGAGCTCTTTTTAGATAGACTTGCTTAAGCTGTTAGAAGTGTTAACAGTGTTAGAAACCACATAAGTAAGTCTATTTGACCTAACCTTGCTACTTAGTGTCTAAAGCAAGTGTGTGATGATTTAGCTTGTCCAGTGCAAAAGGGCGATGGGTCTCAGGATTAGAAAAAGTAGATCTGTTTTCAGAATGAATAACCACTCTTAGTCTGAGTCTTAACCACTCACTCTTCTTTTACACCATTCATGATAAAAGACAGCCCTTGCTCTGGATCACTGCACTATTTTTGTTCTGAAGACTGAAGTGAAGAAAGTAAAGATGGTACCTGGCCAGGCATCGCAGGAGGTGGAGGCCAAAAGTATGGGTTATTGAAGCGTGGCTCGGCCATGCTGGAATAAACACAAAAGAACTCAAAGTCAATACTGAAATATCGATAAGCTATCTGTGTTTATACAGCATTAATACATTCTAACACAGCTGGTAGAGTGGCATGATATGGACAAAATGTCAGTATTGGAATTATACTGCTACTTCTGGCACTGACCTTCAAAATATTAAAGGGCCCATATCATGACTTTTCTGCAAATAAAAAGGCTTAAGGGCTGAAAATAGTGTTTCAAATGGTATTTTTACTCCCTTTATTAAAGCTCCCATGGCATGCTGCGTTTGTAAGCTTTTATATAGGTATTAGTGTTCCCCTAATACTGTATCTGAGGCCTCTTTCTGAATTTCAGCCTTGGTGCAGAATTACAGTCACTTAGAGCCGGTCCCACAATGAGATTTCCCTATGATGAGCCATTTCTGTGTCTGTACCTATAAATGATAATGAGGAGGAGAGAGGCGGGGCAAGGTGGAGGGTGGGGGAGGGGCCAGCTTGTGGCCACGATACCATGTGCTAATGTTTACAGTGTATAGCAATGGCTCATAGACATGTAGTCGTTCAAGCTTTCCAGTTTGACCCAGAATCTGATCCAGATGGAGAAGCACCTGAAGAAGTTGAAACTCATATTAATGTTAAAATATCTCATAAAGTGACATTTTCATGCCATGGGACCTTTAATACTATCCATATATGGGAAATTAGATAAACGTTTTCAAATCATTATTTTTGTGATGTCACAAAAGCAACACATCTAAATATATCTCCTTACTACGACTACAGCAGTTTAGCCCATCCACTCAGCTCTGAAGCTGTGATTGGTCACCCTGTTAAATTATGATTGGTTAGAGGCTCATTTGCATATCGTAGCCTTCTGTGATATCGGTATTGCAGAGACCAATATTATGAAAACAATTAGCAGACAATGTACTGTGCAGCTCTATTAGCTGGCATCTTCAAATGATAGATTGCTAGATTGTCAAGAAAGTCAATAAAATATAAAATATTTTTTGTACCAAATTAGGGAGAGAACTGATTAATACCAGTATAAAAATGTAATATAATTTTTATACTGGTATTAATGGGAAGTTAAAAGTAGGAGGATAACAAAAGGCCCTCAGCTCTTTATGGAGTTTGAAACTAGTTTCATACAGTTATGGTTCAGATATGATTTAATTTTAATAGTACATAATAAAATATTTCAATAAGGTTCAAATGCTTTTTAATAAGTGAGTTTTTGCACAGTAATAATAATTAGTCAATAATATAATTAAGTAATAATAAATTAGTCATTGAGAGAATAATTATATAACTTAATCCGTTCTAACGTTCCAAATTGTATCTAAGCATTTTTACACCCCTACAAAAAGAAAAATGTACATAATTTAGCTCTTAAACAATAAGGGCTTGTATTAACAGCACAAATGCGGTCAAAAAGAGGTGTGATTACAAAAAAAGTCAGAAGTCGTAGTCGACTAGAGCCACAATCTGCATTACTGAGAATAAGTGTGAAAACAAAAGTGAACAAAAAGGAAATGACATAAAAATGCAGAACAGACCCACTCGGCTCTACAGAGGTTCCTGCTCTGGGTGAAAAACCACGTGTGACACTTTATCTGGTGATAGCAGGGCGACTAATGCACAGTTTCACAAGCTGCATTTTCCCCGGCTAAACATATCGTGTACTGAAATAAAGCCGGACTGGACAAACAGGGCCCCTCCCACTCTTTCGGGCCCAAGTCGTGACCCTGCAAACACAACCAAAAGCATGTTTTTATACTTCTGAGACCACCAGAAACAGACAGCCTATCTTTCTAGGTGCCTTTTTAAAGCAGCACACATTCACACAAACCAAAGGTCGTCACAAAACACAAGCTCATGCGTACAGAAGAAAATCTTCCCCTCGGATTCCTCCGGGAAGTGAAACAGACACCCATCACCATCATTAAGGAAATATTCTGCAAAGTCTGGGGCTCGTATGCCTGGACATATCATCTTTATTATTCTTGGCCTTTGCACATGAACCGCTCTGTGCAGACCCTTAGTCAAACAGACTGCAACCCGACTAGCGCTGCCAAAACATGCACGGTGTAGTGTTGAAGGGGAAAAAAAACAACAAAAAAACCTAAATGCAGGAAAGTGATATTCCTAAAATAATCACACTGCGTGGAAAGATTTCCACAGGCCCAGCAGTTCCTCAGGCCCGGCAGTCAGTGAAACGTGAATGGGTGCATGGAGGCCTGCCTTCATAACAGCCGGGCACGTAACAGCGGGCATGAATCAAATTCCAGGCTACGGTGGACCACAATGGGAGCAGTAAAAATATACTCTCATACGGCCGCATGACGGTGTGTTATTTAACATAACCACTTATTTATTAATTTTTATTTATTGCACTATTGTGGTGCAATAAAGTGGTAGAGATTTCACTTCATGTAATTTGCTTCTTTATAGGCACGCAAAGATATGAGAACTGAGGGCCAATACGAACACCCATTATACATATAAAGCTTCTTTGGTAATATATATATGGGTGTGTGTATATATGCACATATAACACATACACATGTGTGTGTGTGTGTGTGTGTATATATATATATATCATCACTGAAAGAAATCACTGAAATGGAGTACAAAAACACACATAATGTATTTCAAATTTCACAGTTAGTCTGCACTGTAATGTGACACAACAGAGATCCGTGCAATATTTGACAGGAATGCAAATAAAAAACTAAGAGAAATTACAATCTGGTTACTCTAATAATGCACAGACAGAGCCTGGTGTAAAAGTTGGAAGGAGAGGTAGATCATCTGTCCTCTGTCCAGGACTGCAGGCGTTTCAGTTCGGCATGCAGTGGACTAACCTCAGCTGTAAACCAACCTTTTAAAAATCATTGACCACACAGAGACCTCTCTCCTTCAGCATTCAGATTATTAGGGAGATGACAATACGGTTCGTGTGTGTGTGTGTGTGTGTGTGTGTGTGCGCGCGCGCGCGCGCCCAAGAGCTCAGTCCAAACTCCGACACTCTGTTTAAAAGATGCACAGGCTGAATAAAGACCCCCAGCACCCCTTTAGCGTCTTTAATATCCTTAAATGATGAAAGGCGAGATAAAGAGAGAAAGGGAAAATAAAAAAGTTCGTGCTACTTAACTTTTTTTCTTTTAATCTCATGCCATCCTTTGAAGTCATTCCCGGCGAACAGTGCTACTTCTTTTCCTTTTCTCGCAACAAAACCAACTCACGAAAAAAAAAAAGACCCGAGTGCACGAAGAGAAAATCCCCTCAGTCCCCCTCTCTTTTCTCCCTCTCTTTCTATCTTTCTCCCTCTCTCTTCCCGTCTCTCTCCCTCTCTCGCTTTCTTTCTCTCCCTCCCTCTCTTTCTGTCTCTCCCCCTATCTTTCTTTCTCTCTCGCTCTCTGCAGCCTCTCCCACATTCTCAGACAGTTTTATTATAAGAAAAAAATCAGACAAAAGGAAAACAAAAATGGCAGCCTGTCTTATTTTTTTATAAGACGCCATATTCTGCAGATCCCAAATTTTTGCTCAGAGAAGAGATGTGGGGGGCTGCAGGGTGGCTGTGTGTGTTTGGGGGGGTGGTGGAGACCCCCAGAAAGGCATGAAGAGGAGGAATGGTTGTTTACTTTAGATCTGCAGGTTTGAATAGCCCGGCTCGGAGAGGGAAAAAAAGAGAGGAAAAAAAAAACCACGAGACTTCCTACAACAATCACGCCGTGGAGAGAAAAAAAGAGAACCGGAGCGAGGCGGCGGCGGCGGCGGCGCGGACAGTGCTCCAGCCGCCTTAGGGTCCCTCCAGCCGGTAATGGACCTCCCGGACGGCCCGCAGGTTCGGTCCTCCAGAACCTCCACCCGAACCGAGCTCGGGGGGTCTTTATTTTTCAACTTTTCACACTCGCCTCGCCGTGTAGCCCCCCATGCTAAACAACACAAGCCCGAACCCAGCAGAAAACCCCGCAGACCCTGCACGGTACATACCCGGAGCCGTCGAGCCGCCGCACCGGAGCCGCTTTATTCCCTTTATTATTTAATTATTCTCCTATTATTTATTACAAATTCATTAAAAAGCTGAAGATGTTGCTCCAGCCTGCCTCCAGAGCCAGTTCAGACCTTCCGGGTCGCCTAGTGTTCACTTCTGGGTGCTGCAGGCTCACATCTGCACAGAGAACCCGCACACAGCCCCAGCACCCCAACACAACACATACTATTAATAACATTATACCACACACAGCTCCTAAACAACACATTATTATGCAGCCAACCCCCAAACCAGCAGGGGTTGTATTAAACAGCACGCAGCCCCAGAACAACAGATATTATTATTATTAATATCATACTGCACACATCCCCAACACCCCAGCACGGCAGATGTTATACCACACACAGCCCCTACACAGCAGATTTTATATCTCACACAGTCCCAACACCGCAACAGAGCGTATATTATTAATATTATAACACACAGCACCCAAACCAGCTGGGCTCAATAACATACAACAGGTATTATCATTAAACCGCACACAGCCCCAAGACAACAAATATTATTATTAAAATTAAATTACACAGCATGAATACAACATATATTGTTATTATAGGACTCAAATTGTTATTTGATACCCAAAATATCGAATATTATTATTATTATAACACACACAGCCCCAACACAACAAATGTTGTTTTTATTATACCGGACACAGCCCCATAACAACAGGGTTTAATATTACACTGCACACACCTGCTCTGAAACAACAGTGTTTGATATTATACCACACACAGATTGATTGATTCACAAATTAACAGCCAAGGGGGTTGGTATATTTTCAGGGGTAAATTAAGGTAGGGTTAAGCACATTTTAAGTACATTGTGTTTCATAGTAAACACAACAGGATTTAACATTATACCGCACAACCCCAAAACAACAGGGCCTCCAGTTTTTTCTCAGTCTGAGGTTTAGATTAGTTCTGGATTGATTTAGCTGGGTGTTACTGCATCATTATTGCTCCAACTGGTCTGAACTTACCCTTTCCTCACCAACACTGTTTATAGTGAGGATCTGGTTATATTACTCAGTTTGTCCTCCTGAGATTATCCATCCCAGAATCTTCCATAAACCCTGGAGTCCTGGAGCAGCCCTACCATAGTGGGGTTTTTTTCCCAGTTCAACATCACCTGATTCTACCCAATAATGTTTTTTTTTAGAATAAAGAACCCCTTCTCATAATGTAAAGACTCTTAAGAGTGCAGCCAAAACCCGAAGTACAGAGTCAGTATTTTTGTCCCAACAGAAGATGGCAGCATTTGCAAACACGTCCGGACTCCTCCACACTGTCGGAAAGGCTTGAATTAGAGTTACAAACCGCTAACCCGGTTAAGTGTGAGGTGTACGCTCTGATACTAATGCCTAACGCAGCTGCATCCCAATCGTACAACCTGCAATTTCGGATTAAATTGTAGCTTTTGCGGCGTGCAGTCATTGCGTTTAAAGACAGTAGGACACAATTGAACTTTTCCGTTCGCCGCGGAAGCAGCTGAACCAGTTTTTCTGAGTGATCAAGGCAAATACAGACACACCCTTACTTTGGACAAGTGTTCTCTCTCCTTCCCTCTCTCTCTCTCTCTCTCTCTCACACACACACACACACACACACACACACAGCCCAGGTGAGGCAATAGTAAGCAGAGGGGCGGCCTGTGTAGACACGTCCCACACAGAGGGAGTAAGGGAACACACACAAAGATGAGCTGTTGTCTGCTCAACCTGTAAAGGTGACTGCACTGAGTTTTTCAGGTAAGGCTGTATTTTTTTTCTCGTGGTTCCTTTTCATACTTGTGAGTCAGCTTTCTCAATGAGTGCATGGACTTTTGGTCATCCAAGACCTCCCGCCGTGCATGAGCGCAGCCGAAGGGGCCTCCTGGAGCTCCATCTGAGAGTGAGTCAACCTGTGCTCGCACCTTATAATTACAACCTTCATTGAGATCTTGAATCTAAATGCACTCAACCCTCAAAAACCATCCTAACGTAAGGAGCACAGAGGCCTGTCTTCATGGCAAAGCTAGCTCGTTTAGAGTTTTACCCCAGCTCCTCGTTATTGCACAGATTAATTTGCCAGTTGGCAAATGTTTTAAGAAGCTTATTACCTAGTATCAGTTCCCTGGTAGTCCTACTTTTACAAATTGCTCAACAAACCCTCCTGCAAGGTTTTCATATTTGAAAGCAGGTAAATGATCTCTCAAAGGATACTGCAGTGAATCTCATAGCATTCATATCAGTAATGCTTGTAGTATAATTCTGCACTGCTGTAATAATTAGTTCATATGTTGCAGCTGATCAGAACTGAACAGGTAAAGAAGAAATCCCAACTGTATATTCACAGTTTAAAGATGAACTTACCACTTTTTTTTTATGCAAAACTGCAGTAAAGCTTCCCTTTTCTCCAAAATCTCCTCTTTTTCACACCATCTTGAGATAACAATAAACATAATAAACATTAGCTTTTAATGTTTCGAATCCTTTAAATCCTTTTTCGTGATGCTCTAAATGAGCTTGATTCGAATGTACATAATTTCCTCATGAATAAATAATAGCAGAGGTGACAAGCTGTCCGAGTTGTGTTGATGTAGTATATTTTATTCATGTGGAAAAATGCACATTTGAACATTTATCAGCACGTACGCATATTTTTCTGAGCGCCGTGGCACAATTCAGTAAAATGAGTTGGAAAAATTGGACTGACCGTGTTCTTCTGAACCATAATACATTTTTTTGCAGTAATACATGCTCACACTTGCATTCGTGCGTGCAGCCGCGTGCGTGTACCATTACTTTAGACGGATGGCTCCCTCAGGCTGTGTAAGGCTGTGGCTAGGCAAAATATATGAACAAGATCTTGATTCACAGAGTGCGCATCTGAGCAGAATTACTATTAAAAATAAGCAAACATTTAATATTATACTTTTAATAGCTCTTAAAGATGGGTAATATGGCACGGATCAATACTGATTGTCATGTACAATGACGTATCGTTGTGTAAAATTTTCAGAGGGCTTCAAGGTCAACGTCTGACAAATAAAGGTGTAACATTTGTGTCAAAGTGATGCAGTTCAGGAACAATTGAATTTCATTCCTAAACCCAACGAGGGCATCTCTTCATTTACATCTAGCCTCTCATCCTGTTGCGTTTCGCTACTTCTGTACTCTCGGACACATTTGCAAGTGTTTTTAAATGTAAAACAAAATCACCACATGTTGTCTCAGGGTATCTAGGCCTGCTTTGGTTGGGAAATCAGCCGAGGGCGGTGGCTTTACGTTCTGATTGGCTTTTCTTTTTACTTCCACAGCCATAAGAAATGGATATCCCAATAAATGTATCCCTGTTTCTGCTTGTACAGTGTGGAAGACGAAGTGTTTAAATCAAACCCAGATAAACTCAGTCATACATTATTTAATTTGCCATCATGATGCAAATATGAATGTCATCGCAATGTCCAGTCAACCTTCCATCCATCCATCCTTCCATTTATCCATCCATGCATCTATTCATACTTTCATCCATTAATATATTTATCCATCAGTCCACCCTCCATCCACCCATCCATTCCTTTTCTGGGCTGCTTTTCCTTAATCATAGGAGTCGTAGGGGTGCTGGCCGGTGGCCACAGGGCGAAACACTCTGGACAGGTCACCATTCCGACCCAGCTCACTGTTATAACATCTAATAATCTTTGGATCACTGGCCTGCTTCTCAGGGCAACACAATGACTATGAGAAATATAGCAGACTGAACATTTAAATATGTTGTTTATAATAGGAGATGTAGCATAATTCAGTTATTTGACAGTAAAACATTCCAGACCAATTCCATTCATTAATAATTAATACTCATCAGGGCCTTGCAGACCAAAAGGGTCATAACGCACAGATTGTTTGTCACTCTGCGAGCTCTGATAGTGATGATTAAGCAACCCAGCATCGCTTTTGCTGGCACTGCAGATCTTTCTAATTTTAATTTGTGCTACTGGCCCAAACTTGGACACGGAGCAATTTTTCTGGGTGAACAGAGACTTTGATCTGCTTTCCTCAGCTGCTGTCTGCTGCACCTGATATGAACACATATAAGAAACGCAGGCAATGCTTTTTAGCCACAAATGAAAGGTAAGAAATAATATAAAAGAAATACAAATCAGTAGGGCATTACTGGTAAAAATCAATGTAAAATATGTAAGATATATAACATGTATATCAGCTGTAACTACCAATTTGGCTTACTATGCTCTGAAAACATTATAATGTGGTCGTACCCTCAGAAAAAACACTATGGCTCCAGTCAGGAAGAGTGATTTGTACCATTTAAAGGAACAATCCAATTATAAGTTTTTGTTTAAGAAAGTGTGAAGAATCTGTAAAACAGAGGGCTTTTAAGTCCTCCTCAGTGGGACTAATATAAAACTTGTAACTGAACGAACTCTTCAGTGTGATGTAATCATTTGTAACCGCTGAATACATATTCTTAAGACAGAGTGATGTAATAGTTATGAAATGTCATTATTAAATACACAATAAATTATACGACAACGGTGAGTTTCCTGGTACTGGTAATGGTCCATAACAGAAAACATCACTGTAGGACCAAAGCATAACAGAAGTCTCCCAGAAAACTAAAAATGTTTCCCTATAGCTTTTGTATTTCCTTAAAGATACTATTGTCCCACCTGTTTTCTATTTGTAACACCTACAGTGGGTATAAAAATGAATTACTAGTTTTATGACAAATTAAACAGTACAGTTACAGTTGATCACAGGTGTGTGTGTGTTTTTGTGTGTGTGTGTTTTTGTGTGTGTGTTTTTGTGTGTGTGTTTTTGTGTGTGTGTGTGTGTGTGTGTGTTTATTTCAGGATGCAAAGCAACAATATATATATATTGTGAAGGGATGATTCTTTTCTACAGTTCTGGAAAAATAAGAGACCTCTGCAAAAATGTTCTGATTCTCAGCTTTTATATTTTATAGGTACAAGAATTGAACTGAACAGCTTTGCCCCAAAATACTTAAAAAACTGTTCTTTAAAGCATAGTTTTAAAAGAAATGGCAATGCATCAAAACAAGAGATTTGTTAAAGAAAACAAATCTCGTCACCATTACTAGACAATCAGAATGTCCTGGTTCAGCAGTTCTCAGACAGCTCCGGGCTCCAACACAGTCTATAATGTTGTTTAATCCTTAAGTGCTGGGAACTAGAACAATGGCAAAAAATGTGGACAGTCTGGTAGGCCTTGAATACCAGTGACCTCTATGACTGGTTGCTTTCACATTTTGTGTTTAGATTTCAAAAAGGCTGTAATGACATGTCAAAGGATCAAGACAAATCCCTTAAACCAACAAACTGAAAATAAGATATATCAAACACTGGCCTGGCTGTGCTACTACAAGGAAAGAAGGAAAAAGAACCTCACCCACATTTACATTAAGTTCCGTGCTTATAAACTTTATTTATGGAGTCAACTTGTTGATACTTGACAGTTCCTCATTTTGCCCTTAAATGTGTCCTTCCTATACTTCCTATGTCCTTTGGTTGGTTACTTGGGTACATTTTTAATCTGAACCAGAATCAGAACTTCCAATTTTCTGAAGAAAATCGCTTATGTTATGACTGCACAGACAATATAAATAATATAAAATATAAAATGTTAAATAAATCCAATAAAATACTGCAAAGAATATTCAATATGAAATGCACTAAGCTTTACACCCAAACTCTGTATAAATACTACAGATAACTGACAGTTAAGGGAATTTCTAATAACACAAATAGCGTTAGGAGTGTGTTACTGTACGTAATAGAGACCGGTAGTAGATCAGTAATACTGACATACGTAGTGATATTTTTCACATGGTAAGGCTATTGCACATACTAATAAAACATTACCATTATGTGCAATATCTTATCACCTGATTAAAATTGTACAATATTGCAGATGGCAGATTGCCGCACATAGTAAAATAATATTTACATTTACGGCATTTAGCAGACACTTTTATCCAAAGCCACTTCCATTCTCTAACTATAGGGGGCATTCTCTCCCTGGAGCAACTTGGGGTTAAGGGTCTTGCTCAGGGACCCAGTGGTGGTGCTGAAGGTAGGATTCGAACCTGTGACCTCTTGGTCCAGAGGCAAGTATCCTACCCACTGAGCTACCTCCACCCATAATACACATAATGATAATGATTCAAACGCAATAAGAAATTGCACAATAAAGTAGCATCAGTTTATTGCTCAGATTATTGTGTGGATGTGTGACAGAGGGAGGAGTTACATGGAACTAATGGTTAATTGACAATATGGACAAAAGTATATGGGCACAGCTGTTTTTCAGGGTTTGGTCTAGACCAGTGGTTCCCAACCTTTTTTTCCTTGAAGCCCCCCTTGTCTGTGTCTAAGACAAGCCGGGCCCCCCCCAACCCCAACTCCTACCCCTATAGACGCACAAAAATAATGACGTGATTAATTACACACATTTATTTGCAAAAAATAAACAGTGGTTGTAGGTTTTTATACCCTTATATACGCACACACACCCTTTTACGTTTCTCAGACATTGGGATTGTATGAATTTAATGTTTTTATGTATAAAATTTTGGTAACATCAGTGCAGACAAAATTGTGCGCCCCCCCCAGTGATCTCTCGCGCCCCCCTCAGGGGGGCCCGGACCCCAGGTTGGGAACCACTGGTCTAGACCACTTGCTTCCAGTAACGGACATTGTTATAGCTTCAGAATACCAAGACATTTTGAGTTTTCAGTACATAAAACCGGTTCGGTGTGGAAGAACTTGCCTGGCACGTGCACAGAGCCCTGACCTCAACTCCATCCAACACCTTTGGGATTGTGAGCCAGGTCATCTAGTCCAACATCGACGCCTGACCTCATACACACTCTACAGCAGGGGTCGTCAACTACATTCGGCCAAAGGCCAGAGTTTTCTCAGCAGACACTGTGAGGGCCAGATGCTCTCTTAAAATAAAATACAATTAATATTGTATCTTAAGTAATATATTATTATTTGATATATTAATTTTCCTTCCGTTTTTCTGTTTTAGCCTTTGTCAATTTTAACAGATTTATATTATATGAAACTATATCAAAACAAACTCCGACATTTTGCGGTAAACACATGGATAATCAAAAACTTAAAATAAGACAGGTTTGTCCTCCGTCCTCAGAGAAGATAAACAATGATTGACGCCGAAGCATCCGTTTCGGCTTCCTTATACACACACACACACACACACACACACACACACACACACATCAGACTTAACTTGAAAGTTAACAGTTGAAAGTCAATTCCATGTGCACGCTGCACTTCGTGAACCCGCATGTGAACGGCGGATTACTGACAGATTAAAGGCTTGTTTAATCATTTATTAATAATTTTCCTTCCTTACTTGACTTCCTGATTCAGTAATATCAGACAAATTTTAATATAAGGAGAACTCCCACAATGAGTGCAGAATTTTGCCGTCTAGCTCCATACACATCCATTCATTTTCCATGGGGGGGCTGGATGTTGCCTGCCAGTTGACTATCACTGCTCTACAGAATGAATGAGCACAAATTCCCACAGAAACTCCAATATCTTGTGGAAAGCCTTCCAAGAGGAGTGAAAGCTGTTATAGCTGCAAAGGGGGGATCAGATCCATATTAAAGTCTGTGTATTTGAACGTAATGTTATTAAAGTCTCAAGTGACCCAATACTTTTGTCCATTAGATAGGAAAACCTTCGGTCTTGTGTGCAGTGCTGGACTAGAACCATATTCATTAAGAGCACGCTACCAACCATGATATGTTAAATATCCTGTGAACTACTGCGGTTGACATGATTATAATGTAATTTTAAAATACAGTAATCCCCGCTTTTTGCTGGGGTTACATTCCAAGAGCACCCACATATAGTGAAAAACCAAATTTTTTCACAATATATTTTCACAATATACAAACAACCAGTGTTTTGGTTTTTAAAAAAAATGCCTATTTTTATAGTGTAAACCCTAAATATACCCCTAAATATGCTCCCAGAACATTTTAATTTTGTGTTAACCTCAGTTTAATGCATTACCCTTAAAGAAAATGTGAAGGTAAATAAATAATTAGAAAACGTTATTGAAAAAAACATTACCATTAGCAGCATGCGGCGAGCGAAAACAAACACTCGTACACACAAGAAACGTTGAAATAACACTCTTTACCTACCCACAAGTTTAGACAGGGCACAACTTACTAATACTAAATAAACTGAGATAACTGTTGAAAATGGAGAAGGGGGGGTGCAATTTAAAACACTAAAATATGAGGACAAGACACAGAGCAGTCATGCTACATGCTGCAGCAGACTACTTCTTCTTTTTATAGCGGTTGACGGCTTTTCAGTGTACCAGACCAGGAGTGTCAGTAATACAGTTCGGTTCTCAGAAAAATCAGCATTAGACTGAATCTGAATGCTGATCCGTGTAAAACTGAGGGGTTACTGTATAGCTAAACCTTATGGGCTGTCCCTGCTGTATGTTTGTAATCAGGTGCAGAGATGGATGGTATTCTGGAGGCTACAATCAGCCTGTGTGGATCTAAACTTCTGTGTAGCATTCTCTGTCTGCCCGCTTTCAAGGACTCCATCTCCTCCGTCAGTCTCTGCTGCAGCTGCCTCTTACTCTTCACAGACCTCTCCATCACTGGTAAGCAGAGATCTATAGATCATGATGCTCCTCTGATGGTCCCTTTTCCTAATATTATTCTCTGTGGTTAACTACTCTGTAAAAACAAAGACCCCTTAATGGTTCATAAAAGTATTTTGGTATAGAACCTTTGCGGTAGTTTAAGAAGTCGTAAGTGGTTCTGTTTTCAAAGCTCCCGCACATAAGGATGACTCTAAGGAACAATGATTTGCAGTGTAACAGTTAGGTAAGTAAAACCCATAGGAACTTTATATTATGTGAAGGGGCTTTAAACTTCTTCAGTTGCAAAAATTCTAGGTTCATGTCACAAAATACATTTACTGAATGGATTTTCATGAAGCCAAAGGTAGTTCTCCTTTTGCACCATCAGACCCATTTTAAAAGTGCAAGACATGAATCTGTGTTCATAATCATTCCAACAGAAGGAGCTTTAACGCAACATTAGCTGCCTGTATCCTCAGCATCTTCTATTCTTTTTCCTCCAGTGTTCCTGGCCTACCTCTGGTCTGCTGCACCCAGACCAGTGTCTTTTCACCCGTCTTCCGACATCATTGCTCTACGCTTCATGCTGTTCCTCAGTGACACCTATGAGGGAGTACTGATGCTTACCCCACTTTTAGTGGCCGTGGAGGTGCTAATCCGTCTTCTGTGGCCTCAAGAGGCGGCGACAAAAGCAAATACCAACAAAGAGGGCACAAAAGAGAACAAGGACAGTGAGTTGGGTCCAACAGTGTTGCTGGACAAAGATGGAGAAGCTTTAGAGATGGAGCCTTTACACAAAGTAAAAGAGGGAACAAATAGTGGGATGTTTTTGAAATTCTGGAAAGCTGTGGGATTCCTTAGTTGTTTAATTTTGTGGGGCATGAGTGGAGCCTATGCAGAATCTAGCTGGAGGCAGGATCAGCCAGTGGTCAGAGAGTGCCTGGACATGGGGGGTTCTCTCTCAGCCTGCCTTCCCTGCCTGCTGACCTCCTCTTCCCCAGTCAGAGGGCAGCTCTCCTGGGTTCTGGTTGGAATATTACTCCTGCTGGGCTTGACCAGAAGCTTGGCCTTTCTCCTACCCAAGAAACTGCCTTTACTCATTTTCCACAGGAATCAGCTCCATATGTCCAGAGAGAGGGGGAGTACTTCTGGTTTACATTTAAGAACACTTTACAAATGGTTCGAAGTGCACAGATGTAGGAAATGCAGAAAGGAAAAATGGAAGTTTGCAACACTATCCCAATTGAAGATCCTGGATTACAATAGCAGCGTTGACTCAGAGAAGATACCCAACAGCTGCTGGGCACAAAGCTCACAGTTTGGGCACAATGCACAACAATGGCCCCTTGGAAACCCAGTCCCATTATCTGGTCAAACAGGTCTGGCCCACAGCTGTAAATTACACATCCTGGTCTCACAGCCACAGACTGAACACCCCCCGAAGGGAGCCAAACAAGAGGAAAGCACCGGGCAGGCCCAGCACCCCCACAAAAGACTGCTTTGGAAGCTTCAGAAGGAAAGTCCCTGCCTTAGAGGAGACCTAATGACAGGATTGGTGTGTGGCCTGCTGCTGTGTGCTTTTCCTACAATTCTCAGCACCAATGTACTGCTCGTCAGAAACCTGGACAACCTAGCAGTGTACGCTGTAAAACATCTGCTAATCCCTGCCCAGAGTAAATAAGAACAGACTGCACATTCCCACAGGACTTCCAGTGGTGGGAAGGGTGTTCAAATCATTAGATCTCTGTGCCAAACTCAGTGATGTTTTAATTCATGATCATTTGTTAAGCAAAAGGGTGTATTTCTGAGAGTTAATGTCAAAATATGAGCTTTTTTTTGTTGTTGATAGAATCAATTTTTGATGATGTAAACTGCTTCAGCAAAAGTGAAAGTCACTAACCCAATGCAAAGTTAGCAATGATGCAGTAGTTTTCATGTCCCTGCACTCAAGGAACTTCTAAGTGACATTAAACATTGACCTTAGAGGTTTTCCTTGTATTCGCAAAATTGCAACTGTTACTGTAATAGCACAGCTAGCCTCTTAAGGCGGCTACTTCACTGTTTTTCTACGATGTGTTTACTATGTCATGTGCAAATGCACAAGAGTTCTTCTAGCCAGAGACTGCTTGTAGTAGCCTCCTGTAAATGAAATTTACAGGAAAATGTACAAATGTAAGTGAAATAAATAATGCAAGATTTTGAAAGTGCAGTGTAAAGTTCTCTGATGAAGTATCTCTGAGGCCAGTCATGCAACTGCCACACGGATTTGCTAAGTTTGAGAAGCATAAAATGCTAAAAGTTAATGAGAATGAACCAGCAGGCTGTTGCTGTGCCCCATCACAGATGGCAATTTAGGAAAAACTAACACAATCAGTGTTGGCTACCTCATAACTAGCAGAAAAACTGAAGACCAGATTAGACTCAGAAACAGTTCATGCTTTAAGCACCTGTCAGAAACAGATTCTGAATTTCACCTCCAGAAAGGCCCAAACCTTTCTTAAACTTCTCAAAAGAAGGAAAAAACACTATTGACTTTCAATCAACGTTAATGTAATGAGATTCATTTTACTCATGTAGTGTTAATGGAACAGGCAGCTGTGAGAAAATAAAAATTGATAAAATCTGAGGTGAGAGGTACATGGTGTTACAAGAGTTACAAGGTGCTGATACAACAACTATTATGGAAGTCAGTGTTTACTACACAAGCCAAGGTTTTTATGATCTTCATTAGTTTTGGGTCTGAGACTAAAAATTCAGCCACTGCAATTAATCATCCAATCACAGGCAAGCAACAATAAAGCAACTGCAGATTTGGAAAACAGCACTGAAGTGTTACTGAATGAAACATTCTTAGGCGGTACGCCCACTGGGCTGTGCCCCATCCTCCCAAAGGCTCACATTGCACTAAATGTTCTGTGATTCAAGCACAAATAACTCATCACATCACTCACTGCTTTGTTCTTTGTAACCATGGAGCTGCCAGATTTACAGACTGCATCCTGTAGCTTCAACCTGGATTTTTTTAATCAGCACTGTTTTGTGATTCTTTGGTTCCAAATATCTTAGTTCTTGTGTGTTGTGTCCCGTTATTCTTGTATTCGCTCAACTGTCCAAATGTCCAGCAAACACTGTACCTGTGTCATAAGCCAAATCTCGTTTTCAAGCCTATTTGAGACAACAGTGGAACATCACTGCCAGTAATGAAATTCTGGGACTCCCCCTTGGGTTTCCACTGTAAAAAAAAAAAAACACTTAACACAAGTAGAATAAAAAATGGTCAAAGCATTCCTGTAGTAAAAAAATAACAACAGGTAGACAGCAGGACAGTGTTTAACTTTTGCAAGTATTTAAAAAACAATATACAATCCTGCATATGTACAGAAGGTAAGTTTAAAGTGATTGTAGTTTTAAAGTGAGTGAAGAAGAGGGATGTGCAAAGTGTTCAGTATTCAGCAGTTGCCCCTTGTTTGTTAAATTTGACATGTGTATTTGAGTTGCTTAACTGAACTGAGTGCTCCCACTGGCCCAGAAAACTGGAATTTGCAGGTCAAACATGCTCGAGCATGATACGGATCGGCTAGAGTACAGGTGTCGGTCCTGGAGGGCCGGTGTCCAGCGAGTTTTTGTGATTTCCCTGCTCAGAAACACCTGCTTGAGCTTGCCAGTTAATTGCCAGGTTTAGTGAAATCGAGTAGGAGACTGTGCAGGACACCAGCCCTGGCCTAGACTCCTACTCAGACATTTTCACTGTTAAGTTTTCACTGACACAACGAACCACGGCATAAACATTGCTTTCATTACAAATAAAGCAACCCATAGCGGAACTGTACCTGTGCTGTCATGGCTCTGCTCAACAACAGGGCCAAAAGCGGGCAGCGGGCTGCAGACGAGCGTCACTGCTTTCTGATTGGTCAAAAATGTTGTCATAACAACAGACACACTTTGAAAGAGATCATTGGTTTTTTTTTTTTTTTACTGCTAACAATAGAAGTGCAAATGGAAAACTGAAAAACCACAAAATACAAGCATTTACAGCATTTAGCAGACACTTTTATCCAAAACGACTTCCGTGCTTTAACTACAGGGCACAGTTTCAACCTCTTGGTCCGGAGCCAAGAATCCTACCCTCTAGGCCAGTGGTTCCCAACCTTTTTTCCTTTAAGTCCCCCTTGCCTGTGTCCAAGACAAGCCAGGCACCCCTACTCCTACCCGCGTAGATGCACAAAAAGTGATTAATTACTTTTATTTGCAAAAAATAAATAGTGGTTGTAGGTTTTTGCTCTTATACACACACGCTCATAACAAACACTTTTACGTTTAACTCTTTATGAATTTAATGTGTACAATTATAATTTTGGTAAACTCAATGCAGACAAAATTCTTCGCACCCCCTGTGATCTCTAGCGCCCCCTAAGGGGGGCCCGGACCCCAGGTTGGGAACCACTGCTCTAGGCCACCACCACCCATTTCTAACATGCAAGAAATGTGAAGGTACACCAGGACATCACAAACAAGTTAGCTGGATTGGGTGATCATTGCGTGGCTAAACAAAAAACGCAATCAAGACTATTAAAAAATGACAGTTGATGGCTGGTCGTGGTTTTGGGACAACAACCAGCCATTAACTTTTCACTTCACCATTGCACTGCCAATGTGTCAAAAACCCTTAACAGGCTCAGACAACACAAAACATGCCACAGCTTCCCAGCATCACTGTATGGATTAGGTACAGCACGGTTCCTGTACACCTATAGAAAAGTGCCTATAGATTTCTCAGAAAGCTCACAGCCCTCTGTCTACCAGAAATGTTTTGCATCAGTGGTGAGTCAACACTGTAGATGGTGACAGAGTAGGGGAAACTGATCTGACTCTGGACCCTGGTGGTGGAAGGGGTCAAGGCTGCGAGGGAAAAAAAACAACACGGGCAGCTGGGCTGTCTGTCAGTGTCGGTGTAATGAAAGGAAAAACATCCGTGTGTTTTGTGTGCTCAGGGTTGAAAGACTCTTCTTTGCAGCGACAATATTATTAATTCATATGTTTACCTGAGGCTGTTTGGCCCTCGTTCTAAGTGTTTCCAGGAAGTCACTTGGCACCACAAGAGAACCGTGTGGTTACTGGTCAGTTTATGGGTCACTCACCATCTCGTCTCTCCGGCAAGTCTGAAGGTTTATGACCTTCAGGACAATCATAACACACGAGCAGCAGCAGATTAAAAACACCTGTATGCCATGTGTGTCCCTGCATTTGTGTGGAAGCAGAGATTATTTCACACACTTCACTACACTTCAGTGGACTTCACTGTCATGTACTTAAATGATGAAAATGGCCCGTGCAATCCAAGAATCAACAGACCAGCCAGTGAATAAATGTCACTGATTATCTTCACAATAATCTCACCTCCCTTGAACCCAAACACAGTTTGTCAGCTGAGACATGTTTGTTTTGTAAAGTTTGCTTCTTTAAATTTGCACAGAGGCTACGTGTCTATTGTGTAAAGTTTCCATTTGTCATCCGTGAACACGCCACAGCACAGTGTCAACAGCACGAAATTGCTCTCTGTATTTCATCCATTCACCAAATGAAGCAGCAGGCTGCCAGGAACACAGCGCCCGGGGAGCAGTGTGTGGGGACAGTACCCTGCTCAAGAGTACCTCAGTGGTGCTACAAGAATTTGAACCCACAACTTTCACCTCAACTACTAGGCCAATAGCTGCCCCATGAAACTAACAAAGCAACAAAAGCTTATGACTAGGACTGGGTCACTACGCTTTAAAACTTAAAACCATGGGTATTTGTGCATCTACATATTGTGTATATTTAGGATAGTTTCTATTAGGACCACAAGGAGATGACAAAGACGTCTGGCCTCGATCAGAGCTCTAGAGTTTGTCTGCTCATTAGTGATGCAGAGATTTAGGAATAATTATGGGTCAATCCGCATGTCAGGTGGGTTTGTGTCAGCTTATTGTAAGTTTCATAAATATGGGCATTGTGGGTTAAAAGGCTGACAAAGCAGTCAGTAGTAAGCAGGTCATGCTGAGTTCAGGTTGTTGATTAATGAATATTTTTGCAGCTCCCATAATACACCCTGCCGGTGCAGGTCATAAAAAATGCAGGTGCCGCTACAGCTCAGTTCTCACACACACGTTTGATCAGATCCAGCACCTAGTTTGTCACTGTCAAAACCTGTAAACAAATTCTGTATAATACTTGCCATATTTATAACAGCTGTCATTCAGTGTGTGGGGACGGTGCCTTGCGACAACAATTTGAACCCACAACTTTCGACTTAACCTCTAGGCCACCAGCTGCCCCATGAAACTAACAAAGCAATGAAAGCTTATGACCAGGACTGAGTGTTCTCACACACACACACGATTCTATTGATCAGATCCAGCACCTGGTTTGTCACTATCAAAATCTGTAAACAATTTTGTGTAATATTTATAATATCTGTTCTTTTACTTCCCATTACGGTTACTCACAAATCGCTTGTTTAAAAAATACAAACTGGCTGTTTGTGTACTCACACATTCTGTATATCTAGGACCTTTTAGAGCAGCTGGTGGTCTGGTGGTTAGGGATTTGCCCCTGCTATTGGAAGGACTCAAGAGTCAAGGTACTCTTGACTAAGGCATCATTTCCACACACCTGGGGCACTGAATTCCTGGCTGCCTGCTGCTTCACTTGGTGAATGGGTTAAATACAGAATCTCTGTATGACAGATAGACACTTACACTTTTACTTTTGCTCCAGAGTGAGGCAGGCGTCAAAGATGTCTGGCCTCTTCACCCAAGTGTTTAAATAACTCACAGAAAGAGGAACTCCTACGTTGTTGGTACAGATCTTAGTGCCCTCTAGAAGGATCAGCACCCTTATTTAGCCTGAGCAAAAAAAGCTTATGAAAAGGCCACTTAATGTCTTTACATATATGGGGGAGTGATCTGGAGTTGCAGGTCAGACAGGTTTGGGCTGTTTATTAAGGAACATTTTTGTGGGTCAGTCAGGTCGGCTGTCATAACATGTCGGTCGTGTGCAGGTCATAACAAATCCTGACCTGCAACTCGCTATTCCTCATTTTAGTGCTCTTAGGCAGAGACTCGGGCTCCATAATTTGCACTGACTCCTATTGATCGGATCAGACATCTCCTCTTTCTCCTCTGCATCTTTTCTCTGCTTCAGGGTTTAAAAAGCAGTCAAGCTTGAGTGAAGGTTTCAATGAAAGTCGCTTTGGATAAAAGCGTCTCATAAATGCCATAAATGTAAATGTAAATGCAGCAAATCAAAAAATGCAGCATTGATGTTAAGCACTACTCCATAATGAAGCATGAAGCACACACTGCTGTGTTGTAAATGATTAAAAATAGGTCTGGAGTTTCGGATAATGAATTGGAGCACAGAATGTTCACGCATACAGAACAGAAAGCAGGATTTAGATTTGTTCTACCCGTTGAATTCGTAGTTACGATCAATAACTATTGATAAAACAGTGAGTGAGCTACATTTTCACACATTTCACACAGTCCTTCTTTTCTTCCTCTGCACTTCTTTCATTACTTAATACTGTGGCTGTTTGTGTACTCACACATTCTTTATATCTAGGACATTTTAGGGCAGCTGGTGGTCTGGTGGTTAGGGATCGGCACCTACAATCTGAAGACCGTGGGTTCAAATTCCAGGACTTCCAATGGCACCACTGAGGTACTCTTGACTAAGGTATCATTCCCACACACTGCTCCCCAGGCGCTGTGTTCCTGGCTGCCTGCTGCTTCACTTGGTGAATGGGTTAAATACAGAGAAAGAATGTGTGCTGTGGTGTGTTTACATATGACAAATGAACATGTACATTTTCACACATTTGCATCACATTGGGTTTCTGACACTGTATGACCATTATCTACGAAAAGAGACAATGGGCAAAACGCAAAAAGCATGTTGTTTTCACAGCCATTATCGATAAACACTGAAAACCAGAGAGTGATTCCAATTGATCAAGTGATCAATTAACATCACTATCTGATACTTACATTTTCACACACTTGTTAAACATTTGTATCTCAAATACACCTGCTTAGGGCTTTCTGACACTGTACTACTCTTTTAGAGAAAAGTGTAATGCACAACTCAAAAAAAGGCAAAATCCAAGCACATTGATTTTATAGGCATTATGGATAACTATTGATAGACATGCAAGCAAGCCTACATTTTTACACCCTTGCATCAGATAAGTAATTTCAAATACATGTGTTTATGTGGTTAATGTGGTCGTATCTTTCTTCTTAGCGACTGACTCGCACCTTACACTTACAGCTTTCAACAGCAGAGGTCTCCCAGCACTGCATTAAAGGTGTACCTGAGCCTGTGGCGGAAACGAGAGCTGGCGAAAGGCCCTGGCTGAACAATGCACAACCTCCACAGGAGCTCGGGTTCAGCTGCTTCCCTGGCTCTGCTGTGGGGCAAACGCTAAGCTGACAAGGTATAATTCTCCCTTTCCAAAGAATCTGGACCTGTAGAGAAAGGCAACCTACGGGAGATGAGTGACTCACTAACAACCGTGAATCATTCACACCGAATACATTATTGTAAAGCAATTCATACCCCATATTCATACAGCTATCCTTGGGTTATGTAAGCTTTTAGTACATTGAAAATGACAGCACATAAAACACATGTTACTCATGTTGCAACAGTTACACAATGAGTTGCATGTACCCCAAATAAATATGAGATATGCTCTACTTCTTTATAATATTAGGATAAAAAATGATAAACAAATTTATATAAGCCTTTTCCAATCATTTTAACAAGTGTTCTAATAATTCTGCGTGCACTGTAGATAATCCTTTTTCCACGCTGTTTCTTTTAGTCATCCTAAAGCTCTTCATCAGTGGTCAGTTTCTGACCATACAGATATTCTCAACCTGTGCAGAGAATGGTCAACCGCTAAATAAATCTGGTGGTTCTGTTTTGCTCCTCTTCCATTGATAGACTAGATAAAAGGGTTTTATAAATTGTGGTACAACAGAAGAGCTACGGGCACTAACTGTAAACTTACGAAGTGCACCTATATGATAGATGTACATGATTAAAACCCCAAGATAGGTGGATGTAATGAACTGTCAGCGGGGTACTGTAAGTTGAATTCATGAATAGTGCAGATGGAGATCATTACAAAGAGATATCACGCACCCTTTTTGAAAAGCCAAGCGTAGTTGTCTGACTGTCATTTATTGCTGAAGGCTATGAGGATAAATGACTTCTTGGGACATTTGCATTGCAATGGGTAATGATAAGGGCTCTAAAGTGCAGGCCTCTTCCCCACAGTAAGAAAAAATACACCACTATAAAACTCACAGTGCCCTGTGAAGGAAGCCTCTTCAGGCATAAGCCATCATCAGCACTGGTACTTTGCTGAGCCCATGGGAAAATGGACATTAGTGATAAAAATACATCGATCATTCATAACATTTAAACCACCTGATTGATATTGTGTAGGTTAAACTTGTGCCACCAGAAGAGCTCGGACCTGTTGAGGCACAGATTCCACAAGACCTCTGAAGGTCTCCTGTGGTCTTTAGCAACAAGATGTTAGTCCTGCAAGTTGCGAGGTGGGGCCTCCATGTGTTGGACTAGTTTGTCAAGCAACTGGACTGAGATCTGGGGAATTGGTAGTACAAGTTAACATCTTGACTCTTTCTTATGTTCCTGAAAGCATTCCTAAACAGTTTTTGCAGTATGACAGGGTGCCTACTGACAGCAGTTTGTGTCACAGTAGATGTTCTATAGGACTGGGCTAGCTTTCTTTATGCACATCGAGCCTTGGGCACCCAAGACCCTGTGGCCAGTTCACTGACTGAACTTCTTTGGACCACTTCAAGCAGAGACTAAACGCAGCATAGTGGTTGGCCTCCACAAAACCTGCTGTTCTGGAGATGTTCTGACCCAGTGTTTTAGCCATCACAATCGGACCCCTGTCAGACACTCACTCACTTACACTTTCCCATTTTTCCTGCTTCCAACACACTGACTTCAACAACTGACTGTTCACTTGCAGCCAAATATATCCCACTTGATGTACATCTCCATTATGAAAAGCTCTCTGCTCACATAAATGTCAAGGTAGGTGTCAAGGTTCTTCCAACGATTAATCAGTGCATAGAGTGGAGAGTTGATTCCTGATTCCAAAAGTAGAACGCCACAGAGCTCATTCTGAGAGCATGAAGTGTCCTTCACAATCAAGGATATCAGAACTAATTGGAAGCCTTGACACAAAATTGTCTATAATAATGAGAAAGAGTTGGTTCTGAAAAAGTCCTTCTATTTCAGCTTTCACTGGTATTTCATACCAAGAAAAGGAGTTATCTTCAAGATTTTAAATCAAGGTTATAATAAAGTATTATTCAGTTGCTGCCTGTGACTTTGAGACTGAGTTGCACAGTGAAGCTTCATTGTCTTCCTTTGTCATCTCTGGCTCATTCCCCTCTTTCCCCCCGGAGTGCCAGGCGGAAATTCGCCCCACACACAGCACTGCCAGGTGTTGGGCGCGATAGCGATGTGACAGTGCTTTTCATTCGAAAGACATCTGTGTGCAAAACGGATTGGAGTTTGCCTGACTGAACATGTGTCCTGTGGGAGAGTTAACCAGTTCACAGCCAGCAGCGTCGTACAAAGCAAAACACCCAGCTGAAGATATTAGAGCATTTGCTTCATAGTTTCTGGTTATGGAGAACCATGTCCCTGAGTAAACACTAGCATCTATTCCACAAAGCCGTATATTCAAATGTCTGTGGAACTCCTCCTGTCAAACATCCCCACAATATTCTGTACAATAACCTGCTATTGTGTGCAATAGTCTTATCAAGTGCAATATCACTACTTATGTCACAACTTATGCAACATCACTATTTATCTCTGTTACATGCAGTATGGAGAACAAATTCAAACCACTATTTGCATTAACTAGGAAAATACTAGCAGCAATTTATTTATCTGAAGTATTTGCCCACAGCATTTCATATAGTAAAATGTATATAGTACAGAGTAAGTTTTATTTAGATTTTTTAATTTTTTATAGTACTGTGCAAAGGTCTTAGGCACATGTGTAAACAGTTTGAAGTCATTTATATCAGCAGTGGGCTTCTTTCTGCCAGCAGAAACACAGCTGAATATTAGAATAAATACAAACAAGCAAGTTTAAGTTTATTTATATAGCACATTATCATACACAGACCGTCATTTAATGTGCTTTACAGAATGGAAAATAAAATAAAGATAAATATAATGAGAGAGATACAAGAAATAAAAGAATACATAAAAGCATTAAAAGTGCAATCTGATAGTAATGGGCAGCTTGTTCTAGCAGCGAGCTGCATAATGACTAAATGCCATTTCACCAGGTCTAGTTTCAGATCTTCTCACCACTAGCTATGCAGCTCCTGCAGATCTAAGAGACCTACCAGGAATATATACTTCAAGCATATCAAAGGTGTACGTAGGACCCAAACCATTGAGTGACTTGTACAATAAGTAATGTTTTGAAGTCAATTCTGTACCGAACTGGGAGCCAGTGCAAGGACCTGAGGATGGGAGTAATGTG
>JBBJLR010000139.1:9175948-9202399 GCA_037577145.1 Brachypetersius gabonensis | reverse complement strand
ACAACAGAAATTAAGTTTATCTCTGTCTGCCATCAGGCCACTTGATAATGTCATTATGCTACATCATATCGCCCTCTTTTGGATGTAAAATACTCTGCAGCACTATTGTCATTTTAGAATGTTATACTTCTGTAGTTATGTTGGTGAAAGTAACTCAAAAGTAATACAGGAGTAATGTAACGTATTACATTTCTGAGACAGAAATATTGAAAGGTAAGGGATTACTTTTAAATGACTGTAACAAGTAATCTGTAGTTTGGAAGTAACTTGCACAACACTGATTCGTTACAAATCATACAATGTAATTTCCCGATTTTTTTTTTTTTTTTACATTCTATCTCTCACAGTGGGAATGCATCTACAATGTGAATTTCAGACCCCTCCATGATTTCTAAGTGGAAGAATTTGCAAAATCGCAAGGTGTTCAAATACATGTTCCTCACTGTATATTGTTAGTTAACTGTATTATGAATTGAGCAATCCATGCAGCATCCACAAACATTTATATTCACTCATGCATCATGTTAAAAAGCTGACAATTCTATCAGTAGTAGCATAGTGGATAGAAACAGAAGCTCAATTCTATGCAAACAATGCAATCTCATGTTATGTTGGTAGGCTGCAGTGGCTGATTAATGTGGTAACACATAAAACCATAGTTTATGATAAGAAGACCTGTCAGTTAGGACAGGGGTATTGAATGAGTAATGCTCAGGAAAAAGCTGTACAAAAAGAAAACAGAAACTACAGGCCTGACAGTGATCTATTTATTTTTTCTTCATCAGAAATATTGTGTTACACCAAAAATATTATCTTCACATGTGCGATGTACTTTACACGTGACATGCTGAACAAGGAGTCGCATTTAATTAGAATTTAGGAACTCTGTAATTTTAAACACCTACAGGTTCTTCTCTCATTTGCATATCAATTAAGAATAAATATCACAATGACTGACGTGATGAATCCAGTCTTGGATCAAGATTAATTATATTAAATGTCATGCTATTTCATCATGAGTCCTGGCTGATGTGTCAACAGAAACATGCCATCTTAGAGAACACAGGCTACTAAATTGAAATGTGACCCATTACCTGGTGAGATATCCTGAAACAGGGACTTCCAGATTGTGTACTGCAATGGCCCCATGTATTTAGATGTTGGGAAATCTTCATAAGTAAGGTTGGTTTCATGTATTTTGCCTTTTATTCTGTAGAGACAAAAGAAAATGTGTGTTCTGTCAACTATTTCAACCCTTTTTATGCAAAAGAACAGACACAATCCTGATTTACAAACAGCCTTATTGCTTGAAAAACAAAACAACACAAGGGTGCGGGGTTCAGTCCGGGTGCTACTGCAGATGACTTTCATTAAATCAGCCACTACACATTAATCACACTATTCACTCGTCCATATGGTCCCTTTACTGCTCTTCAGCCTTCCTCAAAAGAGTTTTTTTTTTTTTATGGGCGAAGCTGAATATTTTTAGCTAAAGTGAAATACTGCCCCTGAAGTAAGCTGAGGCAGACCACCTAGCCCCATCTAGTTTTGATCCTAACAGGTCCAAAAGCCCTCATCCTCATCACACACTAAAACATTACAATTTAATTTTAAATATCCTGACTTGCCTTGGAAGCTTCCACCAGCAAAACCCTCCACGAATCACTTGCTCTCTGACCAGCATTTACAAAAGAAGGAGACAAGGCGTTATGGACCAAAAAACCACTGCATCTCGGACCACTATTTCATAACCCAACCCCAGCCCGTATCCTGCCAATCCCCTTTCTCACCATACTAGCCCCTACCTCTCAGACGTGAGGGCCACACCCTCCAGGAACTCATGACGGCCCGTCTCGCTCAATTTCTCCTGCAGTATCTGGATGCCTTCCTTGACGTCTCGAAGCTGCTGGCTGTAGCGTTGGATCTTGTGCTCGATGTCAGAGAGTGTGCGAGCCGTGTCCGCCTCCAGCTCCTCCAACATGCTTTTCTGCCTCTCGCGCAGGAAGCGATGCAGCCGCTCAAACGCATCGCCAATAGTTGCTCGCAGGCTTTTGGCTGAAGACTGTCAAACAAGAGAGAAACAGAAAAAAGTTGGGGAAGTATGCAGTGGTCATTTTGCACTTCACTGACTGAACAAAGTAATGAAACAACTGTCATTTGATTTCTGTCAAATCAGAGGTGTACCTCCATTTAACCAAGCAACCAAAAACCCTTCACACACCTTAGTCTCATATATCTTCACCATAATAAGAGCACGAAAAAGTTACCACGCAAAATCTATTATCCCGGACTCTCTTGGGTGCAACATGAAGCATTATAAATGGGTATTGAGCCATCAGGCCATAGAACAGCACAGATAACTGGGGAGCTAGAGCCTGAAGGCAGAGCTGTTGACAGAGCCTCTGTCTAATGGCCACAGAGCGGATGCAATCGAGCTGCTCATCCTTCATTTGTTGAGGTTAGTCAAGGACATGAACGGTGAGTAGGTAATTTTATGACGGAATGACATGCAGAAGAAATGAAAATAAAAAAATATCTTTTCACTATCCAACCCTTATAATAATAAATAATACTCAAATGCTCAGATTTGTTCACGTTTTTATACCATAAATAGCATAGAGAACAAAAACACAGTGTTTAATGTTCATTTTTGTGTATAGCTAGCATGGTTATAGGGATTATGTGGTTTAGTATTTAACTAGGTAACTGTACAAATCTGTCTCATTTCCCCTCGAACTCCACTGAGACATGACCATTTCACTTAACAAAAGATTCAATATCAGCTGCTTGTCCTGATGTTTTCTGCATTAGTATATTGCACGCTCAGCCAAAACTACATTTAAAAATAAAGAGAATACGATTGATTGTTGTATCTTATATCTTATTCAAATACCTTATTCATGAAAGACATGCTGAGATGAGAAGGGATATCCGAGTATCTGAATACGCACAATTATAATGGTCACATGTTGGGTATCAAAAACTTGGGTATCACCTTGAGAAGGTGAGGGAGAACAGCTACAAAGTTGCAAAGACAAAACAGCACAGGGTTTTGGGGAAACAAAGGTGAAGGGCAGACATCTGAGACATCATCTCAGCAAATGAATCATGTCCATTACAGCATCAAGCACATCATAACACAGAACAAAGCAGAGAGATCTGAGGCGTCTGACCCAAAGCACCACAGGCTAAAAGCTGTTCTACCAAGCCCATCCACTCAAGAGAGAAGTCCTCAGAGAAGTGACTGATGCAATATTTCGAGCACTGCATTTGGCTTTCTGACATCACAGAGAATGAAGCAAGAAAGTATACTGTCCTTCATCAGGGAAAAGGAAAAGAAGAGCACATGCACTTTGTCGAGTACAAAGTTGCATCTAGCCTCAATCGATCTGCCTCAGAAAAACAAAAGTTTTCTTTCTTTTTTTCACTCCTCAAAGCGGCTACTGTTCTAAAGGAAATGCCATTTCCTGGCCGCTGGTAAGCTGAAATGCTATTACGATAATTTATCTTCACGACAGGGAGAGGATTTGCATTATTTCTGTGGGAGGGATTGGCCCACCTGGTGATGCTTGATGGATGAGCGAGGTTTATCTGCCCTCAAGTGATGGTGGCCCCTCAAGTTTGAGCTCCCCAGGGGATGCAATTGTTAGTCATGGGACTATAGAATCCCTCTTGACCCACAGAAACTAGGCCTTCCAGCAGACTACTCCAGTATCTGTTAACACCTCAAGTAATCGCCACAAAAGAAAAAGAACTGTAAGTTCCATTGAAGGCCAAAATATACATTTCACAGTTTGAAGAGTAGGTCACCTTCTTACGTGTATTTTATCTCAGCAGTAAAACTTTAAAGGAGCTGTTTCTGACAAGTAAGGTTATTGTAAGGTTGGTATCCTTCTTACTCAAACGTCTGACAATGCCAATATATCTCTTTTGGAAATTTCACACCTAAAGTGAAAGGCTGTTACTTTCTTATCTTCACTCAGAGACAAAGTGCCAAAAAATCTGCATGTCAATGTCAAGAGCATAATTCTTTAGAGTTTTCTTTTTTTTTTTCCCTTAAATCAATCTTCATTTGTTCGTCCCTTAAATCAATCAATTAAATTTGTGAAACTCTATTTCAAGAAAAAGCTATAACCTCATATCACACTGACCTCTTCCAGACAAGACCCACCTGAAGCATCAGAACCATGACTAATGAGATGGACTGAATTGGAACACAAAAACAAAACCTGGGTCACATATAGTAAATGCATGCTGTTGGAAAAAAGATAACCTGGAAAACACACAAGTGCAGTCAGGTAAAGCTCTAGACTGAGCAGTGTGTTACACTGCAGAGCATGATTGGATATCAATACAGCCAGTGGGGCAGAGAACATTGGCCTCCAAACTGTGGGTTGGGAAAGGCTCTCCCAGTGACAAATGAGGCAGACTGCAGATGCAAAGTGAGGGGGAGGGATGCGCTAGAAACGGACGCAAAACACACACAGGGTGGAGAAAGGGCGGTTGCATTGACTGTGGCTTTTCGCTGCTGATTAAAACAAGGTGTCAAGATTAAATAGCTGGTCAATAAACCAATTTGCAATCTCTTCCTGCAGAGGGACAGAGCTAGACTTAGAAAGAGCGAGAGGGAGTGAGAGAGATAAAGCGCAAGACACCTACTAGGAGTGAGAAAAGGCAAAAGGCAGCAAGAGCAAAACCAGAAAAAAAAAAAAATCTGTTAAGAATCTGTCAGCTGCTCCTATCGTCCCCAAACACAGGTCTGGTTTACTCAATTAAAGGTAAATGTAGGTGAAAGTATAACTGTCAGCAAACTGTTGATAAGGTTACCTCGTTCTAGGGTTGTCAAAAAAATAAAAAATTGATTCTCAGATTCAATAATCGATACTGAAATTTAGTATTGAGTTAGATATCAATTGGCACTGGTATCGATACTTAAAGGCATCGATACAACAGGTACTGCAGTGGGTAGCCCCTCCCCCGGCTACCTGGAGGACCCGGTGTTTACAAGACAGCCCTGTAACTCGACCGGGGAACAACCTAGTGCCGCGACTAAATATCATTTATCATGTGACAAAAACAAGGTGAGACGTAAATGCTGGTCATGTGACGATAACTATAACGAGATAGATCATGTAATATTTCTGACGAATAAGAATGACACTAATTGTAGTTTACAAAATAAAAACTATGCTAAAATGTCTCTTCATTTTCACTCACTACAATGAGACAAGACGTTATTTCCTGTACGATGGGAGGGGAGAAAAAAGTATTGGGATGCTCAACATTAGTGTTGTATGGTGCTACGTGTCCAAAGGTATTGGGACGCATTGCCAATATAGTGCCAGGGAGAGAGAAATCACACACACAGACACAGACATCTCTCTGTCACGCACACACATTTTGATAAGCAGTCTTTCCCATATCCATGCAAAAACGCTGATCCTAAATTGTTCTGAATTGGTTGTGTAGACCATATTGGTTCAGGAATAAAATATATATAAATATCTTCTTGAGTCTATAAGGTAACAATAATACAATAATATTGTTTGAAAAATTCTATTCTACAATCTACTACACTTATACTATATTGACTGCGTTAAAAAGAATTGCATTACTAAAAAAAGACACGAAAACACAACTTTCATTGACTTAAACTAGACTAAAATAGTCGTGGATAATTATTAACCAAAAATAAGACTAAAATGCTTAGACTTTTAGTCGACTGAAACTCGACTAGACAAATAATACATTTAATTTATGAAGTGCTTTTCAAAATACCCAAAGGTTCTGTAGAATTTTGAGTAGACAAAGAAAAGAGTATTTTGTTTGTCTACTCACACTTACATTTTTTAAATTAAAAAGTTCCTGTATTTGTTTTTTCTCCCCCTGCAGTTTCGAAAACGGTACTGAGTATCATCCTTAGTTTTGGTATTGAGTTTGAACTTTCAGTATCATAACAACCCTACCTTGTTCATGAAAATGTATCCATTTTTTTCTATCCTCTTACAAATTTCATGGTCCTTTAACTTTGCACTTCACAAAGGAATCAGCATGAGGGTCCACGGACTACAATCCTGTCATATTAAATAATAATAGTCATATTATAAAATGTTTGCTCGTGCTTCTATAAAACTGGCATTTTGTGATATAGGGATGCGATACTAAAACAACAAAAAAAATTCAACCTGATTGACTACAGATGTCAGCAGTCAGTTTACTGATTAAAGACGTCTGTCAAGCAATAGCAGATGTGCTATAAAAGTTTTCCCTTGACTAGAGGCAGCTGCGTCAGCAGTGAAATTCTCTCTTCAAACGAGTGGAACCAGTGGAACTAGTGGAACCAGTGGAACCAGTGGAACCAGTGGAACCAGTGGACGTTCTTTTTTTCTGATAAGCTGTTCTTATAATTCATTGTCTTGTTTGAGGTTTTGAATTTTTTCCTGGAAATGTTTAGTCATGTGATGAAAACCTAACCAAGCTAACTTCTTGTCCTGGTACACATTTGTGTTGCTCACAGCTTTAAATATAAATTTGTTAGCGTTATAGAAAACTGCCACTGATAAGTACCTTCAACCCAAACAGAAAGTACTGCTCGTCTCTCCACTATTGTATTTTTTGTGCAGACTGTAAAAAATGAGCTCTTCCCAATGTTGTGATAACATTTTGACCAATCAGAAAGCAGTGATGCAGTCAGCTTGTATAACTTTATTTGTAATGGAAAAGCATTTGTTCGCAATACAGCATGGGTACCAGTGGAAATGCGGCGTGATGGACAACATTAAGAGAGGTGACTAAACTGGTCATAAACTTATCACAGCATTTAGACACTGCTTGTGATACCTTCACAGGGTTCCATTTAAGCAACGGGAGGATGCTTCCAAAAGCTTAATAAGCCATAGTGGAAATACGACCTTGTGTTGAGAAAGTTACCTTGGTCTCAGTGAGCTGCCTCTGCAGCAGCTGCAGAGCCTCCGTGTGACCTCTCTCGCTGTCCTGCAGAGCCGCCAGCTGCTCCTTCATCTCCCTCTGCAAAGGGGACAGTACAACAGTTATTGTCACGTTCTGCTGGTTAAACACTGATCCTACAACTTTTTTTTCTTTACAGCTACATTATCTTTGATGAAAACCGTCCAGAGAGAAACTGCTTCTCACCCTGTATTCATATAACCCACAGAATTAGCCTTCTTAACCACATTCTAATCAGAGTTATCAAGCCATAGTTTGTTATAAATAGCACCATTCCAGAATGGTTGCTCTATGAATCGTCAGCCAGATGGTAATTTCTGAGAGACACTTGCCTACTGTGCATTTAATGGACTGTAAATCTCAAAAAGGAACACTGTGATCACACCAAGGTTCTGATACTCATCTCTTGAATTGTCAATGAGATTGGCTTTGTTACAAGGTGTGTAGTGTTTTCTCCACTTATCGCAGAACAGCAATGAAAAAGTATGAGTGTTTTTTTACTCCTTACATAGACATAAACAAACAAATAAAACACAACATTTGGAAATTGACTTATTATTTATTGCCAAATCAGATATAATTGGCTTTAAGCTGCCAACAATCCCAAAACACCACCATTAAGACAATAATAATGGACCTCCTTTGAGCATAATTCAGCCTTTCCAATTCTATAGAACAACACTTTCCCTGAAGTTTAGGTCAGTGTAATTTTTTTAAAAGTGAAATTTACTTCCCAAAAGTACCGGAGATCATTGCGGGCACCCTTGGCTAAAAGCCTTGTATGATTTATTGATTCAAAAACATTAGTCAAATTCATTCTGTAAGCACTATGACTTTTTTTTTTTTTTTTTTTTGCAGAGACTGGAGCTTTTAAAAATGGTGTGAACAAACAGAGCATGGTGATGTTTTGGTTTGAGGGGAGAGAAGGGAACCTCTAATGAATAAATAAGAAATAAAACAAGCCTCCGGAGATCTTCTAGCCAGAAAAAGTGGGCCTCAGCAGCAGCGGGCTTGGCAGATTTAGGACGACTGGTCCACCTCTGTGTGCCCACAGGCAGAATGAGGACATGTTAGGAGACCCAGTCTGGATTGCACAAGCCTAATGGAGAGGGGATCACTCCACAGCACCATGTGCTTTTAGCTCATTGTTCGGCTCACCACAACTAATAATCTCGTTTAGGGAATAAAAGCCAAGATGGTTTAGGCTCAGATTCTGAAAACGGACACTATATAGACAAAAGTATTGAGATCCAACTTTTAATAATTGAATTCAGGTGGCCCCTTACTTCCAGTGAAGGTCTTCAGCATACCAAGACATTTTTGGTAATACCATGCTTCCAACTTTGAGAACATTCCAGCATGAGTGTACCCCAGTGCACAAAGCAAAGACATGATTGGATGAGTTTCGGTGTGGAAGAACTTGATTGGCCCGCACAGAGCACTCAATCGCATCAAACACCTTTGAGATGAACTGGAATGGAGATTGTGAGCCAGGCCTTCTCTTCCATCTGATCAGTGCCTGACCTCATAAACGCTCTACAGAATGAATGGGCACTCCAAAATCTTGTGGAAAGCCTTCCAAGAAGAGTGGAAGCTGTTATAGCTGCAAAGGGCGGACCAACTCCGTATTAAAGTCTGAATGTAATGTCATTTAAAGTCTCTGTTGTCGTAATGGTCTGGCGTCCCAATAATTTTGTTCTTAGAGTGTATGTAATTATTTTTATAGAACAACGTTCTAGAGTGTTTGTTGAGCACACACCACTCCAATGAACACGGTCAATGGAAAGTCATACTGCAGCAGGGTCCTCCCAAGCAGTCTCCATGGTGACGCACATCAGTATGCCTTGTGTTTGGAATGTGAAAGCAGCTAAAGAACTCCACAATAAGCAATAAAAGTGGTTTACTGGTTTCCTCAAACACTGGTGACATTCATTTGGAAATATGGTCCACAATGTATTCAGTTTGTATCATATAAATAAAATAACTAGCTATCTAACATTTCATTATGTTATTAATTGTGAGCTAGTTATATTTCTTAACATAAATGTACCTATTGCAGAAGTAACTGGGCACTAGATCTTTGAAAGAGCCCATAATGAAATAGGCAGTTTAGTAATTTGGTTGCAGTCACTTTGACACATCTTTACCTTTCTAAAAGCTTGTTGATTTCCTGTGTTTGTCACTAATTAACAGTAGTGCAAATGAAAGTTTGAAAGTCTCATGTGATGTATATGATGTTACTTCACATATAAACGTATACTTTTAAATGGTTATAGCTCTCATCACATTTTGTGTTTTTTAAACAATGTATCCAATTTGTTTAAACTGCAAACCCATTTCCATTTGCAAAAACCTGAGCGTTTTTGTTCTTTCAAGTTGCAGTGACAAAACACTACCTACAATAGTATATTTTCCGGGATTACAAAGAGTTAACAAAAGTGCTAGACTGCAATGAGTCACTCAGTCTAATGCAGGGTATGCATTTATACAGCTTTCAACACTACCATTTCAAGGACAAGGACCAGAGAGAAAACAATTCTCCATTACTCTTGGGGAACACGGTTATACATTTTAATGACCAGAGTGCAATGGGATCAGCAGGTTTCACTTCTCCCACTGTGAATTTTCTAGACGTACAGGACTACAGCTGGGTGAATTGGCTGAGAACAGGTCAGTAAAAGTGGCCGTGCTGGCTCTGGAGTGATCCTTGGAGAACAGGACCGCCTACATACTCTTCTCCTGCCATCTCCGTTTCCAATTTTCAGCCTGCATACCTAAGAACTGCAGAAAAGTCAGCCAGATGAAAACACCCCCGCACACTTGTTGGAGTTAAAAGCAAATGGTTATTGGATCATTACACAATAAGAATTTAAGATCTCTTTCGTCAACAAGTCTTATTTCCTCTTCTCCCAGCGGCAAACCAAAGCATATTCGGAGGACGCGCAACAACCCAAAAGCAAACATCTGCAGTGATGCCGCATGACGGAAGCTGTAAACAAGTTGTCCCTGCAATGTTCTGCACGCTCGTGCAGCCTGAGTGTCTGTGTAAGAGGCTCTGCCTGCAGAGCAGGCACAAGGGTAGAGTGGAGAGGCAGCCCACGCCCCACCCAGTCCGTCCATGTTGGTCAACCCAAGTCTGACATGACATTTCCCCAGGACACCACACGGCAGGGAAGAAAGTCACTGCAGGGCCATTATAAATCCAAAAACTCATTTCACCCCAGCCTCACTCGTTTTGTGCTTGCTGCCAGGAATGGCTCGAGGGAAATAAAAAGATTAAAAATAAAGATCAGCTCCACTCGAATGTAAAAGCACACTTCGGGCTTTCAATTTCGCCACTTTCGTCAAATTTCCGCACTCCTCATTAAACACAACAGCTTGCTGAAGAGGAGTTCTAAGCCCTCTCTCTTGCCAGCGCTGATGAAGGTAAGCGAGATAAACAAGACAGCATAAATAATGAAAGGAGTCAGGCGTGCACACATTCAGGCGGAGGACTCGAGTGCTCAGGTATGCTGTGTTTTTTCATTATTGCTGCTCCTGTACTGAGCTGCAGGAATTGATTTTTTTTGCTGTTATAAAAATTGCAAAACACCTTTTCTAATACGACCCCCCATAGTTCTCCATCATGTGAAATGTCCTTACCCTCAAACAGTAACTCTTGAAGACAGCAGCATAATAATTGCAGGGGGAGGGTGAAATAGAACTCCCCAGGGCTAACCACACAATTGCATGGTCCTCATTAACAACAGGCATAGTGTTGCAAGGACACTTTGGCATCACCTTGTCAGAGTCCTTGTCATAACTCTGTCAGGAGGCAGAAACTGCAGCCCACGGCCTGAGAGCACTAAGGCTGCCCGTCCCCTCTCGTTTTGACTGCTGTGTAAATCACAGCTAAAGGGGCTCGAAAACAGTCATCTGCACTCGGCCCTCATCAAAGGACCCGTACGTCTCGCTCTGACATGGGGGGGGGACTGCTCTGAATCACAGGGGGAAAGTAGCAACACATGAGTCATGTGGCCATCAACACGCATTCTCCACCAGAACACGACACAACAAGACGCCGCTGGGAGACATTTCTGGTAAAGAGTAGTCAAAGATTGGAAGAATTCTCCATGAATATTGGAACAATTTTCTGATGAGATGAAAGATGTGGAGTAGCAGTGGCATTTATTATTGCCTTGAAAAATGTAAGGATAAACTTCAGAGCCTTCAGGATGCGTGAATTTCTTTGGCAGTGATGCGTGCTTGTTTTGTAAACATTCTGTGTTTATGATCTGCCCATGCAAACAGTTTTTCCCAAACAAGTGGGTGACACTGATTAGGGGAAAAGGCTTGGATTATGTTACTGCTTACTGATTAAATATGCTCTGCACTTCACGTATTTGGGGACACGTTGCAAAATAATATAAATAAAAATGGTTCAAAGAAACAAACAAAAAAAAAACAAAACACACATACACTGACCTCTAAAAGGCATGTGCCAGGAAGATAAATAAAGCGCACAGAAGTACCAGCTTGCAACAACTTCATGATATCAGCTGTGTTATCCATATGACTTGCTCAGGTACAGCCTCAACTATGCATTCATTAGTTTGGAAGGTACAGTCTCCTGTGTGCTGGGAGTCCGAGTCAGCAGATTGTGCAAAGATAAGGCAGGGTCCAATGAAGCAGGACACTGCAAAGGGCAGTTATGCAAGGTGACCATGAAATGACACGAGAAGCAAAGCGTAGGGTTCTCACATAACCAGGCACATCTTGTACATTATATTATGTAGGCCTGAAACAAATATTTGATGTTACTTAATAATAATGTCGACAATTAGTAGTGTTTTAGTAACATTCATATCACACTACACTTAAAAATGAACTGATTTAGTAAAATATCAGGGTACTGTGAATGCCGTTTTACCGTTTTGCCCCCTAAAAGAATGCTGTTAGAAAACAATAAGCCAGTTTTGGTCAGTTTGCATATTACAATTACAAATACATTACAAATGACCATATATAACAACTGAAAAATGCGTCGAATATGTTTACTGTGCAAATAACTGAATAGGAAACCCTGTCGTCAATATTGTCGTTTTAGAACCTTTTGTAAATCATTTATAAAGACATTAATTAAAAAAAAAAATCTTAGTTTTACATGTTCCTTAAAATCTAACCTGAGGATGACAATAAAAACAAACACAAGTAAAAGTAACTACATCTAGACTGAGTAAAAGCTGCTTCATCATTAGAGGAAAGGTCTCTACAAAAGTGACCCAGTATTGCTGTTATTTTGAGCCTCATTTGCTTTTACACAGAGCCTCATGGAGACGCCAATTCCAGCAAGGTCGGAGCGTTTGTCTGACCCTTCTGTATTTTACAGACCCCTCTGGTTAACCACCTCGCCTCCAATGACTTCATTGACTTTCATGCTTTTCTGCAGCATAACTCTTGCTATGTTTGTGTAAGGTAGACTGTTGTAGATAACAACACATCAGTGCAAACTGTTTGTGCTCTTTGTGATGTGTTTAAAAGTCAGTTCTCAGCTTATTTGTGGCATGATTATATGTTGTCATTATGAAAGTCACACATTAATAAAAATTCTTAAACTGCAAACCACATGAACCAGTATATAGTCTGCTACCATCGCCAAAGCAACACAGATGTTGAATATTCCCATTGTACATTTTTCCTTTACATCTTCAACGCCACTACAGTGAGTTCATGCACGAAGCAAAAGAAAAACAATTGACTGGAAGCTCGAAAAGAGCATTTCCTGAAAGGATATAGTTGCCACATACGACAAGTGATAGCAAGTCTGACTGAGCTAGTACCTAAAAAACTAAACACAAAAAAAACACAAAAAAAAACCCCAGAACACAGAAGTGTTGATTCAGCAGAAGCAGTGGAAAAACTAGCATTCCTTCCATTTTAGGATTCTGAAAAACCAAACAACTTCTCCAGGACCCATAGTTCACACTAAGTAATTTGTTAGAATGAGCTTATATATTACATATGAAAGTTGTGAATTCTAGAAATGTTTCAGAGTAGGTTGTTAAATTTTTGAAAAAGTTACTCTAAGTAATGCCTAGAGATAACAATCTACACCCTTCATATATCCCTCATTTTAAGGTATTGCTTATTCCTACAGTTGCTCAAAATTAAGAGCAGGCTTAAACTAAACACATGAATTCTGCATAATTTCCATTGATCATTGTGTAATAGTCACATAATGTAAAGGCTCACTGGTTTGTTTTATAAATGGTGTTACACAAAAAAAAGCTGACAAAATGAGTCATGAGATGTTCTTAAATCAGCCAAGACATTTATGTGTGGGCAAACACTAATCCCATTATTTTACTTCTTTTCCACATAAATAATTTATTTAGTAATTGAAAAAAAGAGTAGATGACATGCAGTAACAGCGACAGGTTTGGTGGTGGGTGTTCTTCTCAATAATTTCTCGTGTGTCGTCTGGTTTGTCATTCATTTTCCACCTCTGGCATTAAAATCCAGACCAGAGATGATGTGAGGCAAAACAACACGTGCGTCCGCACATCTGAACAGAAGTGCTGCATCAGCTGGAAAAAAAAAATCTTACAGCTATCATCTCCCTCTTTGAAACATCATACTGCATTTGAGCTGTGCCTCAAATATCAACAGCTGCTTTTCCTCTATTCATCAGCAGAGGCTGCAGCCTGTGGGAGGATGGCTGCTCCCTGTAGTCAGAGCACGTCTTTCCCTGCCACAGCCCACTGACACGGCTTGCGGCAGCAGCATGACGATGGGGCTGAGACCCAGGCAATCTACAGCCAATACCGGGCAAAGTATAGCATCCACATACCAAGGGGACCTGGAGGGAGACTCTTAATATCCAATTGCTCTGCCTTCAGAGGAGAATGCGGTTCAGTCATATTGGGTCCGAACACCACATAGCTCTGTAAAATCCATGTGATCAGATTTAATGTGCCAGAAAATCAAGTTACAGTAATGGGTAAAACCAGAGCTACAGGATATGAAAATAATACTGTAGTGCAATTATCTTTCTGCTAATTGTGACAGTGATGTTTATAATAAAATCACATTAGTGAATGTGCTGTATATGTACCAAATGTGGCCAAATCATTTTGGTCAAAACAATGCAGGGCAGTATTTATGCTTGCTGGGTGATGTGTTTTGCAATTATATTTCTGTTTTCTGTGACTATGATATGCATTTTATAATACAAAATATCTGTTAATTTGATTTTATGTTTGGCCAATGTCATTTGGCCAAACAATGCACAGCAGTATTTATGCTTGTTGGATAATGCAAGTGCCTTGATACATTCAAACCAGTCAAACATGATCTTGTGTGTGTGTTTAAGAATTCACTGCTTAGATATTATTTTGAATAATGCAGACTATAATGTCAGTATTATGAAAGCCAATATCACAATAACAACTGACAAGAGTTATTGTGCAGCCCCTCCACTTACTGCTAAGGAAAGCAGACTTCTTATGCAGACGCCCAAGCACTGAGGCAAAGAGGGGTGTGCTCCTAGTGTCAATCATTGTCACTGCATTCAGGCTCAGACAGGCTGCACTGCATGTCAGATTGCTATAATGAACAAAGCTTCAGCCTTCACGATGACAGAACCAGTCTATCCTCTTGCCAGTTCTGACCTCCCTTCAATTGCCACTCTACTGCACTCTCGGAGCAAAGAAGACACAGGCTCACCAGCTTCCTAATTGATGGATGTCAGCTGGGAGATCGGGGGGAGATTAAAAAATAGGCCACAGGGAAAGGCAGGCAGCAAGAGCAAATTGGTCAGGATCGTCAGCCCACAGTCAGAGCATTTGAAGACACTTGAAGAGTCCCAACTGCAATGATGTGGTTACACAGTGTAAAACAGACCCAGATAAACAGAATATTAATGCTTCCTGCAATGCAACAACATTATATGTCAGAAGCATAAGACCCAACAGTAAAGAAAAGACTACATTCTGTGACTGTAAAATTAGTTTTAGTGCTGTTTAATAACAGAGACTACCTAAGGAATACCACATGTCTTCTGGGTTTTATCTTTATTTTCCATTAGGGTTTGTGGGACATTTATACCTGACAACTTTGTTGGCTTTACTGACTTGTATAAGCTCCTCAAATGTTCTAGAGGAAGGAAATATTCCACAGGTGTTTGAATGTAGAGCTTTCTGTTCTGTTCAAGAGTGTGCACACACCCAAAACAAACTCAGCTGCCATCTGGACCAAGTGAAGGGAGGTAAATAAATAAATAAATAAATAAATAAAGCAATACATTAAATCAAATGAGATTTTCAGAGATTTTGGATGGGTTTGTTATAAAGGGAATCAAGCCATCCTCCAGATTATCGTGAGCAAAAAATGAGCAGAAGGCTCTGCTAATTTAGACAAACTGGACCAGGAACTCACAGTATGACATTTAATATATACAAACCCTGTACTCATTAATTAGCACAGGAATGCCAACATGACAGTTATGAGAAGAATCTTGCAGCTTTGGCAGAGCAGAGTAATTTCTGGGGTGTTGGCAGACACTGTATGCATGGCCTGCTGCTCCTGCACAATGCTGCCAGGGAGGACCTGTTGGCTCCCTTCAGAGTTCCACAACAAAGTAGTAGAAAGAGTGTTTCACTCTTCTAACACACTGCAATTTGCAGTACAACCAACACTGGATTGACATATCAGTTGAGCGCATATGATCAGTTATGGCTGACCTTGTGCAAGATTACAGCTATTTGAACCATGACTGTTGGCCGATGACTCATCTCTTAAACTCGAACACCGCTGGAAGAGCCACCACAAGTTAACGACTTCTAACAGCTGTTAAACCCTAGTGTGTATTAACAAATAAAACTGGTTTAAATCAATCTAAAGCTAGTGTATCCTGAAAGTTGTCCCAGATTTAAAAATAAACAGCATTTTTCTTTCATTATGGGCATTTGTGTGTGACTCCATTTTTAAGACCCCTGTTGTGGTTATTATTATTATTGCATGTTTTAAAATATAATAACTTTGGTTCTATGTGACACAGGAGCACTAAACAAAGCTCAGCATGACATCTGATAGTTTGAGCATTAATACAAACTGGGGGAACTTTCATATAAGGACCTGTTTCCGCATTAGGCCGATGATTTACCGTTTGTTCCACTACCAGCACAGATCTGTGATGCTTGTGTTGTAAGATTTCATTTGGAGCTGTTCAAGAAATGATAAATAATCTTACTTGAGGTTCCAGTGTCAAGTGTAAAAAGAATAGCATCTAATCATCTGTCTGGATGATGAACAATGTGTGGGTGGGTGGAACGTGCCCTTTCTGTGGCAACTGAAGCCCACCTCTAAGCAGAGGCAGCATTCTAATGATGTCAAAAGCAGCAGGGAAAGTTCACCTCAAAGAGAAAATCAGAAAAAGCTCCACCGGGTTAGAAAACACGAGTAGAGGAGGAACAAAGCTTCAATGTCCAGTATATGGTTGAGTACAAAAGTGATGTTATCACACCAACACACAACAGACAATAGCTGTGTCCGAAAAGAGCACTTGTTCACTACATAGGGCACTATGTAGTGAGTCAGCCATTTAGTAGTGGTGTCCTAAAATTTCAACTGTCGGTTTCACAAACTAGTTAGTGCACTACAAAATCGCTGCGTGACATGCCAACATATAGTGTACAGACACTGTGCACTACATGAATACACATATACCATCATGCACTGCGGGTTTCTTTTACCATGCCCTTCTTTTACTGTCGGTGGACAGATGGGGGAAAGTGGGGCTTCAAACGGAGGAGATTCAGTCACACTTGCACGTTTTCTCTCTCTCTCTCTCTCCGCAGAGGACAGTAATATCCAGGGTCGGACTGGGACAAAAAAAACAGCTGGGGCATTTTGAGCCGCGGTCCGGGGGTGGGTGTGGGACGCATTCCGGGGCAGCAGATGAGATTCTGCGCTGGCCCAACATTGACATCGACAGACTGGGCATTTGCCCGGTGGGGCTGATGTGAAGTTTGGACCATCCAGGTTATTGAATTCATTTTAATAATAATTTTGGGCTGGCGCGGAATCCCGTCTGCTGGCGTTCCACAGCCCACACACCAGGCCACGCCGCGGCACATGAGACCCACCTCCTGTGCGGGCTGTGTCTGAATTAGAGAGACGAGATGTGTGTTTACGCAACAGAAAATTGCCAAGTTCCTGCGCACTATTTAAGCAACAGTTTAAAAACGTAACATCCCAAGTGTCCGGAGTTAACTAAACGTCACCTCCTCTTGTTCACTAGTTAGCCCTCTATATAGCAAACACTATATAGTGAAAGAGTGAACAAGTGCAATTTTTGGACACAGCTAATGTCTTGTGATTCGCTAAAGGAATTTAGCTGGACTGCATATGTGACCAACCACTTATTCCAGATTTCACTAAGCAAAAAATGCATTACTGCCCACATGTTGCTCTTAGTTCCAGATTATGAAAAGTGTGTGGTCAAAGTGAGACATACTGATGGGGCTCGTGACCACAGCGAGTGAAAACTCAGTGTAAAGCTACATCAGACAACATAACACAAACTAAAAATACCCTTTACTGGGGGATTATGGCAAAACCCAATATAAAACCATGTCATCTTAAAAAAGCTCCTTAGGATTAAATAAACCCTCCCGACACCCAATATGTTGTTCATTTAAAACCCAACGGTAACAAACGCAACGGCATGTAGAATCATTTACCATGCACATATTGCTTCTGTATTGTTTTTATATACAAATTACAGGACTATCGCAAGATCTAGTGCTTACTAGAGACGGTTGAAAACAGAAGGCTAAAAAAAATAAACAAATAAAGAAAGAAAATGATGATGCTGGGTGCATTAAGAAAGCTCTGAGCCAGTGTAGGGATTAAACTCTCATGCACACACACTTGCACGTGCTTATGCACATGTACACAGCATGCACAGATTTATCTCCAGCATTAACAGGGTTAAGAAACATTAGTTTGTGGTTTGCATGTTTCATGGAAGCAGCAGTGCAGTCTCTCATTTACTATTTAATGGATATGGATAAGCTGAAACTCTCCTTTGAAGCAATGGTTATCATAGTCATATAGCTCTGTATTCAAGAGGTGTGTGTGTGTGTGTGTGTGTGTGTGTGTGTGTGTGTGTGTGTGTGTGTGTGTGTTGGGAGGGTGGTGTGGTGATTGCTCTCAAAGGGAAAAAGAGCATGGGGTAGAACACTAGCATGCACAGCACTGAGTGAAAGAGAAGTAGACAAGAAGTCTGCACTTACTGACTGACCAAAAGGGACAGAGTCTGATCTGTTAAGTGACCCATGCAGAAGTCTAAAACATATCCGCCTGAGGCTGCACTGCGATGCGAGAGCAGAGACAGGACTGTCTCTGTGCATGCATTACCAATGGATTCTCTATAGGAGTTTAAAGGAGGTCTGAATCATGTTGGGGCCAAAAATTGCCTGAGGAAATATGTTTAAAAGGAGATAGCATTCCATGGTTTCAAAAAAGCATGGGCAAAGACGAACGGCCCAGCTGGACCCCATGATATACAGTTTCTGTAAAAGTAATTGCTTTTCTTGTTTTCAGATGTCAGTGTTACCTTCAATAGTCAACAGTGTGGTTATGTAGAACTTAAACAGTAAAAATGAATGTACAGTGCACTTTGCTGATTTGTGAGGATCAACAAGTGGGAAATCCCACATGCTCACAGACTAGCATCTTACTCATGGTAGCTGTGGGCTGTGTGTGGGCATGACAATTTGCATGTGGTGAAGGTTTCATAGGAATTTTTTCCATGTTGATACATCCTACAGTTACATGTTAACATTCAGTGACCTAAAGATCAGTATGTTGTATAAATATCTAAAACAACAATAAAATTACAAATGACAAGACATAGAATCCATATACTGCAGTCTTGGCCAAGGACACTCCATCTTCCCTTCTCATGTATCATACAGATACAGTAAAAAGTGTGTAAGACTGAGAACACACTTAGTAACATTTCTCAAGGCGTGCTACTTTTCCCCACAGAATAAGCAGCAAGTTCCTATGAGAAAACTCTCTTGACATGGCAATTCCTGACCTTTAGCATCTGAAGATGAACAAAATATAATGTGTCACTTCTGCTAGTTTGCCTGATTCACCAATCTTATCAACTGTGCATCACTGAAAATAATATTGCAGCATGTTATACTAACATTGGGTGCTTTCACATTTAAAATATGCCTGAACCATTTCTGAACACGACTTTCACCTGAAGGGTGCAGACCAGTTTGTGACATTTAAGACGTGACTGCTGTGGCCTGCCTGATGTTCTGCACAGAAGATGCTGTCATATCAGTTTTATCAAATAAACAGTGGGCAGGAAAGGTAGTGCCTCTTGGTCATATTTTCTCCATTTAAACAAAACATCTACATTTACATTCTACTCATTTTATGATTACTGCAACTTTAACTGAAAATACTGACTACAATACAGGGATAGGGTTACATCAAAAATGTGATAATTGCAGCACTAATTATAAAGGCCAAAAGCGCAGTTTACATCAGTTCGCGGTTAACTGTGTGTCTAATACTCAGTTTTTGAAGAACTGAGACTGCACAAATGACCTGTGTTTTTTCGCTCTCTTTCTCATAGTCATGTTTATAGAGGTGAAATACACCTAACCCTAATCCTCCAGGGGGTTTTGGAGCTACTCTCATTTCAATAATTCATATTGGACAAATTGCAGTGATGGCAACAGTGAAAATAAGCCTGGACTACAAACGTCAGGGGAAGAAGAGCACCCTCCTGGATAGAGATGTTGGGGCAGCCAGAGTACAGATGAAACTCAGGCATGGGCCAAAATGGCCAATGCTGCATTTTCCAGTGCCATAGCGGCAACAGGGAAGATATGCGGCAATAGTGAGTGTGTCTTCCCAAGGGTAATGTGTATGTAAATGATGGAACAGTGTGACATCTGGTCCTGGCCCTGGGTAAGGAGGCCGGGAAGCTGCATGGCCACGCAAACATGCTCCAGAGGAAGCCAGCAAAGAGTCCCTGTCTAATTGAATCATCTGGAGAAAATCACACACAGCCCCTGGTTCCTTTGCACAGAGGAATTAAAGGGATTACATCCCAATCTAGCCCAAGCCTGAGAACAATGGTCAGTAATCTGTGCTAATTCCACCACCTAATCAGGGGTGAGCAGGTCTCAGGCCAGGGGTTTGGGGCCCATGCCTGTCATCACTACCTCCAGTCAAAGAGCATCAACAGGGTGGAATTAGTAGGGATGTTAACAACTAATTTATTCTCTTAAATGCACTGTGAATCATTCTTGCAGATTCATTGCATCAGTGGTCTAATGACAAAGCACTGCATGTTTTGTATGGACTTCACTGTCTCTTTACAGAAATAGAATTAATGACACTTTCTAAGTGTTAAAATCACATTTCTTTTAATGTAACCACCAGCCCTGACTGTGTAGAGATCCATACAGAGGCACCCTTTTTGTACACACTACGTTTTAATGCAATCCATATTACAACTAAACTTAAATGCCTGGAAATCAGATGACTTTATAATGTAAATAACTTTATTCAGGTTAATGTAATCATCCTGCAAAGTGTCTGCAAAGTGTCTTTCGTGTTCGTTTACCCCAGATAAGCTGTGCTCCCAAAGCTACGCTGCGGCTGAGAAAGCTATGGAGAACCCTCTTTTTGGTAAATAATTTAGGATAGAATGGTCTACCAAGGCTACCTTATTACTGGTTAAGGACTGGGCGTGCAATTCAACTGAGAAAATACTGCTGATGTAAGTGAAAGTAAGCTGGAAAACTAAGCGCTGATGTGAATGATGCAATGTGGCTGATAAAACATCAATCTATTTGTAGTTAAATGCTCTCCTAAAAACTTAAGTCACTGAAAACAAGGAACATTTTACAATCTGCACTCAATTTATACCCCTTAAACATACATATAACTAAAGGTCACTGTCAGTAAAGAAATGAAAGCTCACAATTGATGGGTCTCAATTTACTTAATTAACTAAATGAATAGCAAAACAATACAAATGAATCACTTGACTGATGCATTAAATGAACTCAAGTGTCAAAAGTGGAATGCAGATCAAATAAAATGTGATAACAGACCTGACGTTTTGCACATAGTACAAAAAGTTCGCTTCAGCATATGCTAATATTTTGAGAGGAAATTGCTTTTATTTGTTGTCATTGATAGACTGCATTAGTCTTAATCCATTCAGAGTGAGCAAGCAGCAGGAATCTGCACGCAAAAGAGTAATTTGAATAAACTTAAGATTGGCCTGTTTTATATTTGTGGGACAGGTAGCTTATAGATAGTGGTAGATAATCACTGTCACAGCTGGCATGATAGGCAGAGCCATAGTCTGACTCAATAATAATAAGCAATTTCTGTATGATAACACTTGCTCAATTTGTAAGTTCCAAGCAGCAGTCTACTTAAGAAGCACTTTGTCATTTCATTAATTTAGCCATATGTGAGTGAGTATTTTTCTTAGCACAGTGTCAAACGTTTCCTGCCATCGAATAAGGCTCATGATTAGTGAAGAGAACTAATAACGGAATGACTTAGCTCTTTTAAGCCGCTGCCTTTAGTAATGCTTCAGAACTGAGTATCCGTGGGTCACCCAGAGTTCGTTTTAAAGGTTTAGGGCACGAATTGACCACTTCCACTTTCTTTTCTTGCAATGACAGACAAATCCTTTTCCTCAGGGGGAACCAGTCAACACTAAAGCACTCTGCAGTCTCTCTTTTCACTCCGAACAAGGCACTCTCTCAGCTACTACTTCCAGCGGACACTCTCTCCAAACACCAATCCAACATGAAAGAACTAATTTCTATGGAAATATGGAACCTAGCAATAAACCTTTGGAAGTTTTCCAACTAAAAATACTTTAATCCTTTTACATCTCAGAGGCTCAGAGGAGTGCAGAGAGGCTCAAAGCCACTAAAATATAGGTCAAGCGGTTCAAAAGATTTCTAATCATTTCAAGGGGAGAAAAAGACAATTAAATTCTCTGAAAGTATCCAAAGTCTAAACAATTTGAGATTTAACACGATGTCTTAAAAATCATCAGAAGGTGAAAAAGGTAAAACTGGAAATCTCATGGTGGAAAATGAGGTACAGCATCACTGAAATTATTTAGTTGCTCCTTGACCCCAACTCCCATCCCTGCCCATGCATATAAAGCACAGTTGTGGAGTGATGGGCCGTTGGGTTGTGCTTATAAAACTTGTGTAAACACAAGAACGGGGGACTGCTGAAATGCAATGACAAACAAAATACTCTTATCGTTGTCTACTCAAAATTGTACAGCGTCTTTGGGTATTTTGAAAAGTGCTTAATAAATTAAATGTATTATTATTATATTAATTTGTCTTATTTTAGTCAAAATTATCCACAACTGTTTTGTCATATTTTAGTCTTTTTTAGTAATGCAATTCTATTTAACCCAGCCAATATAGTACATGTCATGCAAATAAAATGAAAATGCGTGTGTCTATTGCCATTTAACCCACATTTGAAAAACTGGTCAATGTCTTCAGCGTGTTGGCCTGAACTTAACTGAATACCTTTTTTTTTTATTCCCAAACAAATACAGTCTACACAAACAAATCAGAACAATGTAGAATCAGCTTTTTTTGCATGGATATGGGAAAGGCTGCTTATCTTTGTGTGTGTGTGAGAGAGAGAGAGAGACTTTGTGTGTGTGCCATTTCTCTCTGCCTGGAACTATATTGGCAATGCATCCCAATACTTCTGTCCACTCTAGATAGATTTCATTCACAGTGCCTCTCAATGGATTAAAGAATTGGGACGTCGCACCCCTTCAACTCTAGGGTAGAGCATTCCAATACTTTTTTCTCCCCTCCCTATCATACAGGAAATAACGCCTTGTCTTGTTTTAGTCAATGAAAACGAAGCACAGTTTTTATTTTGTAAACCACGTTTAGTCTCGTTCTTATTCATCAACAATATTACATGATAGTTATCGTCACATGACCAGCATTTACGTTGCATATCGTCTCATTTTACGTTGCATCTCGTCACATGATAAATGTTTGTTGATGACAATATTAGTCCTAAGTTTGTTGAGAAAGCAACACAACCTGATGGTCTGTGTAAAATTACACGGCGCTTGGTTGTTCCCCGTTGGAGTTTCCGGGGATGTAAAGCCGGGGAAGGGGTTGCCCACTGCAATGCTTGTTGAAAATTGTCTGCCGGCGATTTCCATGAACCGGCAGATGCAAAACTGGCATTTAAGTATCGATACCAGTGCTAATTGATATCAAACTCGATACTAAATTTTTAGTATCGCTTCGTTCCTGCGATTTTTTTGACAACCCTACTGTGAATCAGATGACCACAAAGTTGCAGGTTCTACCATTGTGTCCTTGACCAAGACGCTTAACCCTCAGTTGCTCCAGGGGGACTTGTCCCTGTAACGAATGATTGTAAGTCACTCTGGATAAGGGTGCCTTCAAAATGTTACTTTACCTTTACAAAACCACATTTGTGCGCACCAATATGGCTTTAAACCATATTGTTTTCCAACTAAACCCTTTTATTAATTCTGTATCAATCTTTGAGATCTCTACCACCAATTTGCATGAATATATGAATAAAATGCGGCATGTTTTAGTCATCTTCCTGGTATGTGGGAAGCTAATAGCTACATAAAGGTGTACAAGGAAACTGCTTCTGTGTTTCATTCAAACACAAATAGACACAGAGATGAAGATATATTTTAACTATGGCACAGACATCCTTTTAAGGATCGCATTCCTCATCACCATAAATACTGAATTTCTCTTTCACAGGAATTGTACGAAATAGGGATGTGAATGTTCACTAGAATACGAGGCATTTGGGATGCAAAATGTGTCTCCAGTAAAGTGAAATCTCTGGTATAAATAGGAATAAGTGGTATTCTAAATAGCCCTCTCAGGCTCCAGTGGGAGTCTCTAAATGCGTTTCCACATAAAAGCTTGGATATATTTATACATGTAATTTCACAGTGTGCATGTTAGAAAGCTATAAATGGAACTTTCAGGTGTGCTGACATGCCTGTTGAAACATGTCCACCCACAGAAATTAGCAGTGTATGCCCTCACAAGTACTTTACAGAGAGAACACATTTGTAAGAGCATCAGACTGGCTTTGAGGCCTCCTGGTGCCATCTCTTATCCCCAGGTAAACGATGCACATTCGCCCAGAACTCGAGAAGATGTAAAAGAAAACAGGATTCAGATCAGACCACTTTTTCAACAATTTGTGCTACAGCAGCTCTTCTGTGTGGACCAGATGGGCTAACCCTCACTCCCCTTGTGCATCAATGAGACTTGTTGCTGTTTCACCGGATGTCCCACTTTGAATCACTTACAACAGGTACATATTACAAAGACTCCACAAGATGTTCTGATCCAGTCCTCCAGCCCTGACAATGTTGCTCAGATCCTTACGTGCTTCCATTTTTCCTGATTCCAAAACATCAACTTCAAAAACTGGTTCACTGGCAGCCTAATATATCCCACGCCTGGACTGGTGGTAGTGTAACAAGATAATCAGTGTCACTCCCTTCATCTGTAAGTAGTTTAATGTTGTAGCCGACTGGTATATATGGACAAAAATATGTGGACACCTACCTATTAAACCTATATGAGTTCACTGGACGTCCCATTCCAAAACTACGTTTACTGAGCAATAACATATGCAATATTTGATGTGCCACGAAAACTCACTGTAATCTGCTGTTTCATGCACAGCAGGTGAGGAAACTGCCCTAAGACACAATATATGCTCCAGAGACAGGTGTCATTTTGTGACAGGATCATGACGGCTCTTAGCAGTCTTTTACTCTAACAAATGGGCTCCACCATTTCTTATCCCCTGTGTGGATTTCTGCCCAAATAAATGGGACTCGTTTCTCTCTGCAAGGTTGCTGTTGAAAAAGTTTCACTCGTTGCCTCATTAAACAGTGGGCTGCAGGAAAATGTTCTCAGTATGCTTTGTCACCCTGTATTAGGCACCCAGCCGAGCATGTAAAGCCTGTAATGTGTATTAATATAACATGACCACTCTTCCCTATGGCTGCTTCAGCGTGAGTGTATGACCAAAAGCACCCTGCCAAGTTCCCTACTGAACAACCTTCACCAGCACACCTGGAAGAAACGGTTTATTAAAAAAAAAAAAAAAGAAAGAAAGAAAAAAGGAATGGCATTCAAAAACAGAGTGCAGCCTGACAATGAAATGAAAAATAAGAAGAAACATAAGGTGGCACAGTGAGCACAAGAGGAGGGAAAACGAGGCAGTGTGAGACAGGCCAAGTGAGATACGCTCACCACAGATGCCCTTGAAAGTGTCTGCCTCATTACTGCTGCAGAAACACTCAGGGCTGATGGGATAAAACAACAGACCTCTCAGTCAACCCCAAGTGGACACTCACTGTGTCTAAATGTATCCAGACACCTGTTCTAATTACTGAATTCAGGTGCATCTATTTCTGAAACAGGATTTGTCCACTTAAAAGCACTGCCAATAGAATGAGAAACTCAGTCACCACACCCCAATGCTAAGCATCATCTATGAGGGTATAAAGTCACCCAGCAGTAAAACTGTGTTTTCTGGAGTGATGGAGTTCCAGCCAATACTTTTGGAATAAGTTGGGGTGGAGTTTGTGGTCTAGTACTAATTGCCTGATCTCAATAATGCAATAAAATCCTCACAGCAATGTTCCAACACGTAGTGCAAAACCATCCCAAAGGATCAGAGGCAGTTACACCAGCAAAGAAGGGCTGATTCTCTTCTAATACTAGGGAAGGCCGGAATAATTCAAATCCTCAAGAGACTGTTTGTCACACTGGTATTCATTTCTCTAATTAGTAATCTTCGTCCTTTTTAAGGAACAACAATAGCACTCCATCAGAGGGAAAAAATGTTCCTTGGCAGCAAAAGCAGGCCTGTTTTTGGTGATAAAAACATAATTATCAGCTTTTCCTGGATTTGGTGTCAAAAAAGAGGAGTCTTTACATTACTACAGCACAGGAACTGCAGGGCAGAAACATTTTAGTAAATTACAAATTTTAGTAAGTTCTAATTTTGCAAAACAGAATAGAAAACACTTAACAGGCATAAAAATCAGCAGGACACGCATTCTGACAGATGCATTGCTTGAATGCAGCAGATGCCTTTTACATGTTATATTAAGTTGAACAAACAAACAGAATAGATTCCAAAGTACCAAAGCAATCCATTTTTACATTGACATACATAAATTTACCATTAAGATTTTCAAGCCAGATGTACCTCACAAATACTTAATTTGTTTTTAATCATTTTTTTTTTTATATACAGTGAGCCTCGAAATTATTCATACCCCGGGCACATTTTCACTTAAAGTTGATTTTATTCAACCAGCAAGTCATATTTAGACGGGAAATGACAGGTGTATGCAAAAACATA
>JBBJLR010000139.1:9148357-9160985 GCA_037577145.1 Brachypetersius gabonensis | reverse complement strand
TATACAGTAGACAGAATCAAAATAAGAACCAGAGGAAACTTCTTGTTGATATGTGTTTATGTAAATGCTTTTACCATCTCGTTTAATTTACATTCAAATGACATTTACTTCTTAATTATGTGTAATTTAATCGAATGTATACCTGTATAGTATACAAATGTATATATATATATACGCACACGTGTGTGTGTGTGTGTGTGTGCAGTTTATTTACAAGATATAAGGACATCAGGACATTTGATCTTGATGCTTTATGCAAAAGGCAGGAAAAGCTTCGGAATTTAAAACAGAGACTGTTAATTTTGTGCCGTAGCATCGAATGTGCGCAACCAAGCTGCAGGCATGAAGATGAGGCTGAATGAGAAAGCCCTTGCAAGATAAAGGAACCTGCAAATATGGATATGCAATTATGTCTTCAGCTTTTGTAATTATGTAATTAAACATTCACTCTAATATGCTGAAAGAAAGGACATGAAAACAGATTCACAAGAAGAAGGCTTTAATTTCTAATGCTCTTAAAGTATTTTCCTCATTTTTTTCCACTTGTCAGACTTTTTTAAAGAGGATTTGGAGTTTTAATTCTGTGTGCAATTCAAAAGTAAGATACAGTGCAAAAAAAAGAAAACACTTCCGTTGGCTTCCAAAAGGCACAAAACTGCATCCAGTTTTAAGCTGATAGCAGTCATGTGTAACCACAAGCTTAGAACAACATCAGGCCCTCACAGTATTTTATTAATTATCAATAAGTAGTTTGAAACATTAGCTTTCAATTTAAATGGTCCTTGGCCTCAGGAGGCTGAAAGTTAATGTGCTCAACTGCAGCGCAAAGACAACACTATCCACAATATCCAAATAAGTGCAGAGTAGTGCATTAGTACTAACTTGTGTTATTGTGTTCTGTACCTCCTTTTGGAAACAGATGTAATAGACACTGTATTGCTAATTTACTCGCATATTAGTTTCTAAAAGCACATTTGAATATACGGTTCTGGGCCATGTTTTGCTTTAAATTGCATTTCAGAAATAAAATCATTTTAAGAATCTGTTTTAAGAAACTGTTTCTCAGGATACCTGATGTCGGGACACCTTAAAATTAATTGACATACCAAAAAATTCTGGATGGCTATTTTTATTAACATTTGTGGCCGTCTTCGTATCATTGCTGGGCTACTGCTGAGATTTCACACTTCGCTTTTACTCTTTCAGCACCTGAAAAGGCCCTGTTAGACATAGATTTTTGCAACTTCTTTATATTTTACAGCATCACAGAATGGGAAAATCTGAGAGCCAAATGGACATAATGGAGAAGACATCTAAACCAAGAAAGCAGCGCTGGACTGTTATGGAAATTGGTTTGTCCATTATGTTACTCCTGATGAGCTGCGCTTTGGCAGGACTAGTAGTGCTGTACGCTTCTGCACTAAAAGGTAGGGAACACACGTCTTATTCTATTTGAGACTACATTAACATAATTTAGTTGAGTTGATGAGTGCAATATTTTAAGATAAGTGTAGAGCGTCTTTGTAGGTATGCCTCTGCAATAGCTAAAAATAATTTGCCTGACGTCTTCTCCAGCTCCCTGCAGAAACAAGTCCAATGCAGCTTCAAATTAACTTATAAAGTGAACTGATTTTATGATCTCTTAGCACAAAAAAATATATATATAGCAAATTATTACATTTAAGTAACTATTTTAGTAATAGCTTGGGAGAACTATTTCACCTCTTTCTTTAAATATGAATGAAAATGCAGCTCCAGACTGCTGAATGTGCACGAGTGAGTGAGTGAGTTTCAAAGCCACTTCCATGAGATTTGCAGGAAAAACTGCAAAGTGTGTGCTAATGTTATTGAGAAGTGCTCTGTAAAAGAACAAAGAATAATAAAAAAGAACAAAGAATAATATGCACACTTTTTTATATTTATTTTATATTTACTTTTTTATTTTTTTAATGTTACACATGCACACCGGAACAGTATATATAATACCCTGAATTATTATGCATAACATGCACACTTTGTATTGTTATTTAGCAAGCTGTTTAAAATTAAGTTAGTCCTCTCTGCTCTCCTATCAATTATCCTTCCCAAATCAGCGATTATCACCTTTGAAGCGTCGTCACCGGGTCACCTGTCAGTCATTACCAATATCAGATCTCTTGTCGCACAGGTCTGATTTTCAAATATCATTGCTTTAAGACTGAAGCCTTGCTAACAAGTAACTGCAAATAAAGTCTGTGTTAATTTGCCCCTCTATGGGAGGTAATGAAAACTCACTGACATGATGTATACACATTAAATGTCCTCTCTTGTAACAATGACTTTTTCATTTTTAGAATACCCATTCAGAAATGGACATTCAAAAGGTAATACTGGTAATTCTGGTTACACTTAATTTTAGTTCCGTGTACAGTTTTTATAGATATAGGCTGGAGATCTTTGTCATTTGCAAGAAAACTCACTGCTAATACTGTACTTGCAGCTTTGAAATAAGTTTAAAGTCAGTAATGGAAAGTGAATCATAACAACAACACACACTTATTTGGCACCCAGTTCACATATTGCCATATCAATTACCTTCAACAATCAGGGTCATTAATGTTAAACGTACAGCAATATCTAGTATCAAGTATCCAGTATTAATGTCTAATATCTGATATCTAACATCTAATATCTAGTATTGTGTTAAAAAAAGACCCCAACAGAAAAGAACCCTCAAATGGAAGGAAATCCATATTTTAAAATGGCTAAGTCAGAATCCTGACCTCAGTCTAATTTTGTGCCATGATCTGAAGCTGGCTGTTGAAATATGATATCCATGAATGTGCTTAAAATATTCAAAATATTGAGAAATAGGCTGAAATTCCTTAATAACTGCCACTAATAAGTAAGTGCTTCATGTACATTAATTATAATTATCACTGTCTATAGTCCTATATTTCAATAGTTACTGTATATAAGGATATACAATTACAAAATACTTTGAATGTTTTATAAACATTCAGAGTGCTTAAGTCACATTATGTATTTACTACAAATAATTAATCTTTAAGTTTTGAAGCTACGAGGGTGACACATTGTATTGTGGACCCTCACAGATACCCAGTTTTAGGGGGTTCAATAATTTACTCAGTAAAGATCTGGTTTCATAAAATGGTGCGTGTGTGGTTTGTTAAATAGACGTCCTTATTTACTACTGACTGAGATGAGATCATATTTTAGATGATCAGATGCCATACTTTTCTCCACTTTTGTGTTTCACCTTGTTTAATCTCTCTACTTTCCCAACACCATCAGCTCTAATGTTAGCAACAGTTCCAGGCAGCTGCATAGTCACAGTTGACAAAATCAGTTTCAGTGTAGAATCAGGGTCTGTGACAGAAACGGTCTGAAGTGATTGTGAATATGCCATCATATAAATCATGTACCTTTGAAGTGAATCTCTTGTTTTTGCCTCTGAATCCCATTATGTAAGGCAGTTTTTCTTTGGGCTGCGTTCCAGTTGCTTGCTGTGATGGATGTTAAGTTCTGAACCGTACTGCTACTTTATGAATTCACTTACACTGTTCTTTTTTACAGGGCTACAGTATCAGTTCAGCACTAACAGCGGTGTTTGCACAACCCCAGATTGTGTCACTGCAGGTAAATTCCTAGTATCCTTAAACCAATAATTTAGGAGAAATTATGTTCACAATTTTCTCCCAGTACTCTACATGTAGCTAATCAGCAAAAACATGCTTGGTGTCCAAAGTTGTCTTTAGTTTTCTTGTAGAGCTACTGTAGCTAAAACATAATGGGAACATAGATCCTACCAAATAGCATCATGAAATCTGCATGCCTAAATCATCACGCGCTTGACTCAGATATACCCATTATCTAAAAACATTGTATAGTTGTATAGGCGTAACAGTAAAAGGTAGCAGTAGTGTTGCACTATTGTTTATTGTCTATATTTGTAGTTTTTTTATTGGCTTATCTTTTATTCTTCCTTGTCACATCGAGCATGCTAAGGACACAAGGATAAATAAAATTCTTCTTTATCATATCTTCTTATATTAGCAGTAGTGTTATTTAATAAAGGTAGTCGGAAACTACGGTATATCAGCAACTTAATGATGTGACGCTACTTGAGGCAAACGCGTGATGACAATTATGATTAAGTGTGTGATCAGAGACAGTTAGGCAATAATGCATAACTGTTAAGATTATATGTAAAGTTTCCATAACTGGTTAACTACAATAGCCTTGTGGCTTTAGTGTGGCTTTAGAAGCACAGGTCAGATATCAAACAGACAAATGTCTTGGCTGATTGACTACTCCTGATCATTTTGTAATATATATATATATATATATATATTACAAAATTATCAGGAGTAGTCAACCAGCCAAGACCTGTGCTTCTAAAGCTACACTCAAGTATATATATATTTAGTTAGGCCAAACATATACTTTCATATTGCTGTAGGCTGATTTACTTTGCACAGTTGTTACCATGCATTCTTAAAGTACTGCTCTCCCTATAGCGGCAAGGTTACTGCAGAACATGGACCCGAGTGTTGACCCATGCCAGAACTTTTATCAATATGCCTGTGGAGGATGGCTGGAGCGGCACGTCATCCCTGAGACCAGCTCCCTCCACAGCGTCTTTAACATCCTGAGAGACGAGCTGGAGATTGTGCTGAAGGGTCAGTTTGAACTCTTCGACCTAGTCTTATTGATATGCTGAATGTGAGGCTTCATGAATTGGACTAAATGTTCTGCTATATGTTACCTTGTTTTTGATGGCTCGCAGGGATTCTAGAGACTGAGAGTGAACGCGATCGGCAAGCTTTCAAGAAAGCCAAGATGCTTTACAGATCATGTATGAATGAGAGTGAGTATAGCTATATTTCCACAATTTGCATGGGAAAGTAATGAGAGACACCTGCAAACATATCCATGACGTTTGCTGCAATAGGTAGATTCCAAAGTTTTTGAAGCATTTTTCCCATGATAACCATGAAAATTTTTATTGGGTATTTAGTGACAGTGACCCCTAATGCCAGGCATGTTACACTTGTAGCCATTGCAAAAGCTGTAATAATATAATCTATAAAGTAATATCTATGCAATGCAGTATATGTTTTGTATAGTGAAAGTGAACACCACAATATTGAATGTAGCCTATAAAATCTAAGTTGTTGGTGAGCACAGAGGAGGTTTTCTAGTCACCAAGGTAAAAAACTATTGAAGTGCAATTAGAGTCCCTACAAAAAATTTCTGGGAGGAAAAGAAGCAGAGAAAATCAAAGATTAAAGATCGAAGTGGGAAGACATAGCAAAGAGAGCAGGTAATGGTCATACATGTTCTAAACCTGGCTTGTGTGTGAACACGGCCCGTCTGCGCTGGATTATAGTATATATCAGTGCATTACTGTTCTGTGGATTTTATATGGTAGGGTTTTATGCAGAATTTAATGGCCTTAAAGCATGCTAAGGGCTTATAAATTTACAGTCCTGCTGCCCCCTGCAGGTGTGATCGAGCAGCGTGACTCGCAGCCCCTCCTCAAGCTCATTGATAGTATTGGCGACTGGCCTGTAGCCTCTGAGGACTGGAACAGCACAGCAGGTACTGAAGATACCAGACACCCCTGATTTGCTATAATAGAAGCTGGCAGTGGTCTGCCTTATCACAGTGAAATAAACACAATGGCACTGAAGCTGCTGTCTCAGAGAGTTGATAAGGACCAGATTGATTGAGAGGGCTGAGGCTTCACACACCTAAGGCTCCACCACACTGCCACTGAGTGTGTGGAGTAATTGAATGGCTTTTGTAGTGGAGAGTCTCCCTCAGGGTGACTGGCACTGAGGCCTAAATTATTATACCCTGATATGCCTAAGTGAAAAAGCTGTAATAAAATGTAATGGTACAAGAAAGCTAAACTTAAATCAGTATATGTGTGCACTCACACACACCCATATACAGAGTTTGCTGACAGATTTCTAACTGATCAGTAATCAGTTGAGTGCTGATTATTTGAGAGACTTTTAAATATATATCTTCATTGTTGTCTGTGATTACAGTCTTTTTATAAAAGCAAAGTGGTCCCTTATAGTCACACGTGAACACACCACACAGTGTGAAATTCTTTCACTGCATTTAACCCTTTCACCAAGTGAAGCAATGGGCAGTCAGCAGCACGGTATGTTTGCTCAAAGGTTCCTCAATGGTCCTGGGATTTTAACCCTTATGATCGTGGGATAACTACCTAACCTCTAGGCCACCAGCTGTATTGGGATACTCCTTTGTAATTGGTGTGATACAGAAAGGTATCATACCGGCTCCTCGATGGAGATCATCAGAGCACCAAGTTCCTTGGTGTTCACATCACGGAGAACCTCGCGTGGACCCACAACACCCGCTCCATCACCAAGAAGGCCCAACAGCATCTCTTGCTGAGGAGCGCACACCTTCCACCCCCAATCCTCACCATGTTCCACAGAGAGACCATAGAGAGTATTCTCTGTAGCTGCATCACAGCCTGGTACGGGAATTGCAATGTTTCGGACCGCAAGACTCTACAGAGGGTTGTGAGAACAGCTGAGAAGATCATTGGAGTCTCTCTCCCCTCTGTCACTGACATTTACACCACACACTACATCCGCAAAGCCACCACTCCCCCCTCACACACACTCTTCTCCCTCCTCCTAAAAGGTACCATAGCATAAGGGCCTCCACTACCAGAATGGGAAACAGTTTCTTCCCTCAGGCCATCAGACTCCTCAACCAGAACTGAAAGCATAAAACCACACACGCGCACATGCACACACGCACATGCACACACGCATGCACACTCCACCACCACCACCACCATCAATAATAATAACCCCCTTGGACAACTCAGACTTTAATAACCAGTTAAAATACTATTTTTATCTCACACTTTCTGTATAACACATGACACTCTCTGTCATGGTTTTTATGCTAGTACAAACTGCACAATCATATTTATTGCTGTTCTAAAATTGCACATATTTATTGATGTACTGCATTTTCTTGCACATTTGCACTCTTGTACATTGCTGCAGCTTGAGTACAGTACTGGTCAAATACTGTACTTTCTCCTCTATGTAGCCATTGTCATTTACACTGAATGTTGTCTTGTCTTGTTTAATGGAGTTGTTGCTTTTGTGTTCTGTCCTGTTTGCCCTTGCGTTCTGTTCTGTTCTGCCCTTGTGTTGCACGGGGTCCTGTAGGAAAGTTTGTACTATGTACTGTGTGTATGGTAGAAATTACAATAAAATCTCTTTGACTTGACTTGACTTGAAAAGAAAATCCTGTCATCTTGCTAACCTACACTATTATCTTCTCTTTATGAAATTAATGGCAAGGTTATGAGGGCAATTTCTTTTCCTTCAAATGAGAGAAAAACTAAGTTTTCTATCTGTCTTTACAGTGGAGACATGGAGGCTTGAAGACACCCTGGCAACCTTAAATGCTCTCTACAACAAGAAAGTTTTGCTGGAAATGTTTGTGTGGCCTGATGATCGAGACTCAAGCCGCCACATCATTCATGTAGAGAAACTTATTTCAGTGACGTTTGTGAATATGTTATCCATTGAAACTTCATGACATTGAGAAACTCCAAATCTATATAAATATTATGAAAAATGTTGTTAATATGTCATAATGAATAACTTATGTCTCCAATGTTTTTTTGAAGATTGACCAGCCTTTGCTAGGAATGCCCTCGAGAGATTATTACCTGAATGATGACAACTACAAAAAGGTGCACTCTGTCTTTTCTTCTTGATTCCCACACTCACTGCCCACGTTATAATTACAGGTATCAACAATCTGCCTGTGTTTGTCTGTGCCGGTAGGTGCGTGAAGCCTACCTGCAGTTTATGGTTTCCATGGCGAAAATAGCGCGGGAGGACAGGAACCTGACCCAAGACGATGAACGTGTGTGGGAGGAAATGATGCAAGTGATGGAGCTGGAGAGAGAGATCGCCAATGTGAGTAGTCGGCAAGCTGATTAGAGGAACTGCAGTCTGACAAGAAGATGACCACTTGAGCAACTTGGGAATCAGTTGTGAATTTTCGCAAGAAAAAGGGCCCTTGTGATACTCACTTGAATTTTGTATATATTATGTAAACACTATTTTTAAATGTACTGCTTACTTCGAGTTCCACACAGTTCACATACAGAAGCAAAGCTGGAGCTCATTTGAAATTCATGATGGTAGTGGCTGTACACAATCGTGAACACACTTAAATATGATAGCCTGTTTAGTTTGCAGAAGTTCAGCAGTCCATTTCACATTAAAGTGGGATGCTGTTACCCGCGCATGTTTAGAGTGGAAGAAACAAAATATTGCACTGTTCCTGGCTGTGCACCATTTATTTCTTTATATTTTGCTTTGAATCAACTTATAGGTGCAAAATACTATTTTACGCTAGTCAAGCGGTCTTATCTTTGGCATATTGAGTGGAATAATGGGAACTAATGTTTTACTGCGACAGGCTGTAAAGTGCCTAAATATACAAGGTCTAGATAAAGGAGTTCCAACCACTCAACATTCAGCATCACCAGAATACTGATCACCGCCTGATCATCTGGAATCATCTGCACCTGTGAAATGAATGGTGGCAAAAACATTTGCACAGTACAGTGTGTATTTATGTACACGTATTATGTGTATACGAGCTGCTCATATATTGTCTACTAATCGTTACTACAGAAGGCTGCAATATGCAAATGAGCCTCTGACTAATCACAGTGGTTCTGACTAGACATGGCACGATACCACTTTTTTATGTCCGAAACCGATATTGTACATTTGGATATCTGCCAATGCAATAAAAATCCGATAATCCGAGTCTTTTTTTAAACAGAAAACAAAAAATAATGCTTTCAAACTATGTCCAGATACATTTTGTATACCTTCACACAAATACAAAAATCATAACTGTGATGTATTAAGGGAAACATTGCACAAAGAACATGGTAAATAAAATGTGCCATATGAGGTGCTATTTGTAAAAACAGCTTAACGAATTTAGAGGTGTAATTTTTTCATCATTTAGCGCAATTTTCACACATTTACAGCTAAGTGTTGCACTCTAAATCTAAATGTTGCACTTTTACAAATGGCGACTCTAAATGTGGGATTTTAGTGTAGCACTTTGTTTACAATTGGTTGTTACTTAGCAGGGTGCTGGACTGCATGCTGTGATCTGCCCTCACCAACATGGAGGATTTGCCTTAAATGATTTTAAATCTAAATGTTAAATATGAAAAATATATCTCGCCTTCTAATTTGCCAAAATATAGCCCGCGGAGATCTGGAGTTATAAGCCGAAAACCGTTCACCTCGGACAAAAACATGGAAAGTATAGACAGGAGAGTAAATGTATGATTTGAAACTATATTTATGGCCTTTTAAATTCCAGAAAAGTAATGAGATGGGCACTTTAATATGTTGAATTAATCGTAATCGCAATATGTAGCAGTAAAATCACAAGACTTTTTTTTTTGTCCACATCATACAGCTCCTTATATGTAGTATCGTGTGTCCACAATCTTTGAGAGCTCTTAACAGTTATGTAGATAACTCTCTGGAATTAATTTTTCACACAAGATTAAAGGCTGAGTGTATGCTGTCTTTTGATCTGCTGTGCCCATAGGCCACATCCCCAGCTGAGGAACGAAATGATATCACGGTTCTCTATAACAAGATGACTCTGCGAGATGTGCAAGATACTTTTGGCCTTGATGTGAGTAATAAGAATATGAGTAAGGGATTACAGGAGAAACGACATGATGCGTCAACCCAGTGTGTCTCTGTGTGTTTTGCTGGATGATTCAGGATTTTAACTGGACCCGCTACCTCCAGGGCATCATGGGCAGTGTTTCCATCCCATTGGACCCAGAGGAACCTATTGTGGTTTACTGCTCACCGTACCTGGAGAAGCTCAATCACATTCTGCGTCAATACGACCGCAGGTCAGAATACAGCAGCAAAATAAAATGAAGGAAAACAGAAGGTCACGGTGGTTAATTTATCAAAACAAAGTGTTTTATACAGACAAAATGGATTTTGTCAGTATAAGCCAACTGGCTGATTTTCATCTGTAGCCTTTTAGCCCTGAGGCCTCATTTATTGAAGAATGATTTGTTTTTAAATCTGTGTGCAAGACAGATTAAGTAATTCATTATTTTTATAATGTGAATTCGGTTTCCAAATGTTTTTATCACATGCCTGCAAATGTATATAAACGTATATCAAATGTACAGTCAGTGGTTCTCACTCTCACACTCATTCATACATAGACTGTAAAATTCTTCCTATAGTGGAGGCTTTTGAGGGAAACTATAGCTCTCCAGTTTAATGTAGCTTTTGTTAATATGACAAACAAAACAGAAAAATAAAGTAGTATTACACATAAAGACATCCATTGTTGCCACTGAATGGGTATAATATCATGCACATCTCTGTAGGACTGTGCAGAATTATCTGGTGTGGGTGCTTGTGATGGAGAGGGTCAGCAGCCTGAGCCGTCGCTTCAAAGACGTGCGAGCAAACTACAGAAAGGTCAGACACGCTCACTCAACACAGCAGGACTGCACCCTGAAATACTCAGCCAGAGAGGAGGCCACATAATAAAGAGATTCACATTTAAACTGATACTGATATCATTAGTGATACTGTTTTCCTGTTTTCTATGATCAAATCTTATTGGATAGTACTTTATAACTCATCTAACCCATTATGAGAACCAACTGCCCTGCCCAAGTTTCATTAATAAACAAACCATACATACAAGTTTTTTGTCTGTTTATAACTTTTAGAACTTGCCTAAAACACTGCTTTGTCACTTTTTCTCAACCCCCATCCCCCAACCCACAAATTTTTCAAACAAGCTGACCCAAACCAGCGCTGCTGAATTTAATTTAATTTATTAATCCTTATAGCCACGCGTGAAAACACCACAGCACAATATGAACAATCTGAAATTCTTTCTCTGCATTTTAAACCTTTCACCAAGTGAAGCAGTGGGCTGATGCCAAAAAGGGGCACCCCAGGAGCATTGTGTGGGGATGGTACCTTGCTCAAGGGTACCTCAGTGGTGACACTAGCAGTTGGGATTCGAACCCTAAACCTTCTGATTGCCAGGACAACACTCTTATCACTAGAGCATCCAGCTGCCCCTAAGACTATATTAATTATCATTTATTAACATTGAGGAATTGAAACAATGTAACTGAATACCAAACATACAACCATTCTAAAATATATAATACACTGCCAGTTCAATGTTTGGGTTGTCCTAGCTTTTAAAAATGTTTCGATTATACGAAACCTTTTAGATATTGTCATTGTCTTTACTGAATGAAAAGTTGGATTGAAAGTCCAGCCAAGGGAAAAGTATTCCTGATGGTGATGTTAGCTGTAATCAGCACCTGAATCTATCAGTTGTCTAAATTCCTTCTGAATAAAAGGTGTTTTACCAATAGTTAAATCTTTAGCCTGTCAAAACATGTCACATTATTATTATTATTATCATTATTATTATTATTATGGCATATTTTTCTCTACACATTAGAGATAAATCAATAGACTTTTAGTACTCGATTACGATAATTCCTCAATTGATTCAGTGCTACTAAATTAAAAACAAAATCCTATTCAGCAGATTCTCCTTTACTAAAAAACATTGTGTGAACAGTAACAGTTAAAACAAATAGCAAAATGGCATGTAGCCTTCACATAACAGTAAGAAGCAGCCTTCATTAGTATGTATTATTTTGGTTTACACTTTTGAAGCACTGTTTTTGATAGTGTAAAACAACAGGTTAACAGTATGAGCAACTTGATACTGTGAAAGGAAAACGGTATCAGTAGTCTTCTCAACATACACCTGCACACACTCACTTTTATATAACTGTATAGCAAATATAGTTCAGCAGCAGACTAAATTGAACATGACCTGCTTGAGCTCCCTCACATCAGGATGTTCGTGTGCATGGCTAAATTTACTGTCAGTTTGAAATCATGATGCTGTTTTTGGTGATGATGTAACCTTTATTATTTATTTTGAAAGTGCATTTCGCATTCAACTGTATTTGTATTGTCACATTTTTAACTCTGATCAAGTTGGCAGTAAAGTAACAGTTCTTTTGTCAATTTAAGATAAGATAACCCTTTATGAGCAACGCAACCAACAGAATAAAAGCTACACAACACAACAGTATAATATAAAAAGTACACTCTACAAATAATACAAAAAATATAGAATATGTTGGTACCCTGACTTACGAATTTAATTCATACCAAAATGGAGCTCGTAACTCAAATTACTCGTATTTCAAATCAATTTTCCCCGTTGAAATGAATTGAAATGTCATTAATCTGTTCTGAACCTCCACATTTTTTGTTTTTAAATAAGAAAGATGTGCTTATAAACAACGAATATTGTATAAAAACCAATACAATACCCGATGCCTCGTCCGCCGAAGTGCCTTGGTCAGCTGCAGCAATATATATATATATATATATATATATATATATATACACTCACCTAAAGGATTATTAGGAACACCATACTAATACGGTGTTTGATCCCCTTTCGCCTTCAGAACTGCCTT
>JBBJLR010000139.1:9091183-9139031 GCA_037577145.1 Brachypetersius gabonensis | reverse complement strand
CTCTCTCGCTCTCTCTCTCTCTCTCTCTCTCTCTCTCTCTCTCTCACACACACACACACACACACACACACACACACGCACTACCTCTGTCTCTCTACTATCTCTTACTCTGTCGCTCTTTCTGCCCTTCTCTCTCTGTCTTAATAGTGTCCGAACTGTCAATTGTTATTTTAACAGTTAAAATGACAAGTAGGACATTTCTCAGACGCTGTAATCCATAGCGACGTACACCGGCAGTCAACATCTGACCTTCAAACATGCGTTTGCGTCTGATTTTGTCCACGTTACCAGCTAAGCTAGAAAGAAGAAAAGGTGCAAAACTTCATGGTCTTTTTAGGGAAATTAAAGTTCGAGGTCTGGCACTCTGGCTCACAATCTCCGTTCCGGTTCATCCCAGATGTGTTGAGGTCAGGGCTCTGAACTCCGAACTCATCCATTTCAAATGCATAAGACTTTACTATGGAGTCGGTCTCCCTTTGCAACTATAACAGCTCCCACTCTTCTTGGAAGGCTTTCCAAACGATTTCGGATATTTTCTTGGAATCTCTGGGTTGAGGCCAGTGCTCTGTGCGGATCAGCCAAGTTCTTCCTCACCAAACTCATCCAGCCATGTCGTTATGGAGCTTGCTTTGTGCCCTTGGGCACAGCTATGCTGGGATAGAAAAGGTTCTTCCCAAACAGTGTCCACAAAATTAGAAGCATCGTGCATTAGAGAATGCAGTGGCGTTCTCTCTACAGAGGACATTGAGGAGGAACAGTGCATGTCATGGGGGTGCACGGACTTTTGCACGCAGCTGTAACGGTCCGTCCGCACGCTGGTGCTGATGCTGCAAGTCTCGAGCGCGCGAGGGGAGGGGCTGTGACGTCAGAGAGCGGAAAGCCTGGGAGAGCCGAGGAGGAGGATGAGGGCAGGGGGGAGAACATAGGAGGACGAGGAGACGCTGAGACATGACTGCACCAAAGACAGAGACGAAAGAGACAGAGCAAGCGTTCCGTCCAGACTGTCAGACTGCTGGGCAGGAGCGTTCTGACTGATGGGGCTACAGTGAGCTCGAGATCCGGACCTGAATGGACACAATCCTCACGAAGGTAAAACGATCTGCTCTTTCTCCTTTTCCCTGACCTCTTACACCCATCCTTGCACATCATTGTGCTCGTACAACCCTCATCTTACAGACACAGCCGCTCTACCAACCTCTAGATGCATTCTAAATAATAGTAATGATAATAAAAGTTTAAGATACATGTTTCTGGTGCTGGTGCTTTTTCAAGGGCGTTTCTGCATGCACCTGTAAAACAATAGAGCATCATAAGCTTTCAATAATAAAGAAAAGGAAGATAAAGGGCTCCCTGAAAAGGGAGCATCATTGTGTTGTGGTAAAGGCACATGGGCACTGCGTATCCCCCCCACAACTCTCTGCAGTGCATCGTGTACTGGAGGCCACAGCACATCCTTGGACCATCAACACTCACATTAGTGCATCTTCTCGCTAATGTTGCTCATTTTTCCTCATATTTGCCATCTGGTTCCCTCCTAAAGCCACGTTTTAGAGTCGTCCTAGCTCAATGTCGCTGTACTCATGGTGCCCTGTGAGGGGGACACCATGTACACCATGTACAGTGTACTGGGTGAATGCAAGGCCAATGTCCTACATTTTTATATGTTTTTCCAATCTTATGACATTTATGTGAGACTTGTATTTGTGTGCTTATGTACCAAAAACAGGCCGTTTTAGCTTCTTCCTTTCCATGTAAAGGGAGCATTTTTAACAATGTAGTACTAATATTTAATTTTAAGAGTTTTTTCTTGATATGAACCCTCCAACCCAACGTAACAGAACAGAATCATAATCAATCATAATAACAGATCAGAATCAAGACTCGTAAAGCTTGAGTAGATGAAACTAAACTGTACATGTCATCTTTTGTTGTTGTGTGCAGAACTCACCGACCAAAGCATGATATCCTCTCCTGGAATGGGCACCCCCAGTGACCCCCTCCTGGCAAGCCCAGGAGGGGACCGGCTTGGGACGTCCCAGGATGGCGTCTGGAGGCCGACCCTGTCCAAGACGTCCAGCTTCCCCTCGTCCACCACGCGCCACCTCAGCCACCGAGCCAACAACTTCCAAAGGCACCCCAAACGGAGAAAACTGATCCGGCCTTCTCCACCCCCACCACCCAACACGCCCTGCCCACTGGACCAGTTGGATCTGACCAAGCTGCCGCCCCGCCGCACCTTCCCCGAACTTCTCTTTAACGGCTGCATTCTGTTTGGCATCGAGTTCAGCTACGCCATGGAGACGGCCTACGTCACTCCAGTTCTGCTTCAGATGGGCCTTCCAGATCAGTTCTACAGCCTCGTGTGGTTCATCAGTCCAATTTTAGGTAATGGGTGCTTCAGAATGTACAGGATTATAAAAAAAAGAATAGAATAACAGTAAAACAATTGTGCTGCTATGCTGCATATGTGCAACACATTCACAGCATCACTAAAGTTAGGGCACATTTTCACATCCTGAACGTATTTAAAATTGGTACCTTTCAGGCATAATAAAATGGTGGTAAATCAATAATAACCGTATGTTGTCATTTAATAACCCATTGAGGTACCATCAATATTTTATTAGCAGTGGATGAATCATCATAAATGAATCATTACAGTCATTAAGCAAGAATTGTCGAGTCATTTCAAAGGCATGCCCATAATGCCAGTGATGTGTTAAAGTCTGGTTAAATGTCAGCTTCTCTCACAGTGGCTCAGCAGTGTTCCGGGCATTTATCTCACTTTACACTCCCTCTTTCTCTCTCTGTTTTGTCATTTTCAGGGTTTCTGCTTCAGCCAATCCTCGGAGCGTGGAGTGATCGGTGTACATCGCGCTTTGGACGCCGGAGGCCTTTTATCTTTGCGCTGGCAGTTGGTAAGCACTGGTATCAATTAGAGATGGGCGTGAGTTCTTAATTAGCCAATCCATTTGACTAATAAAATACTCCTCCAAATCGGTGTATTGATCTACAATTGTGTGAGGACAAATAAAAAATCTCACTTCAGAGTTGCGGTGGTGGTGCCCGCTAGTCTATGAGGGATTAGTGTGTTGAGCTGCGGTACGGCTGTTCCACTTTCAGATGAAGCTTTGAAAATGAAGAGGATACTGTGTGCAAGCTTTGTCAAATGTTTCCAGCCCAGCCCAGTTTCACACATTTTTCTTTTAGGGCTGCGCAATATATTGTTTGCTAATCAGTGTCACAATACTGATGTCACAAAAGGCTGCAGTATTACATTACATTACATTCATTTGGCAGACGCTTTCATCCAAAGCGACTTACATTACGAGGAAACACTCAGTTTGAGGACAGTGTGAGAACCAGAGGAGAGCACCGAGTGCTAACATCTCTGTGTTGGAATGGTGCAAGAAGATTGATAGTGCATTAGGAGAGGAAATGCTCTCTGAACTAATAATTCTTCAGGAGGTAGAGAGGGATTCTGCTGGTCTTGTTGGCTTAAGCAGCTTGTTCCACCAACAGGAAACCAGAATGAGACCAGTCTATACTGGGTTTGCCCTGTGTAGGGATGGCAGAGCCTGTTCTTTGGAGGAGTGGAAGAAACGAGAAGGAAGATAAGGCTGATTGATAGTGTTAAGGTAGCTGGGTGCAGACCCAGATGTCACTCTGTAGGCAAGAGTTAATGACTTGAATTTAATTCATTCAGCCATGGCTAGCCAGTGGAAGTCTATCAACAATGGGGTGACATGCGAGCTTTTGGGTTGGTTGAAGATCAGCTGAGCCAATATGCAAATGAGCTTCTAACCAATCATAGTGTTTCTGACAGTGTGACCATTCACAGCTCTATGTTAATTACTGGGTGCTCTCATGAATCAAGGTCTTCATGTAATTCAACAACAGTCGAATTATTTTAATTTTTAACCATTCAAGGTGATGGCAAAAATGGGCGGGGCTAAACTGCCAGAATAAGGAGATAATATTAAAATGTGTTAACTTTGTGACATCACAAAAACTAGGGTCATTTTATGTAGCTTGTTCTTCATACATGAACTGGTCAGGGAGGTGGGTGGTAAATGTACAATTTGAAAAAATATTTATGGTCTTTTTAATGGCAGAAAAGTGATTATATGAGCCATTTAATATATTAAAAGGCATCACAATTGCATAATGTAGCAGTAAAAACTGATATTTTGTCCATATTGTGCAGCTCTAATTTCATTGCTTAACCAAAAAATGAGTCTCAATGGTTTAGAAGACTGTTTTCTCATGCATTACTGTTTCGTTGTGCAGAGGCGTGAAGCAAATTAATCTCTCTGCTAAAAAAGTGTGACTAAGTAGGAAGAGCATAGTGTGACCTTGCAGAGAGGAAGTAGCACAGCAAGTTTTCTTGCTGGCTGTGGTACAAGAATGCAGGACAGTTATGAGAAAAAAATACTTGTCCTCAAATGTTTTGTGGCATTTGCATTCATTTAGTTATGTAAACTTTTTTTATTTAGAGCAAGCCTTTTTCACCTTTTTTATGAGTTTAGTTCTTGCCCCTAGGAAGCACAGCTTAGCAGCAAGCCAAAAAATTAAGCAGCCAGACATTTACTGCAGCATGACTAATTTCTTATCAAATGGCGACACTCACTTTCACTTTCTCTTGATGTTGATTATTTCCCGTCTTGTCCAGCAAGACATTTTGGACAACATAATGCTTCCTTTGTGGACACAGTCTTTTGAAGAACCTTTTCTATTCATGAGTGTGTCCCAGCACTCAAAATAAGGTCCATATAAACATTGTTGGATCAGTTCGGTGTGGAAGAACTTGACTGGCCTGCACAACCTGCACAGTCCTGACCTCAACCCCGTCCAACACCTTTGGGATTAACTGGAACAGATCTTGCGAGCCAAGCTTTCTAGTCCAATAACAGTGCCTGACCTCATACATGCTCGACAGAATGAATGGACACAAATTCTTACAGGAACTCCAAAATCTTGAAAGCCTTCCAATATAAGTGGTAGCTGCAAAGGAGGACCAACTCCATATTAAAAGTCTATGAATTTAAATGCAATGTGATTAAAGTCCCTGCTGGTATTAGGCGTCCCAATACTTTGTGTGTCTCTGTTGTGTTTCCAGGCGCTTTGCTGGGCCTGACATTGGTGCTAAATGGGAGGGACATCGGATCAGCGCTGGCAGACACTGCTGTCAATCACAAGTGGGGCATTGTGCTGACGGTGTGTGGGGTGGTCCTGATGGACTTCAGTGCAGATTCAGCTGATAACCCCAGCCATGCCTACATGATGGACGTCTGTAGCCCAGAAGACCAGGACAGAGGGCTTAACATTCATGCACTGTTGGCAGGTCAGATTCCACTATTTCAAATATCACTATTAAACTCTAGACAAATGGTTAGACAAAAAATCAAATGTACACAATTTTCCATGGTCCCCAGAAATGGCTGATCAACCATAACATGCCTGGAGTCCAAATTTTGTTTCTTTAGTTTAATTCTGGAGCTACAAGGCTAATAATGTTAACAAACAGCGGAAGTCAGCTAAATGAATTCATCTAAATGTTTTTGTAAAAGTACATCACCAAAACTTTACTAGACCTTCTCAGACTGCATCCAGCTCTTCATTAAGGTGGAGCAGACTAGTTGATGTGGTTTAGGACACAAATACTGCAGACAGACAAATTCAATTCAATTTGAAATCCATTAATTCACCATTAAAATGCTATTATAATACATAATTTTTCTTAAAGTTAGCTACTTCAAACATATGTATGGCCTGATACATTTAAAAGATCAAAATCAGAGCAGATGAAGGCAGTTCCACAGATCAAATATCAAAATGTCATTTCATTGTTCAAATGCACACAAAGAAAAATGGACTAACTCAAATTTCTGTATGGTGTCAGTGATAGAAACCAGGAGTCCCAATATGTAGACTGTAATTATATAGACATTTTCTTTATTATTATAAATTAATATAAAGTCTACATGTGATGAAAATAGCAATTTACAATGCAATGCATGTATCCACCATTAATGGAGTTTAAAACACATTTTAGGCTCAAAACTATCAAACTTTTTTTCACATACAGCATCAGGCAGTACCATTTTACCATTTCACTTAATATCTTTTTGTGAGAGGGCTTTTAGAGGCATCTCACTCTTCAGATGACTGATTCCACTGCTGTGACACACTAAGTTTCTCTAGAATGGAGGGTTTCTCATCAAAGCACTTATCTGAGTCTTTGTTATACCTGACTGCGCTCCATTTACACCACTGTTCTAGAGGTGACATTAATGGACATTGTCCAAAGCAGCACAGCAATGAGGCGTTTTCAGGAGCAGATTAAATATATGCGGTAGGGAGTTATTACTTTGAAGGCAAACAGCCAAAAAAGTCACTTGTAATATCTGCAGTGCTACAGTTTTGACTATGATTAAGCTCGCTGATTTTTTTTTTACAAAAACCACAATTTGAGTGTGCATCTCTTGTAAAATTAGAGGTAAGAGTAACAGCACACAATAAAGACACGAGAAAGGAGTCGGCTAGTTTATGTTTAGAGCCGCTTGAAATGGCAAAGTAGGGCATTCGAGACTCTAGGCCTGTGTTTGGCTAACTTCTATATAAATGATACAACTCTTGATTGAGTTTTCTTTGCTAAGTATATGATAATTCACAGTCAAATCAATGTCCTCCGTGCAGGTCTTGGTGGTGGATTTGGCTACATCGTGGGCGGCATCAACTGGGACCACACAGAGTTCGGGAGATCGATGGGAGGTCAGCTTCGGGTCATTTATCTGTTCACCAGCGTAACCCTCATAGCCGCTACAGCCATGACCCTCACTAGTATCCCTGAGCGACCTCTTGTACAGAGCCAGTCTCAGAGCAGAAGCTCTAGGAACCTGAAGAGCCCTAACCTTCCCCTGCCGCCATCCCCTCCACCACCTGCTGGAGCTGCCGGCCTGCAAGAGGAGGAGGAGGAGGAGGATGGTTTGTACGGCTACCAGTTCTCTGGCCGCAGATACCCAGATTCCATGGGTCACTCATGCAGTGCCAATGCAAGACTCTGCGCAGGCCTACAAAGCCCCATCTCCCCCCTCAGCCCATTAACACCCAAATATGGCAGCTTCATCAGTCGAGACAATACTTTAACTGGCCTAAACGAGTTTGCATCATCCCTAGGGACCTCATATATAGACAGTGTGCTGATTGACTGCTACACTGGACAGCAAACCCCTCAGCCACTGGAGGCTGAGGATGTAGCCCCACCCCTTCCTCCAGGAGACACGCCCCCCTCTCAGGTGTCACAGCCAATTCAACCACCCACACCGACGGACGATTCGCAGCAAAGAGAATCGTCACAATTAAATGGAGGCTTGCAAGGAACTGAGTGCTTGCAAGCCGCTGAAGAAGTTCACGCCATTGAATGTTTGCAGTCCACCGAGGCCCTTGAGCCCACTGAGGCTCTGCAACAGGGCAGCAACTCAGGGATCCTGAAACGCCCCCAGAGCCTCACCTTAGTGGACGACTCGCTGATAACCCCCAGCACCGGCCTGGAAAATGGCCGCAGACGCACCGTAACTTTCAGCCAACAGGTAAATCTGTCAAATGCTTTGAGAACATTTGAAGCAATGCTTTGGCCATAAATAATTTTTTCATATATTTTCATATAGTTAATATAGATAATGTAGCTAATGTAGACGGTTATGCATTGTCTGACACTGGATGGCACACTGTTATAAATAAAAAGGATTTTGCATGACTCCAAACAATATAAGTGACCATTTACATGTTTTTTCCAAATGTATAGATAACAGTGTGTCAAAAAGCAGGAGGCAGTTTATGTAATGCTCACTTGAAGTATTATGTACATTTTTGGTAAATTTCTGTATATTTTTGATTTAATGAAACGTAACCATATTGTAAAGCCACTGGGTCTGTGCAACTAAATGATAAGTCTGACCAAGTTTCTTCGGATCTTGGTGGTCAACTGTGAGAGAGAAGAACGAGGTGAGAAATGAAAGCAAGAAAAGGAGATATGCTTTCACCTGAAGGGATGGTCTTAAGGCAATTAGGCAACAAACCAAATTTTCTTATCAAGCTGTACAACAGTGTTGCACTAGCTGTGGATGTTTGTCCTGCCTCTGAATATCTAACTCCAGTCTTCAATAGTCAAGTTTCAATATTCAAGATTCTTTATTTGTCACACACATAGTTATAAAAGTATAACTTGTATTGGAATACACCCGGAGTCAAACTGTAAGACTGTGCAATAAATTTATCAAGGCTTTTAAATTGAAAAAAACTTGGAAAGGCTAAACTATGGTAATAAAAATATACAGAAAATCAGTGTCAGTCATGTTACACGAAGTACCAGCCCTTTCAGCTGATTTCAGTCTGGTGAAAAATCAGCCAGATTGCTATATTAGAGCCCCATATTCAGGCCATGCATTCACTGCAATACAATCTGTATGGGATCCAGGTGGGATTGCGCTAACATGTGTTCCTCATCGGAGCCGGGTGGCCCTGTAGGCCTGCAAAATACCCCACCTCCCCCTCAAATCAAAATGGGGTCAGTGTTTACAACTTTAAATAAAGCAGAACTATCCTTCTGGTCACAAAAAGAGAATAAAAAGAATGAAGGAGAGCAGGATCAGTAATCAGATCAACTTGTTCTCTCCTCTCCAGATGTCAGCAAATACCAGTAAGGTTCAGCTGATATGCCAGTATGCAGGATGATACAGTCTGTCTGTCTTGCTGACCAGGCTGGGCAGTGCATCTCCTGGTCTGTCTGTGTTTTGCTGGCTTGCTAATCCTTTCCAGGCCTGAATTCTTTAATTTTGTTCTGATACACACTAACATAAATGATGGGAAGCATGGCATATTCACTCATTTCAACATCTTTGTTGAAGAATTATGAATGTGAGTCACCCACACATTTCATTATTTTAATATACATTCACTTTGAAGTGGTACTTTTAACCATACACCAAGATAATGATAGCTTACATACAATTTCACAGCCTGGGTTTAGCTTAAACATGAATCGTTCAGGATAGTTTCTGTGCACAAGTGGGTGGAGAAAACCAGGGCGGGAGTGGGGTACCAGAGAGCGGCCGAGCAGCAGGGCGCCGCGTGAAAGTGCAGCAAATGGCACACCTGTAGGAAAACAAACACCGATTTTAGACAGTTTTACACTGCTTTTATCTGTTTCAAATTCATTTTCAAGGTTCAAAGCTTATTTAAACATTAAATTCATTGAAACATTAAATTCTTGACTTCGTTCACTGCAGCTCCTGCCTTAGAGAGCCGTTTCTTTTCAGTGGGCACTGCGTGTTGGCCATCGGCTCTGATCTGTGCAGTGTGTTCTGCAAATTTTCACAGGAGATGAAAGGCAATGGTGAACTGACTAAAAACAATCATTAGTAGGAGAAGTTGGTGCAATTCCCATGCAACACACTGGCAGCTCAGCATCACAACATGGTTTATATCTTGTTTTCTATAGTGTTTATTGAACAAAGATCAAAGTTTCAGGTTATTATTGAAGCCTCACACCGACCAGTTTATTATCCGTAAGCCAGTGCGATCAATGCTATTGGTCTTGAGTGTCAGGGTGGTAGTAGTCTAGAGCAGTGGTTCCCAACCTTTTTCCCCTTAAAGCCCCCCATGCCTGTATCCAAGACAAGCCAGGCCCCCCCAACACCAACTCCTACCCGCATAGATGCACAAAAAGAATAAAGTTCTTATACTCATACACACACACACACACACACACACACACACACACACACACACACACACACACACACACACTTTTACATTTCTCAGACACTGGGATTTTATTAATTTAATGTGTACAAATATAATTTTGTTAACCTCTGTACAGACAAAATTGTGCGCAACCCCTGCGATCTCTAGCGCCCCCCTAAGGGGGGCCCGGACCCCAGGTTGGGAACCACTGGTCTAGATGGTAAAACACTTGCCTGATGACCACAGAGTTGTGGGTTCGAACACTTTCTTCCATTGTGTCCTTGAGCAAAACACTCAGGGGGGACAGTCCCTGTAACTAATGACTGTTAGTCGCTCTGGATAAGAGCGTCAGCCAAAAGCCCCGTTCAGTTAGTTTAATTTTGAACTGGGTAGTTGATGGAACTGCCATTGTGTTAGGTGAAATAAACATGTGATAGAGCTCCAAAATTCCCCGTAAGTACTTTAAGTAGCTGACATTATTGTAGACACCCCTTGCTTTGGATGGTTGCTGTTCCAGCTTCATGTAGACATCTGTCTGTTAAATACCCTGTCATCTAACGCCTTAACCATGGCAATTTCATACCCCTTCACACCTCCCACTCCCTAAACATGCTCCACATGCTTTTATGACATCACAGGACTGAAATGAATGAACTACAGAAATGTGAAGGTCATCTTCCCAGCTCAACAAGGAGAAGGTTCTCAGATGAAATAACCTCCATCTGAGTCACTGAAGACCTTCATAGACATCTTTTAATCTCTTGAAGAAGAAGAAGCACTTGCACTTGTCAGAACTGGACATGTGTTTGAATCTGAGGGTAACATTAGTGCAATAAATGAAACCATTCATACAAGTGCCTTCTGTTTTTTTCTGTCTTGTTAGGTGGCAAACATCCTTCTGAACGGCATGCGCTATGACAGTAACCTCAGCGACAGCACAGAAACCATAGACACTCAGATGTCCATGAAGCTGCTGTGCATCGCCATCTACAGGATGCCCCCGTCACTGCGCAGCCTGTGCACCAATCACTTTCTTGGTAAGGAATTTAGATGTCTAATTTAGATGTCTGTCCAAAGGAATCCAGAAATCACTTCTTATTAGTAATGCATCAATAGCTTGCTGTGGCTTTTAAATGCAGACATAAAGCTTGATTTAATCTCCATAAAACACTAGCATAGAATAAGACACTGGAGCAGCCTTACATGAGCCTAAGTTTACCAAGTATTGACTATTTACAGTACTATAGAAAATCTTAGGCACCTACGCAAATGGTGTAAAGCAATTTTTCTTTCTGCTAGCAGAATTAACAATAGAGTAAATGCAAACAAACAACCAGGCAAAGTATCATGGTGTGTGTTGTTTGTAAAAATTTGTTGGTATTTTGTGAGCTGGTGAGGAGAACACAGGTTCGGTTCCAGATTCCTCCTTAGTTCCGTCAGTCGTTTGGACTGATTGAGTTAAACCAGGTCTCTGATGGAAACTACAAGTATTACTGGACTTCCACAAGGAACACACTGTTATACTGAACATAAAGTCAGTATTTACAATGTAGTGTTATTTATTTTATTTTTTTTAGTATAATTTTTCATATTAATGTGAAAATGCTCACTGCTCATCTAAACAATTTTGAAATATTATTTTCGCAGTTGCCTAATTCTTTTCTATAGTATTGTATATAGGTATAAAGCCCTCCAGAATTGTGCTGTGGATCAGTGGAGCAGCTCTGGTATGATGGTGTTCTATCTAATACCTTTGAGATGAGTTTTATGCATTAAACTAATAATCCAACATCAATACCAGACCTCACTAATGTTGTTGTGGCTGAATGCAGTCAAATCTTGACAGCAGTGTTCCAAGTGCAAAGCCTTACCAGTGTTATATGTTTCCAGTATATTCCAATATATTTTCTTGAGGATGCATCACAAGCCCTGATCTAATCCTGGTGCAGGCATTTATAGGCAGCTTTTTATCTGGCCATTTGTGAACCATGTGTGTCGGTGCTTTTGTCAGGCTGGCTGTCGTTTGAGGGGATGCTGCTTTTCTACACGGATTTCATGGGGGAGGTGGTGTTTAAGGGGGACCCCAAAGCGCCCCACGAATCCGAGGCCTACAAGCGCTACAACGCGGGGGTCAGCATGGGCTGCTGGGGCATGTGCATCTATGCATTTAGCGCCGCTTTCTATTCAGGTTAGTGTACCACACCTGACACCTGCACTCAGCAGGTTTTTTCTTCATTTGGGTTTTTGGTGCAGAGCCAATGGTTTCTTCCTTTGCAAAACAGACAAATACATGAATAATGTATAAAACCTTGGAGTGTGTATATGTTTCAATCAGTGGATATACAAAGTGACAGACGACTTAGAAAATAGAGAGTGTTTACAGCATTTAGGGTTTATGGTATTTGGTAATTATGTTCCAGGCCAGATCTGAGGTAGGTTATGCACACAGTTACTGAAATACATATTTCTAAATGGCTGCTGTATGTAATAGATATTGCCCACCTTTCATTCATTGGCATTGGCATTTTATTGTTTAAGGTGTTTAAGACTCTTTGACAAGAAAAGATAAAGATCTGGTTCTGTTCCCACCCAAGTGCAGGAAAACAAATCTAATTTTTTTCTTCCTGTCTGTTCATGTCTCTGTAGCCATTCTGGAGAAGCTGGAGGAGCGTTTCTCGTTGCGTTCACTATATTTCTTCGCTTACCTGGCTTTCGGCCTGGGCACAGGACTGGCCACACTCTCCACCAACCTGTATGTGGTGCTGTCCCTGTGTGTGACCTACGGAGTGCTCTTCTCCTCTCTCTGCACGCTGCCTTACTCACTGCTCTGTGAATACTACCAGAGCCCACAGGTAGGAGAGCATTCTGTGGAGTGAGAAGTGTGTGTGAGGGTCCAGTTGCAATTATTTGCAGTTATGCCACTATTTAGGCAGAATGGATTTATATCGCACAGTTATTCGATTTTACAAATATGTTATGTTACAGCATTAAACACAACATGTTTAATGTTAACGTTAAACATTAAACTGCATTAAAATGTAGTGTGTTTTCATCAGCTGGGTTAGTGTGCATACAAATAATTAAAAATAAAAAAAAACACGTTCACTGAGATACATCTTTTAACTTGGTGCTAAAATATGTTTAAAGTCACTTCATGTAACATTTGTTTCTTTTTAAGCTATTTAGATAATGCTAACACAGCTTCAAGAGATTCCATGACTGGCTACACATGACTTTTGAGTGTGTGCACACACACACAACAGTGCAGTACATCTTTCAATGTTATCACAAAGTGGTGTTATCTACAATGTAAACATAACTTTTGGCAAGTTTGCAAGTCAGCCAATGGGGCCAGAACAGGCTTGTGAGATAAATCGTGGCATAAAATGACCAAAAAATGAAATAAAACTGTTTACTGCAATTCCTTAAATGGCAGTGATGTCAGCTAAAATTTTATGACAGGATTTTATGTGTACATTCATTGGTCGTTTATTAAAATCTCTTTGAATAAATCACATCAATTAGCAAAAAACACTCCCTTTGAAATAAAAAACACCCTTAGTAGTATTTTACCACAGCTGCACAACTATGAATGCAAACAGAAAAGCTGGTTAAACTTGTGTATGGTAAATAAAATACCAAAAGCCAGTAAGAGAAAGCCTTCATTTGACTTTAATTAGTTTGTAGCTTATATAGTTAGTAGGCTGTGTGTCAGTAGATAAAAATAGGAAGATGATGAGAATGTACACATTCTCAAAAAGCCAGAAAGAGTAGCTCTGACAGTAAACAGCTCTGAGATTGCGAAATATGTCTTTTAATTCAATCTAAAAATAGAAGTGTCACCAGCACGCTCATAAACAAAAAATCAGTTGTGTAAAAATTCTGGGTCACGTTCCCTTTGAAGATTAAAAAGCCACATTCCACTTTGCTCCGTGCCGTATTAAAAATGCAGCACTGCCATGCAAGTGTTCCTCAAGCTGCACCTCTGGATATCATGCCTTTATAACCCAGCTTCTAATGAGACCCCCCACCACAAGACAGTGCTGCATTTCAGTTCTTGGATTTGGAGCATGTTTTTGTGTTCCATGATTCTGTGAAGTCTTCAGAAGATCTGATGAGCTCTGGGGAGAAGTGCTGTTGACAGAGCTTAAAATGGAAAATGATTTAGCTGTGTGTAGGCTGTGTGTCCTCCTTGCTCCGCAGATGAGTTACATGTATCCAACAGTGCTGAGTATTACAGCACCATTTAAACACATAAATGAGATTATCTGATCATATACACACAGCACCCATGTCAAATTATATGATATAACTCGTATTGAAAATGCCTACTTTGTACCCCCATGGCCACTTTATTGGAAACATCGACCCTGCAAACTATATGGACCAATGTATTGGAACACACCTCTTAATTCTTGAATTCAGGTGGCCCCTGACATCCAGTGAAGGGCTAAATCTCAATGTGTCCGCATACAGAGACATTTTTCGCAATGCTTCCAACTTTGTGGGGAAGAATCTTTTCTATTCCAACATGACTGTGCCCTAGTGCACAAAGCAGGGGCCATAAAGACATGGCTGGATCAATATGTCCAGGCCTTCTTGTCCAATATCTGTTTCTGACCTCTACAGAATTATTAGGCCAATCCAAAATCTGGTGGAAAGCCTTCCAAGAAAAGTGAAAACTGTTATAGCTGCAAAGGGGAGCTTTGGTCAGGCGTCCCAAAACTTTTGTTCATGTAGTGTAGGTCCCCTATTTAAGTGTACTGCAGGCTGTAGCCCATCTGTTGTCCTGTGCAGCTTCTTAGCTGTCCTTTGCCCTTTTCATCACATCTCAGCACAGCAGTGATGCTGACATATTAGTGGCTTGGAAGTGTGTGTGTGTGTGTGTGTGTGTGTGTGTGGTGCTGATGCAAGTGTATCAATTTGTACCTGTCAAAGTCACTGCTAGGTTGAGAGTGTGCATAATCAATTACACATGACCGTCCTTAAGAGTGTAAATGTAATGTAGTCCGAGGAGGGGCAAGTGGGGCGGACGAAACAAATGATTTTGCTATAATGGTCTGCACCCATGATAGTTATATAATTAGCATAATTAATTATCCAGTAGTTTCCTTATACAGAGGATAAAGTTCGGTATATTATTGGCATAATCAGTTACTTCATGTATTTCTTAGTATTAATACATAGCATACAGTTATATCATTTGCATAGGCATTTACCCATGATCTGCCTTGTACTATAGCGCATATACAGTTATGCAATTATATAATGAGTATAATTAATTACCCATGACTGTCCTTTTGGTATATATGTAATATACAATACCTTCCTAATATGCAGATGATATAAGTAAAGTATTGTATATTATGCAGATGATATCTGTACATACACTGCATTGACAAAAATATTGGGACGGCTGACCATTACACCAAAGGGGACTTTAATGACTGTGCATTCAAAGCCATAGACTTGGTCCCCCCTTTGCAGCTATAACAGCCTCCACTCTTCTTGGAAGTGTGGATTAGCATCAGGCTTGCCCGTCACTGGAGGTAAAGGGTCTCAAACCCCAATAAACAGGTGTGTCCCAATACTTTTGTCCATACAGTGTATGCATTATGCACTTATATCATCTTCATAATGAATGACTCAGTATTATTTCTTGGAGAGGAAATGTAGTATATAACTGTATCATTTTCACAGGAATTGCCTAATGATCTGCCTTGTACTATGAGGTGTTCACAGTGCATGAGTAGAGTATGACCTACCTTATGGGGCATTTACAGTTATAGAGTGAAATAACAATCTGTGATCTCTCCATTGTGTGTGTGTGTGTGTGTGTGTGTGTGTGTGTGTGTGTGTGTTTGATATCCACTAGTTCTGTGGCTCGTCAGAGGATGGGACCAAGCGAGGCATGGGGGTGGACATCTCTCTCCTCAGCTGCCAGTACTTCTTGGCGCAGATTCTGGTCTCCGTGGCGATGGGCCCCCTTACCTCGCTGGTGGGCGGGGCGCAGGGTGTGATGTACTTTGCCAGTCTGATGTCATTTGTAGGCTGCCTGTACTCCTCGCTGTGTGTGGTGTACCAGCTGCCACCTCCGGAGGGTGAGCACCCGCAGAGTGAGAGCCAGCCACTACTGGTGCACATTTAAATTTAATGCTTGTCTTATACTGCATACGCACACTCACATACACACAGAACACAGACACTGGTTTTTTTTTTAATCAGTCCTAATCACTGACACCGTACCTCAGATGCATTCACTGAGATTTAGTTTTACACACTGTAGGCAAACACAAACACACACACAAACTTCATTAGCCTGTGTTTCCTCTCCCAGTTCTGTTCAGCCAAACATCATGCAATGTTTGAGATATGTGAGAGTGTGTGTCTCACTTTCAACACAAAACATTAGAGTGTGAGATTGTTAGTGGTGTGTGGTATGCATCTTATTTTTATTCACCTGAACTGTGTGTGGGGGGGGGGACTACATTTTGAATCCAAAGAGTTTTATAGTGCCCATTTATGTGAGGACCGATAAATTGAGAAATGCAAGAAATTGAAAAGGTAAAACCACTCTCACATATCTAAATGCAAGGGTATCCTCTGTTGTAGTGAATTTGCCAATGGACTGTTTGAAGATGTCAGCTGTATATTTGCATGTGAATGAGCACTAATGCCTTACTGTAGGCCTCTGTTTCTGACTGTGTAACAGTAAAACAGAGAACATGCGTGTGTGTCTTTAACGATTTCTTGTGCACACTAGCAATAGACTGGTTATGCTGTAGATATGCCACATAACACGCACAGACACACACAGACACACAGACACACACACGCGCACACACACACACACACACACACACACACACAATCATTAATCTGGTTATGCTGTAAGATATGAAAGTAACACACACACACCAAATACTGAACTTCACCTAAATTAGGCTGGTTATGCTGTATATATGAAACATAATATACATAACACACACACACACACAACCCAGCTACACTAGTATAAGGCTACTTATGCTATAGATTTACCACATTACACACACACGCACACGCACACACACACGCACGACCCAGTTAAACTCAAACACAACACTAGCATCACCCCTTGTCTTAACAGCAGGCGACCTGAGCTGTCTTAACCTAAACCTAAACACCCAGTTATAACTGATGAAGCCGTCCTCACCAGCCACGAGCCCCAGAGAGCGGAGCATGGTGCTGCTTTTGGTGGATGCCATTTTTGTAATTTTTTTAAATCTATATTTTTATGCCATTTTCAAATACAGTAAACAAAAACACACACAAAGGGAAAAGGAGCATAGACCGTCCTTATGACCTAAAACAGGCTTCTGATAGGATACTGCCTGCACAGCATCAGTAACAGCAATCAGCCCTTCCCAAAAGCCCCCACCATCTATAACGCCCATTCCTGATCACCCACATATATACATGCATATACAGCACTGTGCAAAAGTCTTAGGCCCCTGTGCAAACAGTTTAAAGACATTATACTGAGCATGTGATCATTAAATGTGTCTTTCTACAAGTAGAGTGAATGCAAATAAAACGGTGAAAATTAAGATTTGTTTTGTTTGTAAAACGTAGTTGATATTTTGGGATAGTAGTACACAGGTTCAGTTCCAGGGGGGTATTCCATGAAACAGGATTAAGGGAAAGTCTGGCTTATTTCAAGGGAAAGTAAGTCAGACTTCCCCTTAATCCTGTTTCATGGAATACCCCCCAGGTTTCTCCTCAATTCCTCCAGCTGTTTGGTTTGTGAAATTCTGTCAGCAGCTCCTGATTTAACTTAATGAAAGACTGATTTGAGTCAAACCAGGTTTTTGATGGAAACTACAAGTAAAACTGTAGTTCCACAAGAAACACACTGTACATAAAATGACTATTTACTGTATAATTTTGTTAGGATTTATTATTTTTAGTATTATGTATTATTTTTGTAGTTTTATTTTAGTATATGTAATAATATTGATGTGAAAAACACTCACTGCTCACCTAAGGTTTTTAAATATGATTTTTGCAGGTGCCTAAGACTTTTGAACAGTACTGCATATGTAAAAAAAACCCAAAAACACACACACACAAAGAGAAAAGGAGCATTTTATGTTATCTGTAAAGAATGACACCACTCTAACCTCTATTTTTGAAAACACTCCCCCACATGCTGTGAGGCAGATAATTCAGCGATGGGGCCCAAATCTTTTCAAAGAAAACGTCATTTCCCTTCAACCCTGCATGTTTCTATTTCTGACGCTGTGACACATCATGTGGATGTTCCACTTGTGGTCTGCTGCTGTAAGCCCTGCCTAAAAACACCATTAAAAAAGACAAAAACTTAAGAAACGAATTCCTGAGGTGGAGAAAAGAGCTGTTCAAAAGTGCTGAACGTTTCAGGTTGTTACACCAGCACATATTTAAGCTGCATGCTGTAGCATAATGTGTTACCCGTAATTAAAAAAAGGACAAATTATAGAGCCCTGCGACGTGCTGGCGACTGTCCAGGGTGTACCCCGCCTTCGCCCATTGCAGCTGGGATAGGCTCCAGCCCCCCCACTGACCCTGAATGCAGGAATAAGGGGTAGATGATGGATGGACAAATTATAGAACACCAATCAAAGGTTTTGGCACACACACACACACACACACACAAGTTGTGCATGTTACTCCATTAATATTTACAAAAAATACACACTAGTATTCTTTGCTGACATAAATGTACAGTATCTTCAACATGTGAGTTCTGTTATTAGCCAGAAATGGCATCTTTTTAATTCATCACTACTGACTCACTCTGCATCACCATACAACCAGTTAAAATGATGTCAGACATGCAGTTAGATATTTTGACTGGTGGCGTAATTACAGATTCCAGTTGTAGTTGAAGCTGGATCTATTATCCTATATGTTCGATGTCTTTATGTGGATACTTGACATGTTCAGTGTTGATACTGTACAGGCTTTGTGATGCGATGCACTACTGCGTTTAAACGCTTGCTGTTAGGACGAGGTGTAACTGGTGATAGTCTTGGCCGTGTTTCAGTGCTGCTGAAAGCCTACTGCCTTCCACATGTTAGTGTTTTTCCCCAATTCCCTAATTCCTTACTGAGTTAACTGCGAGTATTAAAGGAGGGGAAGTTGTCAAATGTACAGAGTAGTGTGCATTCAGCATCAGGGCTGGGCTATATTACTGTAGGCTAGGCATTATACAAACACACAACCCATCCCACTACAAATGCTTTCGGCTGGTTATGTTTAACAGTAGTCACCTACACTCACATACGCACCCAGTAACCTAGCATTACACTGCTTACTCTAGATTGAACATAAGCCTCTCTCTCTCACACACACGATGCTGGACTATTAGTCAAACACATTCAATCACAGACATACAGCACTACACACACACACTCACACACACACACTCACACTCTGCCCCTTACATTGTTTAGACTAACCATTAGTCAAACACACACAAACACAGATATACAGCACTACACTAAAACACACGCACACACACGCACACACACACACACTCTGCCCCTTACATTGTTTAGACTGACCATTAATCAAACACACACAATCACAGATATACAGTAATACACTAGCAACACACAAACACACTCTGCCCCTTACACTGTCCAAACACACACAATCACACAGAAACACCAGAACTACTCCAACACCCACCTACTCCACCTGCATGTTTACCACGCTGTTACAGCATAACGCAGACGGACACACATGAAAAACAGAATCAGAATCATAAACTCTGGATTTATGATGGGTTGGCCTATTTCCACTGACATCTTGCTTTTGATTTCGCCCTCTACCGGAGTCGAAGGGTCTGAGCAGCGCGGCTGATTCGACTGCATGCGCCCTCATCTGTCCATTGGTTGTGTGAGACGGTCACAAACATTGTCGTGCACCCCCACCCTCCTATAGTGAGCCATTGTAGCCGCACGCTCCTCCACCTGCTGCCCTGTGACCTGGCATGATGGTTGTAATGACAGTCGTTCTTGTCATCATCAGGCATAGCGGACGTTGAGACTGGGGTGTGAGTGACTACAGCTCAGCAGGCGTCCAAAAAAGGAGGAAACAAGCCAAACCCTTTTTCAGTTTGGCGGCCCGCAAGAGGTCATGAAGACACATTGCGAACAGGGACTGACCTGGACTGAGATCAAGCTTGATAATAATGAACAGGGAAGACTTTCTCCATGGCCACTAGGAGGCAGAACTTCATGCTTTGAATTTATTTTTTTGCTTGGAATAACTCAAGATGTCCAGCTCTCCTGCACACCATGATCAGCCAGGGCAAGATTTTCTTTAGCTATGAAGTGGAGGTTTTGACCCCGACACCCAGCTTTTTACAAAAGATCGTTTAGGAAATCGAAGGGAAATTCCATTCCATTTCTTTTTCCCCATTTCAATCTAAATCAACATACACTGTATGGACAGAAGTATTGTTTCGCTGGACCATTATACCAACAGGGACTTCTATGGCACTGAATTCAAATACAGACTTTAATACGGAACTGGTACCCTTTTGAAGCCATAAAAGATTCTATTCTTATTGGAAGGTTTTGCACAAAATCTTGAGTTTCTGTGGGAATTTGTGTCCATTCATTCTGTGGAGCATTTATGAGGTCGGACACTGAGATCTGGCTCGCAATCACCATTCCAGTTCATCCCCAAGGTGTTGAATAGGGTTGAGGTCTGGGCTCTGTGTGGGGCAGGCAAGTTCTTCCACAACGAACTCATCCATGTCTTTTTGGACATTGCTCTGTGCTCTGGGACTCAAGTCATGCTGGAAAAGAAAAAGTTCTCCCCCAAACTGTGTCCACAAAGTTGGAAGCATGGTGTTAAATATGTCTGGGTATACTGAAGCATTAAGTTTGCCCGTCACTGGGAGTAAGGGGTCTAGCCCAAACCCTGGAAAACCCCCAACACTCCCAATACTTTTGTCCACATAGAGTAAACCTTGGTGTAAACAAAACCATTCAGTGTTTTGGTATCAAATGGACTGCATTTTTTGCAACAGTCATAGAATCTAGAGGTCACCATCAAGAATGCAAATACAACGGTTTGATACTATCCAAAACGACCAGTGAACCTACCAGCTGACTAGAATATGTTAGGAAGAGTAAAATAGTGGTAACACCACAAAAGGGTGTTTATCTACCATTTCTAATTATATTCTAAATATTTTCACAAACCTGCTGTCAGTGTTCTAGACTGGTATTGATCCTGCAGCCACTGACTTTTACAAGATAATATCCTGTAAACAACGTTGAAAGTGTACCACATCTATCACATCGATCACAGAACTACTCTGAATGACCTTGTTTACATCTTTAACTACTGAATTTTGCATCCATTGAAAATCGATGGAATTGCCCTTTAAGAAAAAAAACTAATTCGTAACTTTTGAATGGCTGTCCCCAGGAAACATTCAACCCATAACTGAATAAAGTCCATCAATCCAATAACATTGTTCAGTCTATATTAGCATGTTCAATTATGACTACGCAGGAAAACGACACTTCTACTGGCATATAAAGTGCATTATTCAACTGTACAGCCAAGCACATCAGGTACATGCCTGAATTAAATTTTTTTTCAGAAATGGGATGTTGTTCAGTGGGTGTCATTTGATACTGAACATCAAATACAACACATTCACTAGGTTAAACACTCCCACTAGGGGGCGCAGTAGCTATAATAACTTCCATGACTTGAAATGTAAAGCTTAAAATACACAATCATAAGATCTCAAAACCTGATACAGAAGTCCAGAAAATTTAGTTACGGTTATATCCTAGCACCCTACATCTGATTTTATTACCACGTGTCTAGTATAAGCCCATTAATGCAAAACTATACTGTGAGTCAGGAAAAAAAATTGTTACATCAGTTTAAAAAGACAAGATTGATTTTATTTATACTCCTGAACCAGAATATACAAAGCAGTGGTCAAAAGCAACCAAAACACAATCATTAAAAAAAAGAATCGCTTAGAGGACTGAGAACACCAGTGCCAGCATGTTGTTCTGATATAGGCTGTTTCGATCCTGCACTCCCCCATACAAAACAAACCGAGCAAACAAAAACTGAAACTGTACATAAGGATGTGAAAAAGGTACAATCCTTCTGGAATGCATATGGAACAAAAGACCAAAAACCTTAAGGTTTAAGAGGGGTTAATTAACATGACACAAGCCAGTCACCCAAAGGACAAGCCATCATTTTCTTTTCAACTAGGCGCAGTAACGAGACCCTTTCATTTTAATATATGCCATCTGCTGTGTTAACAGATCAGCCAAGCGAGGGATTACCTACTAGCAGCACAAACAGTCAGGATTAAATGTTGTCCATTAGCCCCTGCTTAAAACTTTATCTTTGGTCTTAAGTGAATCAGAGTTATCACCCATGTGAGTGTCAGAACATGAAGAGAAAGAGTACAGCGGCTTGTGAGTGTATCTGCTGGTCAAAAAGACACAGTAGAACATGTGCTTGCAAAGCTTTATATAAATCAAAGGATTTTTTAAAAAAGGGTCCTAAAAATGTTACACCTACACCAATAAATAACATCTTACAAAAGGTTAAGAGGAGACGATATTATAGGCTTCAGTGCAACAAAGAATCCTGTGGTGGGGGTCCAGAGCTGGTTGGGCAACAGAATGTCTGTAAAATATATAGAAAGCACAAACTCTACCAGGTCACAGTTGACCATACAGAGCTACCAAACTTGATAGCAAAGGCTTTAGGCTTTCACTTCAGCTTCTGTGGACTCGCCATTCTCCTCTGTCTTCTGTTTCTTTGTTTCAACCGACTCCTGCAGGCACAAGACATGCAGTAAGACAAAGATGTCAGGATGACTAGTTACGGGCTTCACTAAACAATCATGACGGAGAAGCAGACAGAAGTGTTTTGAACCCACCTCCTCCTCTGCTGGACGTTTCACTGCCTCCCCATCTGCTTCCTCTTCGGCAGCCTTCTCTTTCTCCTCATTCTCCTTCTCCTCCCCCTCCCCCTCTGGAGCTGTACCAACACCAGAGTTTCACTTTGAGTTATATTACTGACAAAAAAAACCCCACTTCGTATTTAATAGAGACCACCACAGCATCAATAACTAAAGTTAATTACTTACCCTCTTCAGGTTCCTTGTCCTCTTTGCTGGGTTCTTCATGAGAGGCACCATTAGTCTAAGAGGGAGAACATTTGTTTTTGTGTGTTTTTACATGACAAAAATGCTAAGTTCGAGTTATTAAAAAGAGGGGATTCTGTATGTATTTCACTCTGAGTCACTGTGACAATGTATACTGCTCTCTCTTTGACTGCCATTATGTTGGGGGAGGATCAGTAATGAAATTCCAAGCTCACCAGGACTTCGTACTGCTTTGAAAAATCGGCAAGCAGCAGACGCTAAGACCAGCTCTGCTTTAGCTACATCTGTGGCACTTCACAAACCCAAACAAAAGAGCACAACGGCGAGGGAGGGAGGGGGGTTGGTGGGCCTCCCAACACCTGCAAGCCAGGGCCTAACGTCTTTAAGCCCGCTGGGAAATACCCCCACTCTTTACTCACCGTTGTTCCATTGCCATTGGCAGGTGTGTCCCCACTGCCGTTCTCCTTTGGGGCCTCCTCGACCGCCTCCACTGCTTCTTTCTTCTCCTTAAGGTCCTGTAAACAAAATTAGAAGAAATATAGAGAAAATACAATACTTTACATACTCCAGTACAACTTCATAAGGTTGATTCTGATACTTTTTTGAACTTGTGTATTAGTAAGTGGAAGTTTATTTCCTATAACCCCCCCACCCACAAGGAGCGTAAACGTCACAACCACAGAACCCACAAAGAAGCAGAGCTGAGCTAAACAAAACCCCATGTGAGTCAGCCAACAGAACGGACCTTTAAATGCCTAAACTACAACCTGGTCGCATTTTTTTTCCAGAGGAAAAAAATGGCATCACTCTTATGTGCTGTCGGAAAGCTCTGAAGCTGAAGCTTATAAAAGAGATTGTGTCTTTAATTAGAAATGAACTTAAAATATTAGACATCTCTGAAATCTGAGGCTGAACCTGGTAAAAAGATCTGATACAAGGCGCTATCAAGTAAAATAGACTGTCTAATTATAAATTAAGTGTTAAATACCAGAAATCTCAAATATATATTTGGCCGAATCTGGTAGGAGAGCACTGGTCTTGTATAAGAAATTAACTGGTAAACATCAGGAAGCTGGTGATGAATCAGTTATGAAAAGATCTGATATGAGGCGGAATCTGGTAAAATATTAAGTTTCGAATCACGAATGAACGGTTTAAATATCTCTGGCTCAGACACGAATCCATGAATTTATGACTAATTTGGGTCGAGCCCAGTCGTGGTTCGGCCCCGAGCACGAGGCGCGTTCACGAGACGGAGACAAAAAGAAAAGCGCGTGCCCGACGAGGAACAAAGCCGAGCGCGCGCTCACAGTCGGTTCTTTTTCCCGCCCTTTCAGCAGAAAATACAGCACTATTAATTATTTTTACAAAAATGTGAAAATAAAAGACAGACAGACGTTTTCAAACTCTAAAAAAAATCTGATTTTCACAACCAAAGAAATTCTTCCGCCCACACAGCAGAAATGTACGGTTCTGAGAACAAACGAACAGTTTTACTGAATTTTAGGCGAAATTGTATTCAGAACGATAACCAAGAGGAGATAAAGGCACACGATGTTTAGAACGCCGAGGTTGGCCCCATAAACGTAAGAAAATGACAGAAAGCGAAAAAACAATCGTTCAGACTCCAAAAACGCGACTTTCATCCCCAAATGGTGACTATTCGGAGCCAAAATAAAATCATTCCACAGTCTAAAGAGCACACACACATGGTTCTGAGACTACATGAAAAAAACAAACAGGCAATTCTTTTGCCAATACGCGACATTTTAGTAAAAAAAAAAAAAGAAGCAGGACACAAAGGCAGGCACGATGTTTAGCACGCTTGCTAACCTGACAGGATTTTTTTCCTGAGTGAACGCTATATAAGGGCAAAACAGTGACAGCGTTAAGTTCAACACCACTTTTACTCACAAAAATATAGAATTGTACGTCTTTACCTGAGAAATATTCTCTGTATTTATCGTCAGAATGAAAACACCTCATTTACAAAGCATCTTAACGATTCCACTTTAAGTTCAAGCCGGCTTTTTCCCTTAATATAAGCCCCACGTCTTCATTTTTTTACCCTTTTCTCATTTTTCCGAAAGGTAAAACTCACCTTAGCAGTAATCTCAGGGGCAGTGGTGGTGTCTACGGCGGTGTCAGCCATGGCAACGTTTAAAGTGGGGGGAGAGACGAGAAAATAATTTAAAAGCTGGTGTGGAATGAGAGACCCACTCGTCAGGATGAGGACGGAGAGAGTAAAGCAGCACCCCTTCGAACCTGAGAACTCAAAACCTTCTCTGGCATTTGATTAGACAAGAAGTTGGACCGCCTCGGAGACTCGGCGTCTGATTTGAAAAGAGAACGTCCATCACAATTTCAGACGTCGTCATTGGATAAGCTTCGTTTTAGCCCCTCCTCACAGGCCCTGCCCACTTGAATTTCGTTTTCCTGCTCCTATTGGTGGAGCTGTATATATTTGCTTTACCTGGTCTTTTAGGGAAAAGATCTAAATAAATTGTTAATTAAATATTAGTTGTTATTATCACACACGCTACATGGACAAAAGCGTTAGAACACATCTCTAAGGTAGTGAAGGCAGGTGCCCCCTTACTTCCAGTGAAGGTTAATATTAATACTTCAACATACCAAGACATCTTGGACAATGCCATGCTCCCAACTTTGTGGACCAGTTTGTGTAAGGCCCTTTTCTCTGTGTCCCCTGTGCACAAAGCAAGGTCCATAAAGACATAGTTGGATAAGTTTGGTGTGGAAGAGTCCTGACCTCAACCGCATACAACACTTTTGGGATGAACTGGAACAGAGATTGTGAGCATCGGGGTCTGACCTTATACATGCTCTACAAGAATGAATGGGCACAAATTCCCACAGAACTCCAAAATCTTGTGGAAAGCCTTCCAAGAAGAGTGGAAGCGGTCATACCTCCAAGTGGGGACAAACATCATATTAAGGTCTATGTGTTTGAATGCAATGCCATTAAAGTCCCTGGGGTGTGATGATCAATAGTCCTAATACTTTTGTCCATGTAGCACATGACCTTTTTGTGCCACTTTAGGTCACAAAACAGCAACTCTTCACTACAATGTAAGGCCCTGTTCACGTTCTATTTTATAAGAAAATGTGATTAAAAATGGCTTCCTTTGTAAAATATCCATCTCAGTGTTTCTACCTCTATAATAATCTTGTGGTGAGCCTATGCCACCTTGTCTATACACACAGGACCGAACGGCTGTGGTTTCTTTGTTTACAGCCACTGTTTCATTAGCATGTTGTGTGTAAAAGGCCATTGTGGCCCAGATGGAGACGCAGCGGGCAGCTGTTGTGTTCCCACTTTGACATGCAAACACCCCCTCACCCACTCCACCAAAAGGTCCATGCCCAAATCACTGCCTCTTTGATATTAGAACAGTTTGCAACATCTTCATTGTTTGACCTGATTCTGTGTTTGAGCCAATGCTGCCTACCTGTTGCTCACAGAGTACAATTTTGTTCCTCCATCTGTCGTTCTACCCCAGTTTTTTCTCCCTGCATATGGATCATGCCTCACCTTTTGAAATTCCCCACACAGATCTTACAAGATATACATACAAGAGGCACACTACTATGAAATCTTACATCACTGAAAAGCCTGGAAAAGAAACAACTGTAGACCACTCGTTTAATTTAACATTGTAAGAAAGGAAAAAAGAATTGACTTAGATTTCTCAATCGTTTCTTTTCGTCCATTCAGACGGGGGTGTTTTAGTGTTTTCTGCTGGATGCACAGGAATAATAGGCTCTTGGCCTTATCTTGCTGCCATCAGAGGTATTGACTTGGGTGACTAAGCCCATTTGGTGGCCACAGATGGTGTAGAGTCACAATACGCTCGGTGAGGGGTCAAGTTTGTGAGGGAATCTTTGTTTTTATCTATCCTGATGTTATGGTGATTGTGGCCATTGTGATGCTAGTTTCAGACATGAATAACAAAACCATCGACTGGATTTGAATGTTAAAGAAACATCCCAAAGCTCAAACATTGATGGCTTAGATGTGTATTCTTTTAATTTAAAGTATACAATCTAAATGTAAATCAAGGTCACGTGGAGCACTTTCAGGGAGTTTTCATTGAAAATAATGATTGAATATTGTCAAAACATTTTCACATGACACAAAACGTTTTAATAAGAGAGTGCACCTGAAACCTCACCTAAAACGTTACTATGTCTTTTAATTCGATATTTCACATCTAGTGTAGAGCTATCCCAACACCATCAGCGATCAAACTCAACAATATTCCTTATAATAGAACAAAGCCTTAGATAGCTGCACCATTTGGGGAACCTTATTTTAACCACCTTTGTATAAAACACATTTGGTCACGTTGTGGTGACAATATGACCTTGAGCTGATTGTGATGTACATTTACAGCATTTGGCCATTTTTGTGCCCCATGGGTGTAGGCAAATGTCACTTTAGGCATCTTACTCAGCGACTCTTTTTGGTGTTGTATAGTGAATCAGGTTAGGAACTGAACCCCACTCTCTTGGAAGGCAGCAATGTCACCCACTACATTGTACCAACCACTGCTGTGATGTAATTTATCCCAGCAGTAGTCCACTGATTGAAAACAATACTCGGTGTAGTTTGGTGTCATGGTGTTACGTAGCATTTTCCTACCAAGTCTGGCAAGACGATCACAAATATCACTACAAAAACAATGTAAGTGGGCCTGTTGAAGACTTGTTGTTTTTTACAGTTAAAAAACAAATACAGTTCACAGTGACAACAAAGAAAACGATGTTTGGGATTAGAACTGTTCAAAAATCATGTCGCTGTCGTCTCTTTGAGCTTTGGAACTACCAAAAGCAAAGCTCTCAGCGGACCGACAAAACGATCACATCTCTTCCAAAGAAAAGAATATAATTATGGCCAGTAGGAGACTGGTTGTAATTACACACAGAGATGAAAGCACTTAATGTGTTAGACGCACTGCAAGCCCCACTCTGTGTGACTGGGCACGGATCTTCACGTTGAGACGAGCACGTTTCAAACTGTCGAAAAAGAGATGAATCAAATCACGTATAAAGCCTGTCGTTTGTCTTGAGCCAGTGGAACACAAGCTGTATACAGAGAGGCTCTTTCATTTAGGAAATGAAGACCATGTGTAAAACGCGGCATGCTGGGACCAGCAGTCTGCTGTACGAAGGCCACGCTCTGTCTGCTGTGCAGATCCAGACAAGTAGCAGCCAGTCCTGAGAAGAAAAAGCAAAACTCAGGTCCAAGCATTACTCACTCTGCGCGACTGGAAAATGGGAGCAATGGGAGAGAAGGCTTTGTTAGGTCATTTCCTGTAGTGCTTTTCCCTCTGGTGTACCCACAGCCTGCCTACTAGCTCGATTAGTTTCCATGGATACTGGATCCCATCCAAAAATTGCCTGCTGGTCTTTAGTGCTTTCTGTTTTTTTCTTCCTTTCTCTTTTTTTTTGTGATGAGGTTGGATTGGAGAATAAGTGGGTTTGCTCAGGCAGGGACGGAAGATAGAAAATGGATCCATTTAGATTCTCATTCATGCAGCATGGCTAATAACTATGTGACATTTTCAGAGATATTTTTAGCTTTTTGAAGGTGTTGGCTGGGAGATTTTATTCGGGATGTTGCAGTGGTGACATCATTAGAACACTCCCTGTTGGCTGTTACACATAAGTCTGATTAGTGAAACTTACTGACTGACATTTCTTCACGCCGGTGTGGAGGGGAACCAGATTTCCGTGATGTCTACAACACAAATATTTTATTTTCTCTCCAAACAACCAGTGAACCTATTGGCTTTTGGTCTGGTGAGTTACCCCCATAAGCTAGGACATCCCAGTAACATGATACTACCAACACTGTGAGAGTGAAGTCTAGTACACACTTCCTCCTAGTTACTTGAAGCACCGCAGCTTGAGAGCATCACGGACAAGCTCAACATGCTTGGGGGAGGACACTCACAATTCTGTTACCTCTGCTTGCTCCCACATACTGTTTTTCCTTTCCTTCTGCATGTATCTTTACACCATGATTTTACTTCAAGCAATGTTGCAATCCAAAATCTGATCAAGCCTTTCACAACCATTTCTGGCCGAGTTGAGGAGCAACTGTAATGTTGTGTTGTTAATGTGAATACATATATAAGAGTTGTAGCTATTGAAACTGAAGTCATTCTGACACAATCTATCTGCTCGTTTCACTGACCTACAACAGACCGCATCTTCAATGAACTGCATCTGAAGCAGCAGTAAAGACAGACTCTGATTCATTAGAAGGTTAAATTAAATGTCACTCATTAAATGGCTCAAATGTCACTCACTGAAAGTCACTTCAGCTTAAAAAAATATGTACATCAAAGACTTCATTTCAATCTCCTCCCTCCAGAAATATGCAACAGCAGTGGTTTGATTCAGAAGAGCATCACGTAAGATCATCAGTGGGAAGGATCAAATGCTGGTTCAGTAGCACCTTCTGGACGGGAACTCTTGGTGTGGTTAAAACCCGACTGCTAGCTAATCCTTAATGATGTCTGGATTTAGTATATTTTCACTGTGGTATAAGGAAGACTGAGTGTGAGGCTGTGCCAGACGTTTCTATGAAAAATCAAGTCACAGGAGCAGGTCCTGCTTTGTCAATTTTCTGGTAATTTTGATTTGCATGCAGAGTTGGGGTTTAAAAAAGGCTCCGCCCCTCTCTAAAATTTCCCTGCTAGGACACCACCTCTCCAGATAATACCGTCACCTGGAAACTGGGTCTAATCATGCTTCTGCTTGTTGGTTTGCAGAGTCAAAGAGGTTATATTTCTTCTAGGCAACGTAATGAGCCTCTGAATCCACATTAACCTGGCCCTCGGTTCGGGCTCCTACTTCCAGGGTAACCATGGAACGCTCTGATCAAACATTAAGTCTGTAACTTCCTCTTTGGTCAGTCAGGAGTGTAATTCACAATTACACCTGAATCTGGAGACAAAAGCTTGAAACCCGACACACGGAATGCTGCTGCTTCAGGCCAGAGAGGGGAGGGTTTCAGGGGTCAGGATTTGGAGGGAAAGGGGTCACAATAATTGGAAAAACCAGAGGGGGTCCTTAGTGGGCAAACTGTGTTCAATTGTCGGGAGCAGCAGTGTCCTGAGCTCTGTGAATGTTTTCTCATGGCCCTGTGGAGAACCTGGCAGAAATCAGTGCAACATGAAAGCACACTGAATTAAAAGCCAATGTATTATTGACTTTTGGGACGATTGCTATATAAGGACATGCATTGACGTTCGTGTAAGCAGCAGTAGGGTCAGGTAATGTGGACAGTGCTATTAGTTCCTTACAACTAAAATCAAGCAAGTTGAACAACAGTCCAGGACAACCAGATCATCACATGATGAGGATGAATATTATTATTTTGAATTAATAGTTTGCAGTTATACCAATGTGAAAATATTTTATATTGTTATAAATAACATAAATATTAAATATCTCCAATTTGGTGTTGCCATTTCCCATAACATGAAATGTAGTATTAGCTATAGTGACACTTCTATGACACACTTTTCATTTTTTATTTCAGACTACCTTTGAGATATACAAATAGCTGATTAAACAGACAAATGCTAAAGACTGCCGTATATTGGATAACCATGTTTTACTGGACAACTCAGCCTCCATTCACTTTACTGTGCGAGTCCAGGAGTCTCTTACAGGTCACTCTCCAGGGCTTTGTGTCTAAGCCCAGACATCCTAATAGAAGGTGATGTGGGTGGCCACTTGTCCCAGTGCCCAATATTCATGCTCACTGAAGCATGTAACATAACACCTAAGGCCTTGTCCCTACACTGGACATTCTGTAATTAGCAAGAAAAATCCAAAGGGTTCAGATTAGAATGTTCGCCCCGTTAAAACGGACCATAAATTCATCACAAAGTTTGACTTTTACCAATGAAATCATCATTTTTTATTTACGGAGCCCATTTAAAACCAACACCACCAAAAACCATGTCCTATGTATACCAGAAAACTAAAACAAACCCTAGTTTGAAATCTTCTCAGAGGTGTAGGAGAAGGAAAAACTCTTCCGAAGCAAACTGCGGTAGGAGCGAAAGGATAAGTTTGTTTGTGGAGAAATACACCCTTGACCTCTGGATTTCTGGTGGAAATTTCCATTGATTCGGAGAGAGGAGGGTCTTCTCAGCAGCTTCCTCCCACCAGCCCTCCCCTTACCTGCACTCTCCACCACCAACCCCATGTCTGACTTGGAGTTTTTTTCCCCTCTGAGACGTCACAGCTTGGCTAATGATCTAAGTTTCCAAACAGCCAGTTTTACACACGGCTCTGCAGCCTGCACGTTTTAGCTTGCACTCAGTATAAATTAAGGTTCTTTCAATTCCAGTGGCGCTGCTGGAACACGCAGGGCTTCACATTTTCATTCCTGCCTGTTAGATCTAGCAAGGAGAAACTGTACTTCAGAATTCATTGCCTCCAACAAAGCTAGCCCTCTTGAGCTTCGAAGCCCTCGTCCAAGACAGGATCTCCACAGCTTCAGTTGTTTGCAGTCTGTGGGGAGTTTTACAGCACAAGGGAATCAGGGGATTGCCTAATAATCCAGATGGCACATTAGCATTTCACCCCCTCCTCAGCTCCAGCTGACGTTTTCTCTCTTGGATTGTGATGTTAAGTTCATCTCGCTCACCAGAGCAATCAGTTTTCACCTTGGAGCAGCACTATTCCAATCTGAGCCTGGAGCGCTCACTCTTTAGAGCCAGTTGCAGATTGTAGTGTTTAGGCAATTATACCGTCACCTTATTCATGTTCCAGAAGGTGTTGGCAAATACTTAACTGTCTGTACTTACGTTACTAGACTTAGTGTTAGTAACACTTGCTACTAAGCATTGGTTTGGAAATCTGTACTTTAGTATCCCACTCGTACTTTTACTAATTTCCAAGACAAAAAAAGAGACTTTTTGGTATTCATATTTTCATTCACACCTTTCAAATAGGTTGTAAGAGTAGTAAATTGTTAATATTTAATTGCTGTTTTAGCAAATGTTTTCTACTGATCATATTCATATCAATGGAAAATAACTATGTTGATTCCATTCTCTTTCGGGGTGGGTAGGAAGACCCTCCCTCACTCACTGTAATGATGGCAAACACGTCCATCTGTTAACTGATGTAACAGAATTGGTAAGTAGTGTTTCCGTACAATTATGTTGTGTTAGCGGTTCGGAAAAGTGGTGTGTGTTGGTGGTGTGTTGGGTAACTAGCAGGTGTACTTGGAAATAACTGAAAAAAAAATGCTATGCTAATTCAACTTTGTGCAACAAACAGTGTGGCCTATAGGCTGAATTATGGTTGTACGTAGCATGGCGTAGAGGATGTGGCTACATCTTACCAACACAGTACTCATGCAACAGATCCACAGAAGTATAGATCTGCCACAGCAACCCTCAGAAAGGTGGTCACTGTGCGAAGGATAATGTGTGATGGTTATAATATCATACCCCTGTCTACATGCCAGATTTATTCTAGCATTTAAGTATGTTTGAATTTGATAGAGGTAATAACTCGTGGAAAAGGGTAGAGATGTAACTTGTGATCAGCAATTAGATTTAATGTTAAAACGATTGACAAAAAATGGCCTATTTCATAATGTTCTATGTTAAAACACTTATCTTTTCAATTTTAGACATCGCAGTAGGTTTAAATGCCAATTCGTGTTGGCTTCCCCTTCAGTAAACATGTGCAACAGTTTGGCATGTTTTTCAGATATGTTTCACTCAACAACAAAACTGAGATCGTGCAACAAAATTGGCAGAAAAATGGCGTGTTTAGGTACGTTCTCTATAGAAGGTGTGTATTTATTGTTTACTTAGGAGTAAGATTTACACTTATGAAACACACTAGATCAGAAGAGCGTCCCTGATTAAGTTAATGAGAATATTTTAGAGTGAAAATGTGAAAAGGTGACAGATATCTGGCACCAGACTAGTTTTGATAATGCGCTTATCAAAACAAAGGAATGCAGCACTCCTGTGTGCTCTGTGGACTTTTAAATGACGTGTTTGTCCTCAAATTGAGTGATATCGAAGCATCAAATGGTACGAAGATAGCCGATGTGAAGGGTGTGTGTGTGTGTGAGATGGCCGCACAAACCCCGGGTCTATTGTAAAGCTTCAACAAAGAGCCGTCTGCTTGGTACGTGCAGTTAAGACAGCAGAGACAGAAAGACAGAGTGTGATGGAGGGAACCCGTTGGGGGAGGGAGAGAATGAGGGCGTTTTCAGCATCATAGTCCATTAAGAGGTTTCTGGGTGTGCGATGAGGTAACTGTGTGTGGTCAAAGCCAAACCAAATGAAGGACTCAAAATGAAGGCCTATGCACGGTTAGTAAAATGAAGAGCTCTTGAAAAAATCTTTCAAGTGCATGTTTCCTGTGTACGGCTGATGAAAATAACTAAAAGCTCACAGAATTTCAGTTAACCGTTTACTTACCAGGTGCTGACCATGTCTAAGGGGCACCACACTGTCCCCCATTATTTGGTCTCAGAATCGAAATGTTTTGGCGGTACAAGAAGTTGGGTGTCACCACATTTAGTTGAATAATAATTCATTTGAATGTATCTTTAGGAGACTTTCTTGGTTTTAGAGTGCACACTTTCTTTAAACTTTCCTTCAAAGCCTTTACTGTTGTTGCCATAGCACATTTCTTTTATTTTTTGACAAACTAATGTTTTGTTCCTACATTCTTTGTGAAAATGCATGGCTAAAGAAGAAGTTCTTTTTCATTAATGAAACCAGTTTAGATGCTGTGTGTGTTTCATAGAAACTGCTGCAATATAATCATTGCCATATGGCAACAGTATGCAATAATGGAAGGGCAATCTGCAGTTTCTACATTGGGAGTAAATGCATGTAAATGAAGAATTCTGAAAAGTGTGTTTTTTGCTTGTATTTAAAACCATGCAGTGACTGGTCAGTTATCACTACCATGTTACAAACAAAAGGTTCCCCAAAAAGCGCATTATACCTGCAAAAGGTCAAGATCTCAAATGAAAACTAAACATCTAAATAGTTTTACTTTCAAAATTGTGAATACATTACTCTTCTCTGCATCTGATAGTGATTTGTACAAGTAGTCACTATTATATTTTGGTAAAAAAAAAAGAAGTCATTCAAGCAGACAGGAAAAGACAGTATTGCCTAACAAGTGGATAGGTTGAGGAGACCACCGAGGTTCGGTGTGGCGGTAGGAGCATGTAATGCAAGACTGCCTAGCAACAGCAGGTTCTAGCTGAACTACTCTTACTACCATCTAGCGGTGTGAGGACGGCTGGGAGCTGCTCTATGCAGCCTTAAGAAAAGATTCAGTTACTTTGAGAGGAAGTTTGTCGAAGACTTTGAAGAGCAACATCAGGAACTGGCATGATGATGTACAGGACATGGTGAAAAAAATTAAATGAGTGAATTTAGCTGTGGTTGCTCCAATTGCTGACACATGTTCGATTGAGCACACACAGCTTGTCTAATCACAACTGAAAAGCACTGACCAGTAGAATGGGGCACTACTACTGTCTGGAGTGATGGAGCTAAATCCAGGAACTTTATGATCCCTTAATGTCAAGGAAAATGTGGAGTGAAAAGGTGTCTGTAGACTTTTGGACGTGTAATGTAATATTCCATGATCACCGAAAGAAACAAATGAAAAAAAGAAAAGAAACACACAGACTGGTCCGGTCGGTGCTTGGCCCCCCAAAGATCTGACATCCGACATTTCCTAAAGAGCACATTAAAGTTGCCGGGCCTGAGGGAAAATACCGGGAGAAAAATAGCTGGCTCTCTGCCAACTAAAATAAACAGGAGGGCTAGAGAGGTGGGACTGGAGGAGGGAGAATGAGAGTGAGTGAGAGAAAGAGAGAGAGTTTATGAAGTTGTCCAGAAAGCGTGCCAAACTATACACAAAAAAAAAAACTTGGCTCATCCAAAGCACCATAAGTGTCTAAGAGAGAGGGAGAATGCACTTAGGTATTTATCTTTTATATCCATCATGCAAATATCACCTCTTACAAGAAGACAGGGTGAATGCAACGTTCGAACACTGGGAACGAAACAGTTGTTTCATTTAAGGCCTTGCTGGGAAGCTGTGCTCTATGGACTGTTCATAAAAGGTTAATTATGAACGACTGCTCTTTAATTCTTTCTTTAAACATGTTTTGATGTCCAGAATCAGAGTGAGGGAAAAATGAATGACACAGAACTCTGATAAAAGGCCCAACAGGATCTGTCTGTGTGAGCGTGTGTGAGGATAAGACTGTGGAGCGGTTGAGATAGACAGAAAACAAACGAGCAGGATATAGAGCTGTTTGGAGAGCTGAGATAAGGCGGTGTGGGTGAATGCGCGCGTGTGTGTGTGTGTGTGTGTGTGTGCTTGTGCAAGGGCCAAGGTGTGCTTGTTTGAGTGAAAGTGTGTCTCAGGAACACAAAACCAAAGGGAATTAACAGTTTACAACCTTACACTTGTCATAAGATGTTTGTAGTGCTGCTGACTGGAAGGCTCTCTTTAGCCGAGTTCCAATAAAAAAAGCAACATTTAGTAAGAAGGGAGGGGATATAGATGAAAGGTGAAGAAAAGAGAGCACAAATACTGTGGGCAAGTCTAAATAAAAACAAACAAACACATATACAAGAAGGAAATCGTGTTCTGCATTAGAGAGAGAGACACATACAGAGATAAAAAAGAAAAGAAAGCATGGGCTGCTTGAGAGAGAACGTGGAACAGAAGCAATCCCTGCATTAGAGAGAGAGAGAGGGAGGGAGAGAGAGAGAGAAAGAGAGCGAGAGCGAGAGCGAGAGAGAGAGACAGAAAGAGATCGGAGAAAGACAAGAAGAAAAGCATGGTCTGCAGTACAGAGTGAATGATGAAAGTCGTGGTAGGCAGAGACAGCGATCACTCCAGACTAGCGAGCTCTCTGATTGGCTGAGCCATGGCAGCGTGGACGGGCTCGGTGGGTTAATCTCTTTGATTGGCTGAGCCGGTGCATAGTGGGCGGGCTCTATGTGTGGGCGACTTGGCGCCGTTGTCAGGATGAGGAAATGAGCCTGTGTTGTGATAAAAAGGGGGGGTTGCCAAGGCAACGCCGTCGAGCCGTGTGCAGAGGAGCCTGTGTGTGGAAGTGGTGGGGGTGAAGAGAGGGGTCAGATTTCACAGCCAGAAACACATCAGCTCTCTCTGATTATCTCCACTCATCCGTTTTCACCATCACGGCGTGGTGTGTTAAGTGTTCAACATTTCCTAGAATATAAACTGTGTATTGCCGTCAATCACAGGGCTTCCCTGTTTGATTTCTCCCTCGCGTTACTATACATGGACTTGCTCTATTCTCTTCCTTCTTTCACATACATACACTATATGGACAAAAGTATTGGGACATACCTTCTATGTAATTCAGATGGCCCCTTACTTCCAGTGAAGGGCAATTTTAATGCTTCAGCATGCCAAAAATATTTTGGACAACACCATGCTTCCAACTTTGTGGACACAGTTTGGAGAAGAAACATTTCTATTCCAACATGACTGTGCCCCAGTGCACAAAGCAAACTCCAGAAAGACATGGTTGGATTAGTTCGGTGTGGACTGGCCCGCACAGAGCCCTGACCCCAACCCCATCCAACACCTTTGGGATGAACTGGAACTGAGATCGTGAGCCAGTTCCAACATCAGTGCCATGGCCTCATAAATGCTCTACAGAATGAATGGGCACAAATTCACACAGAAACTCCAAAATCTTGTGGAAAACCTTCCAAAAAGAGTGAAAGCTGTAATATCTGCAAGGGCGGGGGGCAACTCCATATTAAAGTTTATGTATTTGAATGCATTGTCATTAAAATCCCTGTTGGTGTAATGGTCAGGTTATCCAAGACTTTTATCCATATAGTGTAACAGCAGGGAGATATTGATGTTTATCTAAGGGTTTAGTTGAGGTCACGATTCTGGCATTTCCTCAGCTGTGCTAAACACAGAAAGACCACTGGTTTAACAGTTAACAGTTAAACAAAGCCAGTAGTCTGATGTACAATTCTTGCTCAAACAGGATTGTTCACAGTAGTGGTGAATTCATGGCAGAGAGGTACACAGAAAGTGGTACTCACAGGAAATATTTATCACTATTTTACCATTATAAACATATAAATCTACTGGATAATAAAATGGGTGGATTGTAGACAAAGCACCCTCTAAATATATCACCACCACTGGAAGGAAAAACAGTTTGCAAGTTTTTCTACATCACGTTATTTTACACCAGCCAGAAGGACTTTATTTACTTCTCAGTGAATGAATTATAATGGAAAGAATCAGACAAACCCTTACTTGAACAACCTATATAGGTTAATAATGGCTAAAGTTGTATAGTCAAAAAATGAACCCATTTAAGTAATGATTTTCACTTCTCTATTGTCACGTTTAAAAATAACTAGAATTCCCCCTTTACTACACCGTCTCTATTGACCTCTGTCCAGCCATGTTCTTAGAATAGCAGCCATAAAATAGTCAAGGGTAGGCAAGTTTTGCTATTATTTTGTAGGTGATACAGAAATACACATTCAAAAATAACTCATTGTTTGGATAAGCATTGAATGTATTTAAGAGAACAATACCTGGAAATACTGACGTGAACCATATTAATTTGCAGCTATTTATATATTTTGTAAACACTGAAAAAAGAAAGAAGAGTGATTTGCTCAACTGCTTGTGGCTTTGTCATTTATTGTATATATGAGTAACAGATATACACACACTTTGATAAGCTGCAGTGACAGATCTGTACCAAGCCATTACAAATGACTACTATGGGATATGTTGCCCTCTTGAGTTATGTTGCTGCACTGCAAAATCACTGATGAGGTGTTAGGATGGAGTATGATAATAAGTGTGTGTGTATGCTTTGTGTAGGTTTATATTGCTTTAAGACAATTTTCTGTCAAGTGGGCTGGATTCTGAGATCTCTAGAGCAAGCTGTCTTTGTTTGGCTTAGTAAACTTGGTCTCTCGGCCCCTCCCAGCATGCAACCCTCCTTCTTTCCAAAGAACCTGCAGAAAAACACACATGAAAAAACTGCAGCACTGTGTAGCCAAGTGTCAGTACAGCCTGACTAGTGCACGCATTTTGCGATCAGTAGTGATTTTAAGGAGCTAAACATTCTGAAAACCAACATTATCACCCAATTTATCTCTGGTAATAACATGGTTAATCATTTCAGTGGCTAGTGGTTTTGAACTAAACTGATATGGGTGTCAGTTAGTTGTTAACGTTTTGCTGTTATATACTATTTCTGAACTTTTCCCTGAACATACTTTTGTCTTTTTTTTTAAAACAATGATGGTGTTTTGCAGTTAGAAAAGTGAGAAGGTAATGACGGTCAGTTTAGCATCTATAGAAATGATCCTCACATCAGCATTCATTTTATTTCATTATAATGTAAAAAAGCCTAAATGTATATTAGTGCTTTGTAAGTGAGATTTTCACCAGTACTGATCTGTGGGTACAGCAATGCTGGTTGCTATTGTAAGGCCCTGCTTAAAAGTGGAGAACAGTTCTAGCTTCTTTCTTCCTACCCCATTTGTGATGCGCTGGAGAAGTTCTTCGCGGGTGAGAGGATGGTCGTCCTCATCTGTGTTTAGAGAATCTTCGGTGTCATAGTCCTCCCTGGAACATTGCACACACATATGTGTACCATTCTGAACCTTAAATTGTCAGCATTTAAGCAAATATCGTCCCCATAGAGTACTGCCTGGCTGACCAGAACTATGCAATGTGAAAGAGAATCCACCAAACTAGCTGTACAGTTTCATGAATCAGTGTACAAGAAGAACATGGAAGTGAACACAGCAAGCGAACCATCAAGGTCAGTTTTTCTGTAATACATAGTCTTTGTTTTTGTTGTCTTTATTCCTGATGATAAACTACAGCCTCCTCCTGGAATGGAGAGTTAACTCCTTTCATGCATACACATGGCCTAGATTAACACTTGCTACAGTGAAAATTAGCTCTTGGATCAGTCCTTGATCTGCTTACCCCAGAAAATGAGGCTGTATGCCAACAGCGCCTTGTAATGATGAACTCTGTCCAAGCAAGAACTGAGCCGCCACCTTTGGGTCATAATCCTCCTCCTATTAAATTACACATTTAGATAACTCAGGGGAATCTGTCTGAAGTAGATACAGGCTTGCCTCTAAGAGTGGATCAACAAAAGCATTTTATTCCAAAGAATGTCAATAAATTCATCTTAAAAAAAATTTAATTCGAACCTTTCACAGTAAATTACAACATGCAGTGATTAAAAAAAAATGTTCGTTGGACACAAATTCTCATTCAATGTTTATTCTTTGTTTTTATTATATTCTACATTGTAGATTTTTTTTTACTTAGTTAAGTGGTCCTTGCCATAATGTGGAGTAGAACCGTAGTCAAATAGGTTTTCTAACTGTGGACCAAACCGACCGTCACAACTGATGATCCCAAACACTTTATGAAGGCGGGAAATTCTGTGAATGAACTCCTGACGAAGATCTCCTGTTAATTAAATCGAATTCCAGGTCGATTCCTCATGAATCTAACTGAAAAAATGCCGAGAGTGTGCAAATCTCTCATCAGAGCAAAAGGTGCTGTTTTCAGTATTAATCTACAACGTAGCCAATAAGAAAAACAGGAAATCGCTGAATGAGAAGGTGTGACCAGACTTTTTTTTATGTATACTGTATATATAAAACTTTTGTGCATATAGTCCCAAGCTTCCTGAAATGAACAGGTACCTTGGATTTGGCAAAGGCCTGTGCAGCGAGCAGCTCATTGGTCCTCTGCTCCACCAGGCCGAGGTAGGTCATGATGTTATTGTCTCTGATCCCGAAGGAATCCTCCACCACGGCATGGTCGCAGTCAGTTTTATTAAGTATACTATTCACTCCTACAAAACAAAACATACAACATAAGTAAAAGAGTATATTACAGTAACTGTATAAGTGAGGTGCTTCCCTGCTGAAACATGCTAAAAAGATTTTCAGCTAAAGCCATGTAAAATGTTATGATGATGCATTTAATAGTTTTATGCTTAACATAATGTATTGTGTTACGTTTAAAATATACATTTCAGAATTACAAATATTACAACTAAATGAAAACAAATTTGTTTAAATGTATTTACAATTTATTCAACATATAATTTGGACATATTTTCTTTTGGAGGGGATGAGATTCTCACAGAATCCTAAGGTCAGCATTCCCAATCCCGAGTGCTGGCAAGAGAGATATCAAGCACCGCCAGTATTAGACTCTGAAGTGATGGAACTCTGTCTAATACCTAATAGACTGTCTAAGATGATCTAGTTACACACGAGGCATCTTTTTTATAACTCACATTATCCTTCATTCTACCTGTCTTAATCTGGTCCAAAATTTGGCTGATGGCGTCACCCTGGGCCTCGAACTCCAAAGCCTGAGCTTCAGCATCTTTCTGCTGTTGCTCCCTGTCCCTCAGGGCTGTGCAGTGCTCCTGCTCCCGCTGCAGGTCCTCCAGACGAAACCTCTCCATCTCCTCCTTGGTCTGGGTCAGTATTCAGCGACAGAGAAATAGCTCAGTTAGTCAGTGCCACTTTAGACTTTGGTTATGGCAATTGTGGATATGGTTGTGCTGGTGAATGTGTGTGTAGGTGGGGTAATTACATCTGGGCTGTTGGCCCACTTATATATTTATTTTTATTACTATAGACCAAAGATACTTTACCAAGCTCACTGTATAAAATCCATATCTATTCATCCATGCATGCATTCCAGGATTGTATGTATTGGTACACTATATGTACAAAAGTATTGGGACACACCTGTTTTTCATTGTTTGGGCTAGACCCCTTACTTCCAGCACTGTGGACACAATTTGGGCAAGGCCCTTTTCCTGCATGACTGTGTGCAAAGCAAGCTCCATAGTTGGATGAGTTTGGTGTGGAATAACTTGACTGGCCACACAAAGACCTTACCTTTACCCCATCCAACACTTTTGGGATGAACTGGAATTGAGATTGTGATTGTGAGCCAGTCCAACATCAGTGCCTGACCTCTACAGAATGAATGGGCACCAAGTCCCACAGAAACTCCAAAATGTTGTGGAAAGCCTTCCAAGAAGAGTGAAAGTTGTTATAGCTGCAAAATGGGTACACCATATTAAAGTCTATGTATTTGAATGCAGTCAGGTGTCCCAATACCTTTGTTCATATAATGTTAATTATTTTACCCATTCTGTTCAAAAACCACAAGTTCCAGGCCTACTTGGTCTGCCTGTTTCACAATCATAAAATAAACTATAATCAGCTTTTATGGGTGACTAGTGTAACGCAGCTTTAAATGTGAAGTGATTTGAATCAAAACAATGCAGTGCTTTAAAATGACAACTGAGTTCATCAAACCAAAGATGGATCCATCATAAATTTTTTATATGGTCACTACTTCAAAGGTAAAGAACATGTGCAAGACTGACCTGATTGATCTGATCTTTCAAAGCCTCGGCCTGCGTGTTCTGCTCATTCACGTAATTAAACAGGGCAAAGTTTTTGTCCTCGACTGCAACACAGAGACAGCAATAACAGACTGCAGTAACTGATATCCAAAAGATGGTACACACACTAACCCAGAAACAATATTTTAGCCAAAAAAAGAAATTAAAACGACCGATTTGAGAGAGCTCACCCTGGATGAATTTGGTGACCAGCATTTCCAAGTCTTCCTCGCCTGTCACTTTCTGAATCTTTTGGAAAACATCTTCAATAGTCTCCAGGGTCTCCTCCCCAGACTCATTCCTCCGCTGTTCCTTCATTTCTACCATTATCACAGTCAAAGTCAGTGTCCATATTTAATAACAGAACACTATCAACATATAAATCAAACAATTTGGAGTGTTGCCTCAATTATTCTTACTCATTTATTACTTGCCCAGGAGGGGAAATCAAACCCAAGACCATGGTGTGTGGTGGGAGTCATTATTACCCAATATGCTACACCAGCCATTTCTGACCTTTCTATCTCTTATTGCAGAGGCCTTCAAACAGTTACTCGCAGCACCCAGTTCACATTTTTGCTCCATCCATATGCATTTAGGTTGGAGCAAAAATGTGGACCATCTGCGAGGCCCCAAAGAACTGGTTTAATAAAACAGTTTTTACTGTGCCTTTAAAACTGATTTATATTATCAAGCAGTGTTTTGATTGACTGCACTGCAAGAAGCAGACTGGGCTTATAACTTTAGTGTAAGTGGTTAGGTCTAAACACAAAAATAGTGAATTCAAAACATTAAGGGGATTTATAGTAACCAGTAAACACTTCTCGACCACCCACAGCTGACACAGTGGCATTCAAAAAACTCCAATTCCACACGCTGATCCATTTCACTGTGTTTGGTTGCCTCTCACCTCGTCTGTGGCTGAGTTCCTGGGTGTCGTCTTGGCTGCTCCTTTCATTGCACTTGGTGGTCATGAACTCCTTGAGGCGGTGTTCATGGGCGATGATCCGCTCCAGCTCCTTCACCTCAGCATTATACTGCGCCAGGTCCGTCACCTCCTTCTCCTTCATCATCGTCATCTTCGACTGGGCTTCCACTCTGTGAAGAGCACAAACACGTACAGTACACACAACAGATGAGTTCAGAGGAGCAGCTGTCCTCAGAGTCCCACGAACACATTCTCGCAATGTCATATGAAATGGTTTGTGATGCCATGCACAAGTTAACTTTATTAGGTCCTCTATTATGTATACACCTTCACAAGCCTCTCATTATATTTGGTTTAATATGATCAGGGATTCACATACGTGGAACACAAGCCTGAATAGACGTTAGTGGTAGTTTTCAGTCTTCACAGTGCAAACGCGTACCTGATTTCTGACTTCATACTGTGTGCATAACCCTCCTCAGAACCAGGCGACACAAAGACTCCGGCACGGGGCCTATGTGTAACTAATACAACTAATACAACTAACAACTAATACAACTAACTGCACAATCAATTATGTATTTAGAGTGTTAAAATTTTATTCTATGGGGTAAATTAAAAACCTCTAAACACCCAAGTCTCAACACACCTAACACCTAACACAATATGAAGTGAATTTTTTTCACCTGGCATCATAAGCTGCTGTTGACATGCTGATGACCTCACCAGTCTCCCGCCGGGTTTCCTGAAGCTCCTGAGAGGAAAGAAAATTAGACATTAATACCATATTTTTCTACTATTGTACATCACCAAACCCGCTAGTGCCCTCTGACCTTGTCCAGTCGGCGATGCAGCTGCTGGAAGCGGACCCTCTCCACACGCAGAGTCTCCAGTTCCTCTCTTAGCTGGCTATTCCTGGCCAGTTGCTCATTGAAGTGAACAAGGGCCTGCAGGGGCATAGCAAAGAGAGGAAGCCAGTCAGGGGTTCTAGCTATAAAGGTGTACCACCCTAAAGATCTCGTTTGTAGTAGTGTTTGTGATTGTTAACTTTTGATTAAGCTTGAAAAGTATATGTCACTTCGCCTCATATATCATCAGGAAAATCAGGCCATACTTGACTCAGTAAGCCACGACTGGTACAAGCCATAGTTATCTCTCGCCTCGATTACTGCAATGCCATCCTAGTGGGTTTTCCAGCTTTCCAGCTGGTTCAGAACGCAGCAGCTCGGCTAGTTTTTAACCAAGTGAAAAGGTCGCATGTCACCCCACTGCTGAGTCACTAACTCTTGCCTGCAGAGTGACATCTGGGTCTACCTACTCGCTCTCTTCGCTCCTCTAAGGAACATCAGTGGGCTGTGCCATTCCTACACACAAGTCAAACACAGTCCAGATTCTTCTCTTTTGTGAGGCTGCCTAAACTGATAAGAGCAGCAGAATCCCTCTCTAATCAGAGAGCACCTCCTCTGCACTTGGCTTACAAAGATTTAGCCCATAATACTTTACTCTGTTTCTCATACTCTCCTCAACTTGAATGTGTCCTCATATTGTTAGACACTTTGGATAAAAGCGTATGCCAAATGATTGTACTATAATGTAATGTAATCTAATATTTTTCCAAGTTACTAATAAAAGCATATTAAAATTCATTTGGCCCTGAAGATGCGACCAACTGTCTCATGGTTCTGACTTATGTGCAGCATTATAAGCTGTCCTGTTCCTGCTCACCCGGTCCAGCTTATTTTCCAGGGTGTGGGTGGCCTTCTGGGTTTGTTGGGACAGAGACTTCTCACTACTGGATGCACTGACGTCTCCTTTTCTCGCCTCGGCCAGTCTCTTCTCAATACTTAATATCTAGTAATAAAACACAAGAACATATATGAACAAATATAGATATTAAACAGAACCAGTTAAAGAACATCAGTTAAAGAAATACTTTACATTTGTAATATTGTTTGTAAGTTATACAGCATATGTCCGGATTTGTAGATGCCATACAGTGTCAGAAACCAGCAGGTTTCTTAAGCAACATGGTTTGAGTTCAGCCTGTGGTATAAACACACCATGTTAACTAGTGTCTATACGTTTCCACTATTTGTTAACATTGGATAAAGATTCATTTAAAATTTAAGACACCAACACTTATTTGATGAAGAAGAGACATTTGGGATGGGAGGTATGAACAGACATATCGCTCCAAACATCATTCCAGGTTTGGCATCATATCATATGCTTTAAAGTACTTATTAGAACAACAGACTGAGGGATATAATAAAAACTGCCAGCTGAGATGGGGTTTTCAACTTGGTTTATGTTTCACCTCTGATTTATGAGGATGTATTTGAATTGTAAATAGCGGACACTGACGAGTGTGAGAGTGACTGTGAACTGGCAGGAAATCACCTCTTGCTCCAGCTCCGCCTGGCTAATTTTCTCTGTCTCCAGCTGCTCGTCCAGCTGGTCTCGCTGGGCCAGGAGAGTCCGCAGCTGCTGGATGTCCCGGCTGTCGCTCTGCTTCTGTGTTTGGCTCTGGGACACTCGCAGGCTCCTCTGCAGCTCCTCGTTGCTCTCCTCTAGCTTCTCTATCTCCACACTGTGGAACAACAGAGTCACTGTCATTCAAAATGGTTACTGTACATCATTTGTAGGGCTGGGCACGTTAACGCATTATTAACTGAGATGTAATTAATTTATGGATTTTATCAGTAATATTTATTTGTCCATGTAAACATGAACCTCACTAACCACACCTGATTAAACTCATCATGAGCTTAAACTCATCCCTAGCACTCCCCCACAGCTGATTATTTGGATCAGATTTGTTGTAAGCAGTGCTTGAAGCCATAGAACATTTCTTGCTGCCCCAAAGGACATTTCAGTCAATTATATATATAAATATACTGTTCTCTAAATGTCCTCATATAGTCTGGATGATTTTAAGAAAGTCATAAGGTTGAGAGCAGTAGTACTTTGTATACTTTAACACGGCGCATACTATGACATCGTCACTTTGGCCGGAGTTTTCAAAAACCTTCGTTTTCAGTGAGGCACAATGCAGTTTACGTCTGGATGAAAGGCCAAAACGCATAGAAAAACCTCAGTTTTCAGAAATACCCATTTACGTGTAGACATGGCCTTTGACTTATTTGTAGGTCACTACTACTTTCCAAACACTTCAAACAAAATAAAGACCGAAGAATTTGTTTTAATTACAGCTTTATATTATGTGGACGAAAGTATTGGGACGCCTGACTGTTATACTAACAAGGACTTTAATGACATTGTATTCAGATCCATAGACTTTCATATGGAATTGGTCCCCCTTTGCAGCTGCTATAATGATTCTGCCCCACATACTCTGGACTCTGAGGGGAACTTGTTTTTCTATCACAAACTAGATAAAACATGCATGCCCTGCAGTAGCAACTAGCTTTGGTTTTATATTTGATTTGATTACATTAATGGTTAAGTTGAGATTTGCAAGAAATATTTGAACTGCAGCTATGTGTGTATTTGTGTGGTATGTATATAAATAACCACACACATAAATACACACACACACACACACACACACACACACACACACACACACACATAGCCACAGTAATTTCCTAGATGTCTGTAAATCAGAGGGACTGTGCTGTCTGACTGTTACTCACCGCTGTTTTCGGATGAGCTCCTGTGTATGAATGTTGTATGCCTGCCGATCCCTTTCCATGATGCGGAGATGCCTCTGCAGCTTACCCATCTCAGCTGTGGCACACACACACACACATTTTATTACATACAGTTTGTATGTAAATTGCTGATTATGCACCAGCAAAAGTATACTTTTTCAGAACTGTATTTAATCATTGATAAATAATATACAGTTCAAAATATTTGGGACAGAGGCAACAAAAGAAAGAAAGAAAAACACCTGGTGGAACGTCTCACCTCAGGTCAGTAAGATAAAGGTAAAGGAGCACTAAAGAGAGGCAGAGCCTCTCAGAAGTAAAGATGAGGGTTCACCACTCTGGAAGACCACTCTGAAAGAGCATTCAAATAGTGCTCCAATTTAAGAATAACGATTCTAAACGTAAAATCCCATACACAATAGGTACGTCTATCTACATAATACTATAACAAATTCAGAGAATCCAAAGAAATCATTGCATGCATATGCATAAGTGTACATGGCATGGATAGCTTGCATATCTGAAATCATCATCTTCTACTTCTTCGTCTACTTTTGAGCTCTTACAGGGAAGGTCTTGCTTACTCTAATAAGACAAAGCCAAAACACATTCCTCACATATTACAACAGCACTGGACTGTAGTACAAGACTCAGAGTGCTAAACCGGCCTGTCTGCCCTCCAGCCCTGTCATCCACTGAAAGCATTTGGCACATCATAAAACGTGGAGCAGCTGAAATCCTATATCAAGCGAGAATGAGACAGTATTTCACTTTCAAACCTCAGCAACAAGTTCCCAAACATTCACAGAGTGATGTTAAAATTAGAGCTGACGCGATTTAACAGTAAACATGCCCGTTTTTGTAAATGTGTGGATGGCATCAAATTAGGAATGAACATATATTTAAAAAAAAAACTCACCAAAAAAACAAACTTACACAGTTTCAACATCTGATATGTTATCTTTGTACCACTTTCAATTAAATATAGGGTTTACACGAGTTGCAAATCATCAGATTCTGTCTATGTTCATATTATACACATCATCCCAACTGCTTTGGAAATAAAGCTGTAAACCACTCTCCGTCATTCTGGACTGTAAAATGTCCTTTTCCCCTGCCTACACAGAAATCATGCATTCATATTTTTACAGATTGATCTGCAGCCATAAGAATTAACATTCCAAACCTAAGGTGGAAATTGCTTCTGAACCTTTGCAGTGTTCACATTTCTAAATGCATACCAGTTCCATGGATGTCTGCGTCGCTGCTGTCTGAGTGAATGCTTGTTGCTGATTTTCCACGCGGCATGAGGACAAGATCAAGCTGTAGAAGCTCTGTGAAGACATGGGCACATTTTAAAGAGACTGAAGGAACTGTCATGGTTTATAAGAACATACACTATACGGACAAAAATATTGGGACTCACCTGATTTTCAGGGTTTAAGATAGGCTCCTTAATGCTTCAGCAAACCAAGCATCTGACATAAGTGCCTGACCTTATAAATGCTCTACAGAATGAACGGGCACAAATTCCCTCAGAAATGAGTAGAAGTTATAACAGCAAAAATGTGGGGACTCCATATTAAAGTCTATGTATTTGAATGCAATGTCATGAAAGTCCCTGGTGTCCCAATACTTTTGTAATAGTGTGTGTGTGTGTGTGTGTGTGTGTATGTATATATATATATATATATACAGTGGGATGCAAAAGTTTGGGCAACCTTGTTAATAGTCATTATTTTCCTGTATAAATTGTTGGTTGTTAC
>JBBJLR010000139.1:9048970-9060823 GCA_037577145.1 Brachypetersius gabonensis | reverse complement strand
CACACACACACACACACACACACACACACACACACACACACACACACACACACACACACACACACACACACAGGGATAGTGTTCCAGATGTCTTTAAATGGACACACATGTATAATACATACATACAGAACATCTGATTGGAATACTTGCAGTAGTACAATGTCTCTGTGGTCGTTACAATGCCAGGCAATGTATTTACTGTGTAAAACTTCGAGGGATGTTTAATAATCATTAAATTCTCTGAGTGACCATGATAGAAATGATTAACTCTGCTGATTTAACCCTCCTTAAAACTGCAAGGGCCTGTATGTGAACCCTTCACTCATAAAATAAAGAAAAATAAATTCATGTCATAGTAATCACCAAATAATTGATATATCCATCAACAAATGTGTTTGTTCATAGCAGGTGTTGCTATGCTTTACAGGTCATTTGAACAATCCAGTTAAGTTTAATGAGACAATTTTCTTCCCAATTTAATCATGTCCAATCTCAAAGCTACTAAGCTTGGAGGGTGAAGGCTACCACATGCTTCCTCTCAATCATGTGACGCATCATTAAACACCTCAACACGCTTGGAGGAGAACACTATTTTTTAAATTCTGCTACATCAATTAACAGATGTCTGGTTTGGCTAACATGGCATTGACTAATGAGGGGAAAAGGAGAGTCATACCACATCCAGCCTACTCAGAGAAGTGCTTTCCTAGCTTTGAATGTCTGTGGATTGAGCTGTCAATCTAGTTTAGCCTAATCGTTGAACAATGCCATAACTGCATAACTGAACTCTATTTACACAATTTAGCCAAATCTATTACAAACATAATTTGACTCTGGGTTTGACACAGTGGTACTGGTTAATGTAGGCAGCTTTTATGTGGACTCTCGTAACATGTACTGCCTACTGCTGCACAGCCAAAGTCAATTGTTTGCTTCTGGTGAGCACAGCTGAAATCTTTATTAGCAGTAGCAGTGGGGAGGCTGAGTGCATATGTGTGTGTGTGTATGTGTGTGTGTGTGTGTGTGTGTGTGTGTGTGTGTGTGTGTGTGTGTGTGTAGTCCATCTCAGAGGAACTGAGGAACAGGAAACCAGGGGAGTTGCAGGTCCCTCAGCTATCAGCTCACACTTTAGACAAATTGATCGCTACATTGAGGAAGCCTTGACCCTGCCTTTAGAGGACTACTGCATGAAAACACAGCAAAAACCTGGAATACTCATCGCTGGCATGCCAGGATGCCGGACATTAACTGTTTCAGTACCAGCATCATGCAGAAATCATAGAATTTCTTAAGCTTTTTTGAAAAGCTGTTGGTCATTACTTGCTCTTATGTCAGGTTTCTGAATAAGCAGCTCTTTTATAATACCAAGCTTAACCTCTTTAATAAGTAGGTCAGGAAAATACACCTGATTTTCACTCCTGCACCTCTTCTTCGGTGCAATAACAGCTGGAAACATTTCCATATATGGACTTCCTTCCATGTTTACATATTTCAGCATTTTTCCTCCTTTGTCCTGCTCTTGGCTCTGAACCATGAACGTAAGAGGCTTAATTGAACAGGGACATTCCTGATTAGGCCGCAGTGACTGAGTTTTACGGCCTCCCTTTGCACCAGTCTTAGCCTGGAAAGCAGAAGCAGCAGATACACATGTTTACATCTGGCAAACAGACCTCCACTCTCCCAGACGAGGAAGGTGAGGATAAATGATTGGACTGGAAACAGGAAAAGATACAAGCTCTTTAAAACACAAGGTTCTTTGCTTGAATGTAGAGCTGAACATTAGGTGGCAGTTCAATAGCCCTGTACAAATATAAGTTCACATTTATATTGAAATGACTTCTACATTCATTGTATAATGCATTACATGCACATTTAATTTGTATTGGTTCATTTTCGAGTTTTTTGGGGGGGAAGGTTTTTTTTCTTCTGACAAAACGTATCTACTCTTCTACTTCCAAATACAACCAGCTTGAGAGTTTATCCTCTTCACTTTAAGCGGATCTGCTTCACTCGTTTCAGTGGGCTGAGAATGAGTTATAATTCCATTGTTTTTGTGATCAGTTGTGATGCCTGTGACTTCTAAGGGTTAAACTTCGAAGGCCCGTAAACCCCAGTGATTTAAATCTTCAAATGTGGAGCTGTTTAAAGAACTGTCAGTGATCATCTAGTTAGAGAAAGTATATGCATATATATTATCAAATGGGGGTTTAAACCCACCAGTAGTGGTTAGTGGATCATTGGAATGGGGTTTTCTGGAGAGGTGGAGCTCCAGCTGTGGGTTGAACTGGAGTGGCATTTCTGATCCAAAATGAATCATCCCACCTCAGTACCTGACCTTGGTAATGCTTTTATGGCACTGAGTGCAGTCAATACTAACGACAATGCTTGAACTGCGTGAAGTGTGAAGCCATTACATAAAAGTTGTGCAGAAATCTGTGAGCTGTTAACTGGTCATGCTTTGACTGAGTTAACAATGCTTTACTTCAGCATAGGCTTATGCTACCTTGCCTTCCGTAGATGAAGAATTTCTGTGTAATTCCTGGTTCTCTTTGTGTTAAGGTTCCCAACACACCCTGCCAGTCAAGAGGCTCATGCCACGCCACTCCGCTGTCTGGCAGTGACGCCTGTTGCCAATAGGATTTCAACCCCCAGACTGAGCCAGCATACAGGTATCTATTAAATTCCCAATGATTTCCAGGATGTCAACCCAGTAATAGCTACTAAGGAAATGATTAATAATGGGGGTGGGTGGAAAAGAAGGCTGAGTAAGGTTTGTGTAATCATTCCCAATGTTGTAATATGATAATATTTACATTTTCATGAGAGATGACAGCCTGTGGGTCTTGGATTTGTGTAATGTCTCTGTGGCTGAGAAAAAGAGAGACAGACTATGTGTGTGTGTGAAAGAGAGAAAGAGTGTATATGTGTGTTGCCTCAAACCATATGGCTGACTCTCAGACATTTCCAGTCCCCCACAGCATTGACTAAACACAGGAATATGAAGCCGCCTGGCTCAGTGACCTGATTTGTCATCGTTCCTACCACAGCTGCTAGCCCTGGCTGTATAGCCCGACAGCTAGATTCAGCATATCAGACTAAATTGTTGGCCCAAGGAATGTAATCACACTTGTGAATATACAACTTTAGACATATAGCATTATGCCTTGATTTAACATATTAGACTAAATTGTTGGGCAATGGAATGTAATCACACTTGAATATACAAATATAGTCATAGCAGGTTTGGGTAGTGCTTTGGACATCAAAGAAATCGTAAGTGTTTATTCTAGTCTTGATTATTTATTGAGTTCGTTGAGTTTTTTTTCCAGGATTTACGATAGCAGTTTAGACTGTTATGATACACTGATATTTCAAAAGTTTGGAATAACTCATATTACCCATTTATACACATTTATATTTCTGTATCTATATCTATAATCTATTTATATCTGTATCTGTGTCTGTATATATCCACACATTCTATCTATCTATCTATCTATCTATCTATCTATCTATCTATCTATCTATCTATCTATCTATCTATCTATTCCAAGAGCACCCGCATAAATTGAAAAAATGTGAAGTTGTGATGTGGTAAAAAAAATGCCTAAAAATATAAACCCTAAATATGCTCCCAAAACACTTAAATTTCATTTTAAACTCAGCTTAATACATTACCCTTCAAAATGTAAAGGTAAACCCGTATCTGTACTGTACAGTATAGTGTAAAATACCGATATTACCCCTGTATAGACTGTACTGTGATTCATACAAGCATTTTGTTTGGTATGCGCTGTCATTTTCTTGGTATAAGCAGGGCAAATACTGTAATACATTAATTTAATTTACAGTAATAAAAATACAGGGCTTTAAGAAGAACAAGTCAAAAAACATGAGAACACTCGAGACGCTCTACTTGGATACTTTCAAACCTCTCACTTCTGAGTACAGTGGTATTTTTACCATCCCAAGACGTGCTTTCTTTGTGTTCTCTGGACCGTAACAAAAAATGTATAATTTTATATATATTATATTTATATATATATTTTATATGGAAAGTTAGCTGAATTTACGTTCATATTTATGTTGCAAAATTAGTGTTCTATTTTTCTTAAGAATTTAGCACTAAAATGCTTGAAAGATTATATACTGCCACAATAAAAGCTGTGACGTCCGGGCTTTGTGCACCATGCCCCCTCATCCTCGTGTTGGTTGTTTAGAAATGTAAGCAAATGTTTTTGGGGATTTTTGAAACTATGTGTTACAACAACAATTATGCATGTATAGTCTTTTCTTTTATAGGCATTTTCTAGAACACAATTGCTATGAAATGCCAGCTGATTTTAGCAAATTAACTGTAGTTGTGTACTAAAAGATGCAGACGTGTGTTCTTTGTAGAGAACGTGTGCTTATTTCATTCATAACTGAACTCTATAGTTCCAACCAGGGCAAGGGGGAGTGTTGGAGCCTACCTGAGCACTCACAGGATGAAAGGTGGAGAAACACGCTCGTCCATTCCAGGACACATTCACACACAGTAACACCTAGGAGGAATTTAGCATCTCCATGTATTGAGTGTTTTGTTTTACTAAAACAGTGATTCTAAACTTAAAGCTTTTGAATCGGAGTTACACTGATCTAGTTTGTCATCATTATTTACATATGGACAGAAAAGGAAAGTAATGAATTACATTTACTTACATTACTGTAATTGAGTAGTGCTGACTGGATTTATCACTTTTTTCCTTTTTTACATCAAGTAATTGAAAGTAACTAAGTAACTAATAACAAATTTTTACTCAAAGTAGATTTTTAAATGGGTACTTTTACTTTTGCTTGAGTAGAATAGAATACTTTTACATGATTACAATTTTTCAGTACTTCAGCGTTGTAAATTACCTTTTTTGCTATTTTTTCACTTAATTTCCTGACACATCATAATGTGAAATATAATAAACTGATAAAAAGGGTCCAGAAAGACTTGAGTGGGAATATCATTATATTAAGCCACAATAAAGCTACTAATATTTTCGTCCTCATGCTATTGTGGGGATTTGAGGATTTGTGATTTAGAAACGGCAGTTAGAAATTGTTATTGTTGGTGTTCATGCTGTTGTTGTCGTAGTCAGTCCTTATCGTTCCTTTCTGTACTCTGAGCTCAATCCTTCGCACATGAGGGATGCCCTTAAAAAATAATCATAACTTCCTTCCTTTACTTAAACACTATAGGTCAGTTTCACAGACAGGGATTAAGCCTAGTCTTGGACTACCCTTTCCATTTTGATAAAAAATCTCTATTCACAGCATCACGTAATCCAGGACTACGCTTAATCCCTGTCTGGGAGTCCGACCCTATATGATGTTTTTTTGTCCTCCTGATAAGAGGAAATACCTCTTTCAATGCTGGCCTTATCTTGAGGTTAGAACTTTGATCTTGCTGTTGGGAATGGCTAGTGAGTGAGATTACATCAGCAGGTGGAGGTTTGCAACCTGGTGACCTCTGCAGGGTGGTGATTCACTCCTTTCCCTCGCCGTACTGGACACACCCTTTGTCCTGGAATCTCGCGACATTGTGCCAGGAGAGTCATGCATGTGTCTAACTGCTTCGCAAAGTGTGCCGCAGGGAAATTCCTTCGGCTTCATATCAGGCTCCTAGAAATCACTGCTGGTGAATTCCTGGCTAGTGGAAATACAAATATGTGCTGTTCTCTGGCAGGTTGTGCTTTGACTCACCCGATCAAATCCAGAAGAGACTTTTTGAGCCTGAGTTATTAAAGAATGTCAGATGTTTGTAATGGCAATTCCAATTCAGCATAAACCCTCACAATATAATAGCATCTACTGCAACTGGTCATACAATTCTCTTTCAGGTCCATCGTTTCACCAGCAGATTTCATCCTCTGTGTTCCTGTTCTGTAATTCTGTCTTTAATTTGCTCCGAAGCGTTTACCAAGACAGTATGCAATAAATAAGCAACTAAATAAATAGTGTTTTTATATATCAGTAACAGATGCTATTTTATTCAATAAAAGCTTATAGGGTCAGTTTCGTGGACGGGGATTAAGTCTAATCCTGGATTATATTTTTCTTTCAACAGAAAATCTCAGTTCAGGGTGTTGTGTAGTCCAGGACTGGGCTCTCTGTTTGGAAGACTGACTGATAGAGTATTAGACGTTAATGTTTTATTCATTATTTCATGTTTTTCTGGGAACACAGGCAAGTCATCAAATTTACAATATTGCTATCTGCTTGAGATTTGATTAAAATGTTTGATTACAATAAACAATATCCTGAAGAACCACACACTAAAAATAAGTTCTCTGTTAGGTGCCTTGGAAGAATATTTTTAAATGATTCTAAAAAGACACTTTTTACATTAGATGTGTGGAGTTGAAGAACAGTTTTAACCCTAGACATACTGGAAATTTTGGGGTCAAATGCATCTACATTTTGGCAACCGAAAGGTGAATCAACATTGTACTAGGTCACGAAATCCGAATCATATCTTGCAAAAATGTAAAATATAGGCACTGAATACAAATACCTTTGTAGAAATACACTATATTGCTAAAAGTAGTCCCTCACGGGGTTTGAATTACCATGAAGATCTTCTAGTCCCTCTCGCATGTTACTTCAGATGTTACAGTTTTGACAACTAGTGTGTTTTGTATACAGGCTTGTGTGTGTTTGTGTGTGTGTCCAAGAGAGATGTCTTTTGTGCAATTTTCTGCAACCTTTCAATAAATAATGATGTGAAATTCAATCTTTTGGTTTCTGTGTTGCTGTTTGGTAGACAGTTAATCTTTCATAAAATTGTGTCATCAAGCGAATCTAGCACAAATCTATGTCATCTATGGGTTACAGTGTCACAAATGACATTTCATTGGTATGTTCCATGGCAATACAGGCTCTCTGGTATTTTTTTTTTCCTGTGTTGGGTTTTGAGTCATTATCCACAGGAAGGGGCCGTCCCCAAACTCCCCAAACTGTTTCCACAAAGTTGGGAGCATAAAAAAATATCTTGGTATGCTGAAGCATTCAGAGTTGCTTTCAGTGGAACTAACGGGCCAAGCCCAGCTCCTGAAAAACAACCCCACACCATAATCCCCCCTCCACCAAACTTCACACTCGGCACAATGCAGTCAGACAAGTACCGTTCTCCTGGCAACCACCAAACACAGATTCATCCATCAGATTGCCAGATGGAGAAGTGTGATTCATCACTCCAGAGAACGCGCCTCCACTGGCCGCGTGATTTACACCCACTGCACCCGACGCTTTGCATTGCACTTGGTGATGTATAGCTTAGATGTAGCTGCTTGGCCATGGAAACCCATTCCATGAAGCTCTCTGTCGGTAGCGATTGACTCTGCAGAAAGTCAGTGACCTCTGTGCACTGTGCGCCGCAGCATCCGCTGACTACACTAGGTCAGTTTACATGGCACCACTTCATGGCTGAGTTGCTGTCGTTCACAGTCGCTTCCACTTTGTTATAAAACCACTGACAGTTGACTGTGGAATATTTAGTACCAAGGAAATTTTACGACTGGACTTGTTGCACAAGGTGGCATCCTACAATCTTACCATGCTGGAATTCCCTGAGCTCCTGAGAGAGACCCCATTCTTTCACAAATGTTTGTGGAAGTGTCTGCATGCCAAGGTGCTTGAAGTTATACACCTGTGGCCATGAAGTGATTGAAACATCTGAATTTAGTTATTTCGATGGGTGAATGAATACTTTTGCCGATATAGTGTATCTAACATGAGCAAAATAAAACCAAATGAAAGTTAAACATCCCTATACACTGATGTCACTAAACACTGTTTCTGGTTATTATTCACTGCGTTAAGATCGGGGAAATGCATTTTATATACTAGTATATTTAAAACACAAGCTTTATTTGGATTGATAGAAGCGTGTAACACAGACTCTGTTCATTTTGTTGTGGGATCAAAAATGAGCGGTGGGGTTGTTTTTGACCTGAGCGGTATTTCTAGGGATAAAGCAGTGGCTCCCAAACTTTTTTGCACCACAGACCAGTTTCATGTAAAAAAAATATTTTCACAGACCAGTATAAATACAGGCAAAGTGCATCAAAATACAACTCACTATTCCACTGAATTAGCGGGAGCCCTGCGCGTATTTTAAGAAGAAATCTATTAAATGCTATTAAATGCAGCTTTTTTTTTATCTTGGAAGTCGAAGGCTCTTCTTCTGTGTCCTCCTTGGGCCATTTTCCCATTCTAAAGAAGTTCCCCAAAGACGTTTGTTTTTTACTCATTTTTGCTAGCTTTGTGGGCTACATTTTTATTTACCTCATCACGTGCCCGTGACAAGTGTTTTTTTTAAAATAAAAGATCTTTCAGACTCTGATAATCAATAAAATAATTTTCGTTCTGTCTTTTTGTGCGGCCCAATACCAATTGACTCATGGATCGTTGCCGGTCTGTGGCCCAGCAGTTGGGACCTCTGTTTTAAAGTATAATCAAATCATATAAAGGTGCTTTGAAGAACACTAAGCTTGGTCAATAAATTTTCCATCATGTACAGTTTTTTTTTTCTACTGTTAGTATGATGTACAACCAAAATTGTTCTTTAGGGTACTTAAATGGTTCTTCTACTGCAAAGCTCAAAGAGCCCGTACTTTTGGGTATGACAGTCACATTACATGAAAGAAGTCTTCCACCTTGGTTTTTATTCAGAGCAGCTATTCTAAATACAATTATAATATCAGTACACATGATATGTATCATAATATTTAAGTATTTTTTCACATTTACAGTGTTTCAGTGAGTTTTTTCCTAATGTTTTGTTTTTCTACAAACTGCACTCCAATCAATGTTCACACTAGAAGGAAAAAATTGAAACCCATTCTCCTAAAGAAGCATTAAAGGGATTATTTTTTATAAATAAAGTAATATAGTAAAATATAAACTAATCTTTCCCTATCAGGTTCAGGTTCCTCCAAGAACAAAACATCCAAGAGCTATTGTTTAGAAGAGTGTATGGTGGAAACAAGTCTGGGCTTTTGTTGTATAATCCTTGACAAAAATCTTGCTACTTATTCGCAGATTCTAAAAAACAACAGTGTTTGTGCTTTTCACATTAAGTGGAATCATTAAGTTCAGAGTTATGGACAGATGATGAAAGGCAGACTCGTCTGTTTTGTGCTGCTTTCACTATTCGTGCCAGGTGTCTTCTCAAGCCTGGTGCCCTGCCCACGACATGCGTCCTGCCTGCCTGCTTGACTTTATAAGGCATTTCCTTCTGTATGTGTGTGTTTTTGTAGTGATGTCATATCGCCCAAGGAGTGTGTGTGTGTGTGTGTGTGTGTGTGGCGGGCGGCCGGAGAGCTGAGAGGGAGGGATTTAGCAGGAGAGGAAAGTTCACGGCTGGGTTTCTATCAACGCGTGGCAATCTGTGCTTGCATCAGTCCTCTACTTTTTTCTCCACCTGATTATAAAGTAATTGGGAGTAATGCAGAATAAAGGCTGCAGTGTTGCATTTAATCAGATAGACTAGACACACATGCAAACAAACTCATGCATGCATGCAGACACAGGTACATGCACTACAACTCATGCACCCTGATGCACATAAATGCACTCGCACATGAGAATGGCTCATACTTACATGCTCCTGTGTTTTGTAAGCATAACCATTGCAAACAAGAACATACGCATACATGCACGTTCGCTTCTGACACTCCGGCTCTGCAAACACACAGCCAGAGGCCGACAGACCTTCCATTCTCCCGGCTGGCCACAACTGGCCCAAAGGAATGTGAAAAATGTGCTTGAAATTATAAAAGGGGATTAGCAAGAGGCCTGCCCCATCAGTGGCCAAATATCTAATGATAAGCCTGTTAGGTCTGGGGGGCCAAGGCCAGGCGTGGAGATTTGCAGCACCGTGAGGCGAGTACATTTTGTTCTCTCTGTCTTCCCTTTCTACAGCCTCTGTTTGCTTTAGCACTTAGTGGCTTTTTTATGTGGGCCATTGTGACTGTATCCTTGTTCAGCGCTCGCCTCATGTAGCTGGTTTGTTTGGTTTTGTGCCTCTCCGCAGCCTCCTGCAACCTGCTGCCAAGAGGACAGATCGTTTGAGAGATTTCATAAACATCAACTGTGAGACCATTATATATCATTTATTTGACACAATACTGTAATCAGGACTGCAGAAACACTGTGCAGATACTGCGGCATATGTTTAGCTCTGTGTCTTAGAGAATCCTTTGGTTGTACACTATGGTAGTACACTTTACAATGGTGACGATGGCTATTTCTCAATATGACCCAAAATGACCAGTGAACCCACATGAGTTTTTGTATGTAACCTCCCCATTTGTACCACTCTATCCTGCAGGTTTTTGAAACATGCTCTCTCAGAATCTCAAAATCATCATAAAGCAAAGTTAAACAGTCAGAACCATTTTTGTAATGTACAAGTAGTTCTGAGAGATAGCTTGTAGACCCAGTCATGTTTTCCAGAGTAGAGCTTTTCACATCAAACCACCCTGACTGACTAATGGCTTCATTAAGGTGTATATAAACAGGAATTTTGAAAAAATGGTGTAATTCCTCTTTAACAGTCTGGACTGTCTGTGTGATCTGTTTTTTATCACTCCAGAGAACGCGAAAATATGTCTGTTTCCCACCTTAACTTTTTGTTTGCAATATGTGATCCTGCTTTATGAGCAAACAATCCAGTTCAGGTGAAATCACCCATGTGTATCTGATGAAAAGCTACTAAATGATATTGGCTCCATCTAGCAAACAGACAGATGATACTGTGTCTCAGTGTGTTTGCTGGCTGCACTCGCTTATCAGTCCTGGAGCCGTCCCCGCGTCTGCCTCCCACTCCCACTCTCCCTGCCCTGTTCCTCAGGCTCTGAGCTGTCTTCAAACAGGTCCTCTTTTTTGTGTGGTTCCAGCTGTTGCTCTGGAGCATTACTCTGTGAGAAACCTTCAAACAGGTTTCTTTGTTTGAGGTCCATTTTTTTTTTTTCATCAAAGGGGCTTTGGATACTCCCAGGTTCTACTCGGCCTGTTCAAATGAGCTCTAATGCTGAGGATGCATGTTCTAATGAAAGACAGTGGGGTAACCACTGTGGTGCCTCTGGGCACATTGAACACAGGGTTATTTAAGTTAATGAAAGTGAGGGAACATTTTAATTAGAAGCCTCTGTTCAACCCGGAAACACTATTTTTAACTTTCAAATGAAGAAAACACTCAAGTTAAAAAACTTTTAGCCTTTTCTTAATGATCACTTAGCTTCCATGTGCAATAGAGGCTAGGAATCAATCTTCAAAATAGTAAATTATCTGATTCAATGCTTTCCATGCTGGAACTGAGACGCAACTCTAAATCTCTGGACTGAATTCTGGGGACGTATGTTGGCTCAAGTGCCAGTATGTGGACATCAGGTATAAAGGAACTTAAAGAGGAAAATCTAGCTACAATAGTTTCAGGTGGGATCATATAGCTGCATTTAGCTCTCTGAATTTTTTAGAGCTATTTATAGAGTGTTATGCAAAAGTCTTATATATATATATATATATATATATATATATACATAAACATATACACACATGCATAACCTATACATACACACACATAGCCTATATATATAGAATTGGTTATGCAAACACTTTGCAGAATATAAAATGACTATATACTGTATTAGTGTTGAATATTTTTGTAACATAAGTGTATAAGCGATAACAGTGCAGTTTCTCAGGAGCTTTGTAGTGATATATATATATATATGTATGTATTTCACTGAGAAAGAGAGAGAGAGAGAGAGAGAGAGAGAGAGAGAGAGAGAGAGAGAGAGAGAGAGAGAGAGAGAGAGA
>JBBJLR010000139.1:9025858-9038581 GCA_037577145.1 Brachypetersius gabonensis | reverse complement strand
GAACATCTATTTAGGAGGAAATACGATCAGAAACAATCAATAAACTGCAATAAACTTTATGTACTAATACTAGTTAAACAGGTACTCAGTGCCACAATAACACTCCTTTTATAAAATGGTTAATGTCCTTTAACTACTCACACTATCACATTATGCTCAGAAAAACATTTTGTGCTGTCATTTTTCATGCCAATAATAAATACTGACATATTCCCTTCAAATGACGCGATACAACTCACACCATTTACATTTAGCGGAACTTCTAAAGGGCTAATAATGAAGTTTGCAGGGCGATCTGAGGCGGTGCAGGCTCGGGCCGGTCTCTACTCTTTTGTATTGTGCTGGTGCTACACTCCCTGTGACCTTTGCTGACCTATATCTCACACTTATTATTAATTGCACTGTAGTGGACAAAAGCCAAACAGATTTGTAACCGTGGAAGGGGATCTCGATCTGTGTCTCAGAGAGGGGATGGGGGAACACATAAACCTCATTAGTGCTGATGGACCAGCGGGGAGACATGGGAGCAGCTAACACAGATGACCTTTGTGTGTCCTTACACCAAAAACACACACACACACACACACACACACACTCACTGCCCTAACTTCAGTGACGGACAGGTACTATAAAACCGGTGCTGGCGCGGTACTTGAGTGTTTGTGCTGTACTTTAATGTCTTTTATGCTTTCTTTGAGAAGCTCATGGCTGCGTCCGGTGTGTCATTTTGCACTGCAGGGGCTGAAGTGAACTGTAACAGTCTACATTTCCAGTTTTCTATTAATTCCCAGAGAGGTGACTTCATTTCATAGGTAAATGGTAGGCTGGCTCTCAGCTTTAGAAGGCAATTACCAATTTGGTTAAAATGATTAATTAGCATTCAAACTCGCAGTGCAGCTTCTAAACTTTAACCAGTGCCACATTTGTGTTCAAGCAGAGGAGGAGATACGGCTGCTTTCTCATGCTTTGAATCATGGCGACTGGAACTAGAGGGACGTTTCAGAAACTAGCCCACCTCAAGTTCAGGGAGCTTATGAACCCTCTTTCACAGCAACCATAAAAGGAAATTTTGCCTCACTGTTCAGCCACTTTTAACTTTAATTTTTCATAAAATGTTTAGAATTTGAAAATATTTGGATGTGAATTCAATTATTTACTTATATTATATTAATACAAATATATGAGGAGCCTGTTTCCATCGTTCAGTACATTTATAAAGGTGAAAATAATTTAATATTAATTAGAATTTGAATGACAAATCTCAGATAATATTAGTACAAATATCTAAGGAGTGTGGCTTGGTGGCACAGTGGGTAGCACTGTCACCTTACACCAAGAGGGTCTGGGCCAGTGTGGGTTCCTCCCACAAACCAAAGACAAGCATCCTGTCACACTTTCAGAGTTTTAAAAATACTTTCTCTAACCACATGGACCACTGAGCAATTAGCACAAACAAACAAAGAATCAGAGTCAAACCGGTTCATATCCTCATTTCAGATTGAGGTTATTTTCCCAAAAAGTGTGTTTAAAAGTGTGTTTAGTGAGAAAACAATAAAAGCTAGTGATATGTTTTTCTCCTGAGATGCACAAGATAATATTCATTCACAATTTGTTTCCAATAGTTAGGTCTGTTTTTGTTATTTTGTCTTCTGTTAGCCATTGAGCCTCTCTTTAGTGCTTTAGTTTTTCTTTAATGATAAAAACTCCACAGATTTAGAATCAATATATCATACTAAAACAGGGACAGTTATGGTATATTTTACATCTTGTTTTTTTAAAGGTTTTCTGGATACTATTTTGACAACACACAGATGGGAACCATGTCTCAGGCATTAGACAGTATATTTGGAACCACTTTATTCAACAACAAAGGGAGATTTAAATAGACATCACCACCTCTGTGATCAATTTCACATCAAACCACTCTGAATGAATGCATTTTGAAAAATCACTGCAGTCCTTTTAAGTCTTGTTGAAATGTTAATTTGTAAATAATCCTAAAACAGGCCTTTTGTAGATACTGAAGCAAAAAGAACAGTAGATGTAGCGTGTAAATATAATAAAGTAATCGTAAACCACTATTTATTGAAATATGTATAAATTTGCGCTAATAATAAATACATTGTGAAATACTGTTCATAAATATAAGGCCTTGAAAGCCATTTGACTTAAAAGAGAAAAGGAAAAAAATGGATTGTTTACCAGTTTTAATATTTTGCCACAATTACTGCCATAATGAGGAGTTAAGTATATGCATACTGTTGCCGTATTAAACACTTTATTATTGTGATAAAGCACTTGCCCTAAATACTCTGAAATGTAAAAAAGTAAGGAAAGCCTGCAGTTATGAAGCCAGTTTCCTTTTTTATATTTGAAAAGATGTCCTTGAAAAGAGATGCGAGGGTTGAAAAAAGTAGCCTAACCACTAGGAGTCCATAAATTCCCCCTCTGCACTTCCGAGGAGTTAAAGATTTGCCTTGCTAGAACATTACAGAGAGACATTTATCTGATTATGGCAGTAATAATTACCCAGCTGTTTATTACAGATAGAGGAATAATTCATGCAGGAAACAGGCCATGGTGGCAATGACACTCCGTATTTAGTAAATATGCAAGCAGCTCACTTCTAATTACTCAAGCCCAGAGGAAGCCCTTATTAAGCGCCGGAACCTTAAGTGTCTTTTTGACAAATGATAAATTGTTATACTGCACAAACTCTTGCTGCGGAATTGCGGCAGTGAACTTGGGTCCTGACTTCATTAAGATATGCAGGAGAGCGAAGATGGACACAGGAACATGGCGGCTCCTGTCGTCAAGATCGAGCTAATAACCACGCGGATGTTTCTCTTTATTTCCAAGCGTTAAGATCCCTCACTGTCGTCAGGAAGAGAGAGAGAGAGCGAGAGAGAGTGAGAGAGAGAGAGAGAGAGAGACTCACAGCAGCATCAAACATTAAAATGTTGTATAACCTTTCCAAGTGCCAATTGCTTTAAAAGTCATTATTATATCCTAGAATATCACAATAAAGTGCACTTTATTATGTAATGTTTCAGCTAATGTTATGTAATGTTTATTATTTACACTTACGTGACAAATCAGTCACAAAATTGTTTTAGCAAACTTAATTTAAATACTAAATTCATTTTTTGCCACATCAAGTACCAAACACAAAGCATCAGATAATATAAGCTGTTCCTGGTCCAGAGTGACTGGAGTCTTTTTTTTTAGGAAAGACTTTGAAACAGGGGGGTTAGGAAGGACCCTAGAAGAGTGAGTGATAATCAGTGGTACCTACGATACCTTGTAATTGCACATTAACTGTCCTTCACTCACAGTTCATTGAAACAAGCATAAAGTTCTGTTGAAAGTACAAATTCCAAAGTAGATGAGATGTTTTATTATGTTTTTTTTTTTTTAACCGAAGCAAAATGTATTTTGTTTTGAAAGAAAGCAGTGCTATTTGATGTGTAATGAATGTGTAACTGTTGTAAAAGTGAAAGTGACCATTCTGTCATACGCGTACACACCACAACACACAGTGTGAACAGCACGAAAATCTTCCTCTGGATTTAACCCATCCACAGTGTGTGGCGACGGTACCCTGCTCAGGGTACCTCAGAGGCGCCTAGCGGTCCCACTTCCTGATCGCAGGGCGAACGCCCAGCCACTAGGCTACCAGCCGCCCCTTTCTGTAATCATTTCATTACGTAATTCATTATATATTTATTGAACTAGAATAACAAAAAGCAGTCCATCCAGAATTGCTAAAATGTAAGCAATTCTCTAGACTCTCAAGGATTAAGAGGTGGGTAGAGTAGCCAAAATCCAGTGGCAAGTAAAATATGGTCACTTTGGTGAGATTGTAACTTAATTAAAGTAAAATAAAAAGTACCTTTCTAAAAGCAGCATCAGGCCAGATACTGAGTAAAAGATCTGATTAATTCATCCAGCTATCAGCACAGGACCTGATGTTCGATAGCACCTGCTCTTCCAACTCCAAGCTCCAAGTCAGAGATTTGACAAAAAGGTATATATAAATACACAAATAGTACAAACATTAGCATTTGAAAAAACTCCAATAAGTCTTTTGTACTTGTATACTGTCCACTTCTGGATGACATAGATGACCATGAATTACAAAAATGTCCAATTAGAGAGAGAATGAGAGAGAGAGAGAGAGAGAGAGAGAGAAGATGCTGTTGCATGTTTTAGCAGTTGGGTAATTTTTGGGTAATTTATAGTAGATACCGAAAATATGTAATGATTACTGGGCAGTTTATTGAAGATACAGAATAATTATAGTAGTTACTGAATACTTTATTATAGACAATGAATCATTCATAGAAGTTACATTTTTGTAGCAGTTATGCAATTATTCATAGTAATTACTGAACAATTTATGGCAGTTACTGAAATATTTATAGTAGTTACAGAATAGTTTATGGTAGATCCTGAATAATTGTGGTGGTTGCTGAATAATTTATAGTAGACACTGAATAATTTGTAGCATTACGCAGTAATTTATAGCCGTTACTGACTGATTTATAGTAGATCGTGAAACCTTTATAATAGTTAATAAATAATTTGTCACAGTTACTGAATATTAAAGGTTAATAATTTAAAGGAAGATACACAACAGGTTTCAGATCATCTTCTGAATCTGAATGTTTCCTAATCAGTAGAAGCACATGCGCAGGAAGCTCACTTTAAGATACTTCACACATGGACGTTGGTCTCACGTGGTCAAGATCAAATGATCTGTTTCATCTGTTCTGTGCCGCGACTGCATTTGGTGAGACTAATTTTGACAAATGCTTTTATGATTAAAAGAACAGAGACTTTATTCTCTTCATTTTGTTTTTCATAGCAAAGGGTGCCTTAACCGATTAACAACTAAAAAGCAGCAAGTCCATCACATGCCATAAAGCCTTAAATGTGTCTCACATGAGTCTTTAATGGTTCCTGTTCACTCTTCTTGCGTTATGTCTTTCTCACTCAAAGTGTAAAAGGCTCAGAAACTCTAAGTGCAGTCTAAATGTTCTTTCCATGACACCTTTGTATTTGGAAGTAGACATTGTTTTGTGTAAAGAAAAAACATTTTTCCAGTTTTTGACATCAAATCTATTAGGAAAAAATTGGCAGACTTGAACCAAACATGAATGTAAATCTTAGTTGCATTTCTAACTAAGTAATTCATTCAAATATGCAGGTGATAACTAAATGAAAATAACTCTAGGCATCAATGGTTCGTATCAGTCGCTTTTGAATAGAGCTGTTGTTTTCTTAAATACGTACAGTATTGTGCAAAAATCTTAGGCACCTGTGAAAAGGATATTTATGGTTTGGGTGAGTGTTTTTTCACATGAACATTACTAAATATACCAAATAAAACCAAAACGTAGCCACAAAAATAGCCACAAATAACATTGTTTAATAAATAGTGGTGTGGAGTGTATCGGTGTGTTTCTTATAAGCACATTGTTGTATAAACACAGTATTGCTTGTAATTTCCATCAGAAACCTGGTTTGACTCAATCAGTCCTTCACTGAATTAAATCACAAATCCTAACAAAGGCTGGAGGAACTGATGAGAAATCTGAAACCAAACCTGTGTTCTCCTCACCAGCTCACAAAATATCAACTACCATTTTTTAAACAAAAATACTTTTGACTGCTTTCTTGTTTGTTTGCAAATATTCTAATGTTAAGTTTCCAAGCAGAATAATACTTTATCACATACTGAGGAAAATGGCTTTTGCACAGCAGCTTTCAGTGGTCACCAGTATGCACCCACAGGTTCTCTCTGTCCATCAGTATATCACTTCACCGCCTACTTTGACATCTGCAATACTATTTAAGAACCAATTTCCAAGCAAACGACGCTTTCACACATACCTGGCCTTTTGAAAACAGCTATAAATCGAGGATGTTTTTGCCCCAAGCATTTCAGATCGAATCATTGCAGGTGGGCTTATATGCATAGACATGGCCTGGAGGCACATGGAAACAAATCATTCACTCCTTCACTTTAAAAGGCTTTATACACATTAAAGGCCTTTTTTGAGATTGGAGCTCTCGCCGTTCTCTTTTAAGACGCATGCCTTGAGCTGCAGGGCGGCCCGGGCCAGACAGCGGCGGTGGAGGATAGTCATACTGCATTACAGATAAGGCCCTGTGTTTGAGAAGAACACTTAACGCAGTGTGAACTGCACACTGGGTCACGACCCAAGCAGCCAGGCCTTGTGTGTGCAGGAAGAGGTCAAAGGTCTGACCTGTTTGTCTGCCGGAAACCAGCATGAGCCAGACCCTCTTTGTGGTGGAGGGAATAAATGGATAACATGCTGTATGACTGTGTCAGTGTTAAATGTTTCGTTTAGTTTAATTGTCAAATGGCATTGCTCATGACTGACAGAAGGAACACATGAGCGCCTGAGAAATGAACTCGCAACTAAGTGTGTATCAGTATTTTGTAGGTTTGCATCTAGCCTTAATGACCACATTACATCACGTTTATGCTCTCATTTCATTAAAGCTTTATTTTAATGATCCAAAGAAATGATTTCCTCACTGTTATTCACAAACCACCAATAGGGGTGGGATTTGTCTTCTCAACTCTCTAAGAATTTGATGTAACCAAGATTTCAAGACGTGATGTGGTGGTGGTGAATGGAACCAAAGCTCAGATCTACAAATTTTTTTTAACTCGCCGAAACCACCAGTGAACCTGCAAGTCATTTGAGTTTTTTATGTAATGTAAATATGTTTTCTTTATGACACTCTGCACATACCTCAATATCTTTGAGCCAAAACCGTCTCTAAGCAGTGGTAAAACAATCCAGCAGTTTATTCTTTACTGTTTCATGTAATAACTTTCTGTGGGGTAGCTTTTAGACACCTGGTTCCACTGGGAACACTTTTGTCTCAGTAGGTTTCTCTATAACAAAGCGCCTTAAACCGGTCAGATCGACCGACTTTACTGTGGTTGAAGCACTCTGACACAATTATTTTATATTTACAATGTATTCATGCAGTATTTTGAAGAATTTCTGGAATTTCCATTTGGAATGGAGGTACAGCTCTGGGAAACACCTTTAACTGAAGTACTTTCCATCGTGTGGAGTTTCATCCAACTTCAAAAAATGCTCTTTACACCTTTCATTTACATTTACATTGTGCTGGTCATCACTGTGCTGAATCTGGCATGTCTTGTTGGAAAACATCATCAGTGTGGGTTTTTCCTCTTTAAGTGAATGGATGGGCGAAAGAATAAATCCAGCATCTAGATTTTTCCACTCATACTCATTGCCTGGTAGACTGTCCTCTATGATATTTCTGACCACGTATTTATTCTTTTGTTTATTTGTTTATTTGAGGAGTGACCTTCAGGTTGTGGAATCAAACATATCATTATTATGTTAATACTTTTATGAAATTGCAAGGGACGGTTTGACTGACAGCACAGGGCACACAAGAGAGATAATAAACATCCTTATAACGATTAAAGAGGTGTATCAGCACTTTCAGATTGTGTGATATAATTTACGGAGAGAAGGAGTTCTCATCTGATTGGGGGATTCTTAAGAATTGGCTCATTTTTGTGAAAATTACCATTTAACCCCCCTGCAAGGACTTCAAAAGGGGTAATCAAGAACTCAGCGGGGTCTTAATTCGGGTCAATGGATCTTGATACTGGTTTAATTTCCATGCAGTACTGGTCAGAGCAATTACTTATTTTCAGGGAAATAGTGTCTGCTCCACAGGGCAGTTCGTGTGTTTATCACGCTGAGGATCGCCACGTTTTGCCAGTAGTGTGTCTACCTTGGATTTGAATATGCATGTTTGTTGTGCTGTTGGGTTTTTTTTCTGAGGATTTTATTATTAGATTTATTATTATATTATTTTGTGTGATTTATATATATAATACTTGTTTTTTCATTGACAATATGAAAACGTAGTTTTATTTTAAAAAGCTTAAATATGCAAAGCTTACTTAGAATTCATAACATTATCTCTGAAAAGGCAGCATATAATAGGTTTCCTAATTTCCACTTCAATTATCCACATAACGATGTCTGAAATGTTCATGAGGGGTGTGTAATGGACACACACACACACGCACACACATTTGCACTGATCCTTGGTGGTATTAACAGTCATCGATATAACTTTGAGGAACTAAGTAGCGCAGGTATCACTCTGCAAATGTATATACTTGTGCATAATGAATGCAATTTTAGAGAGCAATGGGTTAATATGTATACCACATGATAACACAGATAGTTGAGATTATCAGCTAACTTACTTTCCAGTCTTTAAGTGGGATGATGTACATTGTTTTCTATTCCCATGGACATACAGGTATTTGAAAGCACACATAATGTAGAGTATATCTTCTCTGAGCTGTCTGTCAAAACATCACCAAAATACTACTGAGTTCTTTTCAAAGCGCTTTAGGTAGATGATATTCTTAGAAGTGCTTTATGGCCTATTCTAATCTGATTCTAAAACAGATACGCATCCTGTTATAAGAAAACAAACAAATTGTTATATGGCCCACCCAAAAACACAATATCTTTCACGCACATACATAATGTAAACAGCTGAAATAAATACGTTACAAGAGACTGCATTTGATATTTGTATAAATATATAAAAATATGTATTTATATCACACAAGTTTAGCTTTTGTGACCATAAGGACACTTAGTGTCATTGGTGTGAAGGACCAAAAACAACTGGGATGGTAATCCCTCCCATCCCTTACCTATTTGAAGATCTTCAGCCTGTAAAACAAGAGTAAGTGTGTGGGTTACAAGCAAAGTTCATTACCGACTTCACTAAAATGTGAATGATATGCTAAAATATGAATGATTTTTTTTACTATGAAGGACACTTTTGGTCTGTAAAGCTTGTCCGAAATAGCACTAGTAACTACAAACGAGCCCATGTTTTGGGATATTGTCAGAAACTTGTAAGAATAGTTAGTGTTCTTGCCTATACTCTTTGCCAGTTTATGCTGTTGAAACATTTTACATCTCTGAATGACTTAACCTCATCCCAGCCCCACGCTAGACAAGCCAGGCTAGGATAACACTACCCTGGCTCTTGCAGTATCATAAAGATGTGTATCTCTGACCCTCTCCCTGCCTTTAATGAAAGTGTGAAGCCCAACAAGTGGAGGCCCCTTTGCTAAGTACATGACATCTTACACTGCCACACTGGCTGCGCGGATAAAATAATTCTGGCGAGGAAGCAATAACACATTGACATAATTCTCAGCAGATGTGAGCGTGCCTCAGCAAGTTAACAAGAGTCCACGGGGAGGGCCCACAGCGGCCGTCATAACAATCTGTGCCTGGTGTGCCGGGCTTTGCTGGGCCATGGAGACTTGGCAGCAGAGTTTCAGAGTTCAACCGAGGTCCAGCCACGGCTTTACTGACTCAGGAGACAACAGGCAATTTAGAGGAACAGTGTCAGACTTTAATTAGGAGTCAACCCCATCGTCCCTTTTGGATCTTTTGAGGCTCTGGCTCACGATATTGATTTTTTATACTCAGAGAAGGAAACATTATTGCGGATAATTGCAAAACTTACCCCATGCATACGTATCTATGTTTCTTTTGCTTGCATCATTCAAAGTTCTGTCTATGCTCAAGCACATTTAGTAGTAAGTATGTAAATACATGTTATCTATTTTGCACATTTCTGAACCAACTTTACAAAGTGTTTCTCAATAAAATGTACTGCCTACATACAGTCTTTAAAGAGAAGCTAGATTTCAAAAAGAAACATAAATTAGCAGCATGTTATTTTGTTTTAAATTGTACTTTTAGGGTTAATCTGCATTGATTTTATTGCTTACTTTTAATGCTCTGTTTTCATTATATACATTTTTTATCTCCTTAAAGCACACACTGAATGACCTCTGTGTATGATGTGTGTAAATGTACTTTAGAAATAAACCTGCCTCGCCTTGTCTTGCCTACAAATACAGCAAATGAAAGGTATTTCACTCCCACTGAAGATGGTAATACACGAAATTTGGTTTAATGTGTACATCATTTAAACATAAATTTGTGACACCAACCCCATGTCTTTTGGGTCGATAAGTTCTGGTGGTACTTGTATGGATGTAATTTATTTTATTCATGTGGAAATTATATGCAATTTTAAATCAAGCAAATGTAATACATCTTTTTTCAGTGCTTTTTCAAAGTGGGTTCTGTAGGTAAACAGAGGGCTTACAACAACAACAACAACAACAACAACAACAACAACAACAATAATAATAATAATAATAATAATAATAATAATAATAATAATAATAACCATTTTACTCTTTGCCATTTGAATAAACCAACTGGTCCCCAGTTAACAGTTAGTCTAGCGCCCTCTATTGACAGTACTACACGTACGCAGATTTTTCCCACATCGAATTGTGGAATTGCCCACTCATGAGTTAGAGGTGGGCTCCAAAACAAATATCGTTTATTGAGCAGGTCGACGTGTTCACCTGCAATTGTCAGGATGAACAGGCCATTGACGGACCACCAGTCCACGCGAGCTCATCTCAGGTGGCTAATGGTGTAAAGTGAAGCGGCCATGCTCCTTTAAACCTGTGTCTGTACACATGCAGCACCAATAAAGCAGCTGGAGAAGGATTTCACAGAAGTCGAATGATTTAATGGGAGTTTTCCTAGGAAAACTGAGCCTATTAGACTCTGCAGCCCATCTTCAGTCAATGAAATCAATTAGCTGTGTGGCATTGCTGTGCTATGAAAAGAACAGGTCTGTTTCTGCTTCTCAAAGACAGCATGACTCACAGTCTTATCTATAGCACTTAATGTGTCTGCAGACCTGCGAATAAATGGAAATAGAATATTAAAATTTGCAATAATGAAATTATACTGATAGTATCTGAATAACTGAATACTCCTGGACTGTCCTAATATCTTATGTGCCGTTGCATTTTCAGGCACATTAACAAAAGTAATTATTATGTTTTGTTTGTGTTTCTCGTTATGTTTTGTTATGACAATAATAGCACAATAATAATGAAAACTGTGATTTTGACTTTTTGACTCAACTTTTTTGGCTCAACTTGGATTGAATTGGATTGGAGATTAAACTTTAAATGTTTAAATTAACTTGAATTTTGTTTATAAACTAGAAAAAAAATAGATAATTTATGTATGGAGGAAGTTAAATCGACACTTAGAGAGAAAGAGAGAGAGAGACATGCAGAAACACCCATAAACGTGTGAAAAAGGCAAAAAAGCAGGTATCTCCTGAAAAGTTGAGCTGTTCTTTTATTTTCCTGCTTCTGGACTGTAATGCAGCTCTCTGGCCGAAGCCAGGATTCAGGGTGCTGAAGCACGATCCCGGGCGCGGGCTCTTCCCCCACCGGCGGATCGGAATGTGAAATCGCCATTTCACCCCCTCACCCCCTAATTGTTGTAAAAAATTATTTGTGAAATTGCTTTCCACCAGGAGAGCTCTCCACCTCAGTGCTGGCACATGGCCTCCCTTTTCACAACAGCTAAAACAGAGAACACACACACACACACACTCTCTCTCTCACACACACACTTGTCTTTATTTAGTGTTAGGACACATATACATATGTACACATATGCTTAATAGCATTACTTCCACACACACACACACACACATGTATATATTCTGGAATGCATATACACATATATACACACTTCGAAACTTGGAAACTTGATTTATTTTATTTATTCAATTGAATTCTTTCGTTTCTTTTTTTTCTTTCATTCATTTATTTATCCCGGTTTGCTGTGATTGTAAGGCTGCAGGGAATGTTTAGCATTTTATAGCCATCTTTAAGAAGGTGACAGGACCAAAGGGGCACCTCAACTGAAATACATTTTGATACTAATTTTGTTTCCCCCTCTTTGAGGCCAAATTCATCAACATGTTCAACCTGATATCGAACAAAAAAGTTATTTTGTACAGTTCCCCTGCGCCTCAGTTAGCAGGTATGTGTGAGGTTTCCGTTTGAATTCTAAAATAAGAGAAACAGTGTTTGTGGGAAGGAGAAGATAGCGTTTTATGTGTGAGGTCGTCTGGAATAAATGATCATTTACGAGTGCTTAAGCCATGATTTATGCTTCATATTCCCCAGAGCTGCAGTGTGTGATATACATGATCTACAACCTTTTAGTCCACTGCAACAGTTTCGCTCAGTCCTGATGCTTCATTAAAACTGCTGGACTAGAAAAACTCATTCAACTATTTCAGGAAGGTTTTCATTCACACTTGAAGAACAGTGTTTTCAATCCTCTTCATCGGCACATCTTAAATATTATGTGCTCGTATTATAATATTAGTTGGAAATATTATTAAAGTTGGCATGAAGCCACAAATGGATTTACACTTAATGTGCATATGTGTGTGTGTACGCACAATAATTGTTCATATACGCACCTACCTTTATTATAGGCACAACTATGTATATACATATACCTGTACGTGTAAAAAATGTGTGTGTATAAACAAGAATACATAACCTATATACATAATTTTCTATTTTTGGTATTCGTTATTATTTTATATTATTTTTCCCGAGAAAATAACAAAACGAACAGCAACGATTCTGAAACTACTATATTATATAAACTATATATATATATGTTTGTGTGTGTGTGTGTGTGTGTGTGTGTGTGTGTGTGTGTGTGTGTGTGTGTGTGTGTGTGT
>JBBJLR010000139.1:9014170-9025758 GCA_037577145.1 Brachypetersius gabonensis | reverse complement strand
ATAATAATAATAAGAAGAAGAAGAAGAAGAAGAAGAAGAAGAAGAAGCAGAAGAAGAAGAAGAAGAAGAAGAAGTAGAAGAAGAATAGAGTAATGTTGTACATGTATTGTATAGTATAGTCTTTTTAATTAAAAAGTTTATAGAAAGGCTGGAAAGGAATACATATCTGCAGACCATTAATCAGAGACCTTACAGTCTCTTCATTCCGTTTGATCGTTTTTCCAGTTTTCCCGTTTTGTCATTAAGGGTCTTAACAAAAGGGTCCACTCATAGTAGCGCGTGCTGTTCCTGTAAATGATTCCAAACTTCTGCCGTCACCGATTTTCGCCGCCTGCCAAAGATGTCAAAGTTTTTGACAGGCGGGACAGTGCGGAGGATTAGCAGCGAGGCGCGCTGGAGAAGAAGGAGGAGGGGAAAAGAAAGAAAGAAAAAAGAAAAGACAACAGGCATTTCTCCCTAATTTCATTACAATGGAGAAAATGCCCCCCACATAATGTGCAACACTAATTAAGTTTAGAGCCGCGCGGCCCGGTCTGAACACTGATGAATTAGAGTCATTCACACCATGCTCGGCTGCTTTAAAATCACCATTAGAGCATGCTACTTAGGGCCATAACATTGCCCATTTTATGCTTTTGATCTCCTTCACAAATGGAATCTTCATTATTTTCATTTAACATGTGGCCACTTTTTTGGGAGGGGGGGGGGGCGGTGAGGGCGGCCCACCAAGACAATAAACATGTTCCTAGAGTGTTGCGAATCAGAAATGTGTATTTTCTTTCCACTAAGTTAGAAAAAAGAGAAGATCGTGACCGGCGAGCCCAGAGACGGGGCCAAAGTCCCGGATGTTCAAACGGGAAAAGCGACGCGCTTCCCATTTTTAACTAATGGGCTTATTTATGCGTCGTCTGTCGCGGCTTCCTCAGGGGAATGCACGGTCACATTTCCAAATACACCCCCATATATACACACGCACACACCGCTTCATCACAAGCTAAAGCCACAGTATTCGCAAATGCACATTTCACACGCACTGTCTGCTTGTATAACCGTGTATATGATAAATAAATAATCTTGAATTAAACTCACACACCAACGTGGAGAAGTGGTCACATGACACTAGAGACATGACACTTTACTTTTTAAACCCTAACAGTGTTTCTAAAAACTTCCTTCATCAATTCAGTATTACGTGTTTCTTTCTTTCTTTCTATCTTTCTTTTCTTTCTTTTTGCATAATCAATAGATTCAGTCATTGCGAATGATTAGAAAGCATTAGTTGTGATTAAGTAATGAATAATATAGCGTAGCTCTAACACACTGGACACCAGAATAAACTGCTGGAGAAAAAAACACTCGTATAGAAGGATCCTCCTCTGCAAACCCCCAATATGTTTGGTCTTTCCTTTGCTCCTCATTGTGAAAAAGTTTCCCATTTCGGCCTCATTGGAAGGGGAAACCTCCTCCATGCGCATATCTCTTCTCTCTCTCTCTCTCTCTCTTCTCTCTCTCTCTCTCTCTCTCTCTCTCTCTCTCTCTCTCTCTCTCTCTCGCACATTCCTGCTCCACCGTAAACTCTATCCTGTACATTCTTGAGGAAAAAAATAAATTGGCCCATCTTGTGGCATTCACCCAAAGCCCCCAGAGTTAGCATTTGATTTCCTGTGCTGCCTCCGTCCAAGGCCTAGGAGGGGGCCTGCGCTGACTGGTGTGCCCCTCCCCACCTCCCTGATACCTCAACTCTCCTGTCTCGTTTTTGTTGTTCTTCTCAATTTCGTTTCTTTCGCTGCGACCTTAATTAGCAGCGACCCACCTCAGGATATCAAATCCTTCTTTTTTTCTCTAAACAGAAACTGAGGACTTGGAGTCTCTCGCCAGATCTGAGCGGCAGGTAAACCAAGGTGATCCCCAGAAAATATGACTAGGAGGGTATGTTTCACTATAGTTTTTATTGTGAAGTATTGACTTATAGGAATGGGAGTTTGGAAGATCTTTTTTGGAAAGAGAAAAAAAATGCACACTGGAGTGCTTAAACAAAAACAGACCAAGAGTAAACAAACTGATTTATGATCATGACATTTTCTGCCCTGATGTCATTCTTCCAGGGAAAATATTTTTAATAAGTGGTTGAACTGTAAACACTAATTAACAATTAAACTCAGAAATTGACACAATTTTTTGTTTGACTTTGTATTTTATTTTATTCTGACTTTTTTGTCTCTGAATACTTGTGCAATCCTAGCATAAGCAATTTCCTTCCAGAGAAACATTTTTTATATGAGCTTGAACTGGAACCAATAATATAGAAAGATCTACATTTAGGGCAATCTTGCAAACAGGATCAAATCTTATAATTTGAAAATTAGTTTAATGGACTATTGGACAATTTTTATTTTTATATATTGAATGTCAATATACAATACTTTTTGTCTCAGGGTACCAATGCAGTCATTGCTTTAGCTAATTCCTCTGGGATCTGTGAAGTTTATTCTGATTCTGACAATCGTTAAAGAAGAACTGTGTGTATCTTACACAGATACACACAGTACACCCCCTCCCATAAAACGTTCCCCCTCTCAAAAAGGTGGTGGCTCTGGTGATGTAGGAGGGGTGGGGGGATAATCCCACCCTTCAAGCCCTTCACGCTTTCATATTCAGGCATGCCTGTCCCCTGGCGCTTGGGCATAGGGAGTCAATATGTCAGCGTTTATCGATACCCCACCAAGTTGCGCAGGCCTGTCAGTGGCCTATTCAGGCCCTAATGGCCCCCTGAGGTGCAGCGTCTATGCAGGGCTAAAAGGAGCCGGGAGGCCCCGGGCCCGCGCTGTTGTTGGAGGTTGAGGCGTGTGCTCCCACGGCAGTGCCGCGCCTTCACACACATGACAGGAGCCATAAAAGACCCGAGCCTCTGCCTCTCCCCTCTCTCTCTCCCTCTCTCTCTCCCTCTCCCTTTAAAAAAACCTTCTTTACCTCTCTGAAAGGAAAAAAAAGAGGTCTAATTGTATATTGTGAGAGCCAAAGATGATAGACACTCCCGTCTTTTAGTTCTTTTCTCTCATCTTCTTTTCTTTCCCTTTTTTCATTCCAAGGCCTCGTCTCCCCCCCCCCTTTTTTTTTTATTAAGGATGTGCGTTTTATGACCCCTTTTTTGTTCCAAGGCCTTGTGTTTTTGCGTCTTATTATTAAGGATGCGCATTTCATGCCAAAGTCTCGCCAAAGAAAAGAAAGAAGATGATGTTCCACAATGTTTGCTGGAAGACGATGTTCGACAATGAGCTGACAGTTTGAGGCTGCTGTGAAACACGCCATAGGGGATGTTTCTTTAGCAGGAGGGGCTCAAAACCTGTGCGGTTCCTCAGAACAAGATGGTGCAAAGCATCTAAAAGTAGCACAGAGTCAATGGGAAGTTGGGGAACAAGGGAGCTGCCCATTTAATGTGTGTGTGTGTGTGTGTGTGTGTGTGTGTGTGTGTGTAAGCCTGTGGTCAGCTCTGGACAGTAGGATGGACGAATGTGCAGGACTCAATAGGGGCTTGTTTTGGGATATAAAGTAGGCCAATAACGGGAATGTCGAGGCCCGGTGGCGCTCCTTTATTGTCAGTGCATGTGTTTGACTCATAGGCAACACTCATTTAAATCCTTCTCTCCTTTTTATAGACACTGTTTCATCATCTCTGAGTTTCTGGCACAAACACTTTATAAGGAGAGCAATCTTGAAAAATGTAAATGAATCCCCCCTCCCTGTCAGTTACTTGATCTTGCCATAACGTCCCTTAAAACACCCCCCACCCCTTCTCCGTGGGCACACCAGTATCTGAGGTTCAATCCCCCCAAACAAACCTGAGGAAAAGCAACAAAAAAGATTTTTATATTCAGGCCGTGAGCCAGAGAGAGGCAGATGGATGTCAGAGATAGCAAATCAGATTGTAAGAGCAAAAACTATGCCTTCATTTGGGGGCTGCAAGTATAATAACACCCCCCCCCCCCACACACACACACACACACCACCACCACCACCACCACCACATACACCCCTGCTCCCCTGTGACTGACTGACAAAAAGCATAATTGCAGCAACAACTCTGACAAAAGGCACCCACAAAATAAACATGTAAACAAACAAAAAAATGAAGATAGGAAGAAGATGTGCTGTTATTTTTGTCCTATGGGTATGCGTATGGGGGAATGCAGGGGAGGAGGGGTGCAGGAAGGAGGGGAGCGTAGTTGTTGTCATTTACACTCAACTGGTGTCATCCTCTGCTCTAAGGCTGGTCCTTTTGAATGTCTGTAAAATAGCAAGTGTGAGGGCCTGATTGTAATTATGCTGGAACTAATATGCTTTTCAAAATGAGCCATTATGAGCTAATGCTGCACTGCAAAAGCCCTGTCTGTTTTTGTCCCTCTGTCTTGGGTAGTTTGCAAAGGTACAGCTGATATCGAGGCCATTGGTTACGGTATTAAAAAAAGGCTCCATGGAATCTTGCCGTAATGTCGAGCTAATACTGATTCAAAGGCAATCATGGCAGATGAGGCTGGAGCTGCCTCTCTGCCTCCCTCTTACCATGTCAGGGAAGCGTTTTATCATCCTTTATCCCCTGACTAATTCAGAGGATTCCGGGCGATGTTGAAATCTGCACTTTTGCTTTTAGCCTCAACGTTCGATTCAGTCGGTTAAAAAAAACAACAATTGAATCAGACAGATCTTCAGCACCCTTTTTTGGTACTTCAATGTTATAATATTACATGAAAGTCTACAAATGTGGCTTGATTCTGACAGTTATGCATCAGCTTCCTGAGCCTGAAGCTGATCTTTGTGTTATTAGTGTAGTTTTTCAGTGAAGGCACAACCTTTTCACACCCATTGCTATTTTATTACATTACTGTCCAATAAGGGACTGTATAAAAGCTTCTAGATTGACAGATAGATCCTGAACTAGTGATTGCCTTCTTACGAGATAGCCCTTGTAGCTGGGCAGCGGGTAGTGATTAAGGCGTTCGTCCTGCGATCAGAGCCCAGGTTCGATTCCCAAGACCACTAGGCACTGCTGAGGTACCCTGAGCAAGGTACCGTCCCCACACACTGCTCCCCGGGTGCCGTGTTCCTGGCCGCCCCCTGCTTCACTTGGTGAATGGGTTAAATGCAGAGGTTGAATTTCGTGCTGTTCACACTGTGGTGTGTTCACATATGACAGAATGGTCACTTTCACTTGTAGTTTCACACAGCTTTCACTTTCACACAGCTATGGAGACCAAACCTCTTCTGGTTGGGTCTTTTATGGACTGTCCAGCTGAAAGGCAAAGTAGATCAAGGCTGTATTACCTCACACTTTACTTAAGGCCTCAGCGGAAAACACCCCAAGAGAAATGAAGTGAAGGTGGGAGAAAAAAAAATACACAAAACAGACAATGGGGTGGGGTGGACTGGAAAGAGGAGGAGTTTTAGAGAGGTGATGGATATCCCATCTGTCTAGAGTTGGAGCTGAATGTATGTCGGTGCCTGAGCAAAGACAGTGGACAAGCTCAGTGGACTTTTTTTAGTATGTGGAGAAGCTTTTAATGACCATCATAATCTTTGATTGATGTTTCTGAAACTGAAGTGCAAAATGCATCATTATGTGCAGATGATCCGAAGGGAACTGGTGCAAGTTTAAAGTGTTCAGCTTTGGTAGCACCATCTTATCCTAGTTAACAAAAGTATTTCTTGCATAATTATGGGAAACAGAAATTATTAAACAGAATAAGCTCCCAAATGCAATATCCCTGCTTATCTACTGAATACAGCTAACATAGCACTCAGATATTATGCACAATAAAAGTCATATTGGTTATGATTAAGAGAAGTCTATGGTTCTTTCTGTGGTTTCAACCAATATCAAAAGGGGTTTTAAAGGAAGCTGAAGAACCACCAAACTTGGCCTTTTTCTTATATATTGGTAGAAGTAAGCAATATTGTATTGCTGCTCTAACCAGAACAGTTTCATATTAAATGATTCATGCATCGTTAGGAGTCTAAGTGATCCCACTGGAGAACAAGGGGTCTGTTCTTAATTAATGAGAGTACTCATTTCAACAAAACAATTCTGTCTTTGGCGCTAGCTTATCTATCTCCACAGTTTTATTGGTCCGTAAGGGTTTGCTTTGAAAAGGGGGGGTTGTAACTCTGACATCTGTTTAGCACCTGATTCATTCCAAATTCAATTTTGCCTAACGTCAATATTTAACTAAAGATCACATTGTACCCTGGAGGAGAACAGATCCTGGCTATAGCAGTGACTGAATGGAACATAATTAGGCTTTAATTGCTTGATAAGTGAGCAGGCATCGGCTTGAGGACTTTATCAATATCCCCAGAACCTTCAAATGGAATTACAGCGCAGTCATTATGTGGAGGATTAATCGGGATGTACCTCATTGTCTTAAAACAGGAAACTGTGTTTGTGGCTTGACCTCCTCATCCTCAGGGATTTGATTCCAATGAAGGTGATAATTAATCATCATTTTCTCCTGCGAAGATACGACTGTACACAAGCAAGGAAACTCCAAAACCACCAACTATGACTGTGGTTTAGACAATTTAGCAATGAAGTAAACCCTAGATGAAGATCCCTATGTGGATTACTGTATCAGTGGCTCTACTTATGCTCATATACTTCTAATCTCTCCATAGCCTTCTTGTGACCCACCCACAGGTCAAAAGGTGAGAATGTAATAAAATTCTGGGGTATCTGGTATAACTCCAGATTAAACCCCACAACTCCAGTGATCCACAAACAGGGCAGCTTCGTATGTCAGCCCAGGCTCACCCTCACAACCTAGCAGGGAAAGTAGGCTTTAGCCATTTTATTTTTGCACCATAATCCATTCCAGACTATCAGGAACTCCTGGCCCCATGATAAAAACCCAGCATCCCAATCAGAGGATCTCACTGGGACAGAGATGGGGCTGTATCATGCCCCTGTCTCTCTGCTCTATCAGTGCTGGCGTCTGTTTCATTACCATAATCCTTTACTCATTGTCAGGGGGGCTTGTTGACCTTCAGTCTCAGGCGTGCTGTCCAAACTTCTCAGAGCTTCTGAAATTGAGGTTTGTGACACCCTTTGAGAGAGCTAAACCCATTGCATATGAACACAGAACACACACAGATATTCTGGCCATGGATTTAGAGATAAAGTACAGCAGCAGGGCAAAGTATGGAGGTAAAGGGCAAACTCATATTGCAGAACAAACGGGTCCATAAGTAAGTCCAGGTAAAAAAAAGTAAAACAACTGAGACACGTAGACTATCTGAGCTATCCGAAATCAACTTTATGCAGCATCATGTGGTGTCTGAGGGAACCAAAAAAACGCAGGGCAGCACATCCCTTCCCCCTCAGGAGGCTGAGGTGACTTTGGAAAGTGATCTATAGACCACTGTGTCGGTCTCAAGTGTTGTCATGGCGCATTAGTGGCAAATCACTGTGCCGCATCCTCATGAAAACCAACAAAGGGATATTCCCGGATATGTACATATTCAACTTTGTATGTTCAAGGGTATTTTTGCTGGAGTGCAGGCTGGCTGTTGGAAAAATCAATCTTTATTAAAAGATGGGAAGACGAAAGAATTGATTTAATGAATGCGGACTCATGTCCTGCGGCCGCATGTAATCCGTTGAGAATCATTGAGCTGGAGCTCGGGGGAGACAAAAAAGACGTTCGGCGAAGACTCCTCGAGTGGCCTGTAATGATAGTCTCCATATAATCCCCTAATTCCTTGTTTAATTAAACTCCAGAGCCGGCCTTGAGACTGAGCCAGTTTGGTAGTTCTTTTTATTAGCACAGTTGGGTTTTTTTCATGGGTTCCTATTGAGAACGCTGCACGTTCCAAACATACTTACACACAGACCAACAGATAGATACATGCATGTACACACAAATCCACACAGGCCCCTTTTTGTCACCTCCTTTGTTGGCACTGTGGCTACAGCAGTAGTGGTCCTGGCACATGGCGGATGTGTTTGAGAGATGATCTGCTCTGGCTAGAAGGAGCTGAGAGAAGGGGGAAATGTTGCTGTGAAGTGGTCCAGCCATGCAGCAGTGGGCACAGAGCACACATGCCGTCTCTAAAGGAGATTTGCCTTCTCTGTGGCAGCTGTGGCATTGCGGGGGAAGGTGCTCGGAGCCCCACTCTCTCTCTCTCTTTCTCTCGCTCTCTCCCTCTCTCTCTCTTTCTCTCTCTCCCTCTCTCCTTCTTTCTTTCTTCCTTCGCCTTTTCTCTCCTTCCCCGTGGATGATGCAAGACCGCAGGGCCTGGAGCAACGCTACCATGTTCCGCCACTTGTCAACACTCCACCGTTTACAGCCAGTAAATGCGCAAGTGTGATTTTTGTGACAGGACCTTTCAAAAGCGTTGCTGCCTCCGTGAATAGATACATAGAGGTGGCTCGGGAATACAGTATGATGCAATTTTAGACGCAATTATCATGGTAATGTGTTGCAGTAGTATAACTAAGCGCACTCCGTATCTCTGCTCACAAATGCTCCTCTTGGCCTGAACTGTAATGGAGCTTGGCTTTGTACAGCCCAAAAACATCCCAGGCTGAAACGCAAAACCGCCAACTGCAATCTGTACTTATGTTTGACAGTGTGTCTAGGGGAGGAAGGGAAAAAAAGGTAATGTTCAAAATTGTTGTAATATGTTTTGAACCCTAGCTCCAAACACAAAGACTGGGGAATTCAATGGCCCAAAAGTAATACAGTATCATACATACTTATTTCAAGCACTTGCCTCTTAGCTGCTAGCCTCAGGCCAGTGTAGAGAGAAAAAGGGGGATGCAGAATAGCAAGGTGTCCTGTGTAGATTACCCTAACCCTCCCAGCGATCGTCCCCAGGCCTCCAGAGCTCAGTGGCAGGATTATGTTTCTGAAGACTCCACTTATGTGAATAAGAGCCATACGAACTATAGCCTGGGCTCTACATGAAGATAACAGAACATTAATACTGCTGTGACTGCACTCCCTGGGTTTTGCACAATTTTGTTTTTTTTTCTTTCTAAAATGCCTTACTTCTTACTGTTCATTGCATTCCACATGTGTTGTTGTGCTAAATTTTATATCATTTATATTAAAATATAGGCTTGTTCTTTATTAAAACTTGTTACATCAATAGCATGAAAACAGTAGGTTTTATATTTAGGGAAATAAGGGAAAAGTAGTTTTATTGAGTCAGTGGTAGAACATAAATATGCATAAAATTATAAGGAATTTATTAAGAAATTTTGTGAAATTTGTTTTCCTCTTGGCAGGTCACCGTACAGATGAGGGTTCAGATGTTGAGTCAGAGCCAGACCTGCCATTGAAAAGGAAGCAGAGGCGAAGCCGTACCACCTTTACTGCCGAGCAACTGGAGGAGCTGGAGAAAGCCTTTGAGAGAACGCACTACCCAGACATCTACACCCGTGAGGAATTGGCCCAGAGAACCAAACTCACTGAGGCCCGTGTACAGGTTAGTCACACATATGCAGTAACGTATATGTAAGTGTAAGGTTCCCCTTGGCCATTAAAACAGCTAAGACTACACTACAGTGCATGGAGCCCACAGGACCTCTGAAGGTTTTCTGTGGTATCGATACCAAGACGTTAGTAGCACTTCTCTAAAAGACACTTTTTCACAGGTATATAGGAACCGTGATGTACCTAAACTGGACTGTGATTTCATGGCAGTTATAGCACAATTTAATTCTCCATTGTATCCTTCAGGCCAGTGTTTCTGACACATCCAAAAACCCTGTCCATGGAATTTTACCAGTGGAAAGTTTCTTCTATCAGAGCCACTTTAGTTACTGTGGTAATTTCTTGCTTGTTTTCTTAGCATTGTTTGTTTAGCCATGGAATGATAACCTAACTCAGCTAACTTGTTAGCAATGTCCTGGTACAACTTTGCATTTCTTACAGAGATAGAAAACTTCCACTGAAATGTATCTTCTGCCCAGAAGATAGCCCAGAAAGAGAGCTTGTGCTTCCCAAGTGTTAGTTTGTATCTCCATGGTTAGTTTTTGTTTAAAAAGGCAAAATGAAGTTAAGGCCTCTTTCTAAGCCATCTGTTGTCCTGAGAACAGTTTGAGCAGTCAAAAAGCAGCGATGCAGACAGGTGTGGCCCAATTTGGGCTCTGCCATTGAGCTGCACAGGCACAGGTACAAAGGGGTATATTTGGTCTGGAACAAAGTTACATGCCTATTGTATGTACTTTCAGTGGTGGACAGTGGTCAGCATGGGCACTCTGCCAGGTCTGCAGCTATGCAGCCTCATACACAGCAAGCAATAATGCATTGTTCTGAAACCTTTCTATCATAGCATTAATGTCTTCAGCAATTTGTACCACAGTAGCTTTTCATTGGGGTTGGATCTGACCGGCTAACCTTCTCTCCTCACACGCATCAGTGAGCCGTAGTCACCCATGGCTTTGTTGCTGGTTCACCAGCTGTCCTGCCTTAGACCACTTTTGAAGTCTCTAAGACCTGCATGTCAGGAACACCCCACAAGTTATTTTGGAGATACTCTGACTCTGGCCGATGTCAATTCTTTGCACTTGCCCAATTTTCCTGCTTCAAACACGTCGACCACTTGCTTGCTGCCTAATATATCCCACCCCTTGACAGGTGCTATTCATTAATCATTGTTATTCAGTTCCGCTCTGACTGATTGGTGTACATACAAATCTGCATGTTTCACAACCTATAATGGTGCATTTTTTTCTATACACTTTTGTAGAAAGGCCTGTGATACATAGGATTCCTTGGTTCTGGCAGCTGTCAGCATGTGAGCAATTATTCTCACCTCTGTCAGTTCATGCTCCCCCCTAGGTTTAACAGAGCCAGTAGACTGCGAGAGTGTTTGAGGTTGTCATTATAAGCTTTCTAACCTAATAGATCAATATGTCTCCCTTAGTCTTATTACCCTAAAGGGATTGTAAAAGGTGATCATATAGACATTACAAAGCAAATAGATTGTTTCTTATGGAATTTTTTTGATAGCTAACTACACGACATTATGATTTTCATGAACCTCTGTGACAACAACTTCAACCGACAGAAATCAAACAAGCAACTTTTCTTGCAAGCCAATTCTCCTCGCATCTGTAATTCAGTATGCCTGCTAAAATGTGTTTGCCCTCACATAGTTTTTCATCATCTTCCAACTGCACTTGAATCAAAGCAGTAAATTTGTTTTTAACATAATTGCGGAAAGGCAACAACTGCCAAGCGTCTTTGCATAAATGAGTTCCGATATCTAACCATACTGAGGCAGATTGTGCTCGAGATCTTCTTTTTGGACGGCTGTTCTCGTCTGTTCTCATGCCTTGGGTTTGTCATCTTTATCTGCTATATATTTAACCGTGCAAGACTGACTGTTTTGACCTCTGGTCCCACTGGGAATGCATCATTCTGTGTTATCCTGGGGAGCCTTTTTCTTGCACCCAAGCCACTGAGATGCTTTTCGGCAGCTCTTGCATCCTGTCGTTTTTTTGTAACACCAAAAAACAAATACAGCAGAGTTATAGCAGCAGCTGTTGTTGGAGGGAGGTTGGGGGGGGGGGGGGGGGAAAAAAACAC
>JBBJLR010000139.1:8971237-8982271 GCA_037577145.1 Brachypetersius gabonensis | reverse complement strand
GAAGGTGTGTAGAGGTACGATGGTGTGTATGAAGGTGTGTAGATGCACGATGGTGTGTGTGTGAAGGTGTGTGGATGAGTTATAAGCTACGATGCAAGTCAGTATAGAAGAACAAAATGTCATCAGCCTGCGCTGGTGCTGTGTGAATCTGTGTAAGACTTTCACTCTAGAAATCGTGCTTTTGATGTTTGCAGAGAGAGAGAGAGAGAGATGGTGTACTGGTATTCCTTCATTTTGCCTCCATACAGTGGATTTTGCGCTCATTTGGATGTGTGTTACGTTGATAAACGCGTCATGTTTTTATTCATTTTAATTGGCTAGTAAGTAGACATAGGGCGTAGCCGCACATAAACTGTGAGACCATTATCTTAAATAGTCTTTGGTCATCCATGACGACAGCGTCCTTTGACCTCTCTCACAACAGAACGTAGAACCACTGCTTGGGAACCACGACCAAAGAAATCACGATTGTTTCACGATTGTCAGCTTTTGTCTGGGAACAGCCCAGAATCATACAATTTAAACTGGGCATGAGGCCCTCCAGGTCCAGAACTGATAATGATTGGCTTTCTAATTAGCAACTGTAGCGCACTAGCCTACCACTAGCTACAAGAGAGCTAAAACTAATATTACAAATATTCTAGACATGTACATGTGACATAGACTGCTTCATGCCTACTAGAGGGCAGTAAACAGGGTTATAGCACACATGCATCATACTTCTATAGCTTTGTTTAAATTGAAATCTGTACTATCTTGAACCCATTTTCTTATTTGTTCCTTAGGCAAGGCATGAAAATTAAAATATGGTCGTTGTGGCTTTGAGTGCTATGAAGTGTTACAATAAGATTGCGATATTGGTCTCTTTTCATTCAAGTAAGTAGCGGCCTGGAACTAACTTACCTATAAAGGTTTTACCCCTGGTAACACTTAATCAGAAGGACGCACATCTAATTTAGACAAGGCTGCATTGCTTCAGTCACATGGAGTCTGACTATACCTCTGAAGCATGCCTAATTAATTGAATCGATGGGTGAAATTTTGGATTTCATGTTGCTCTGAATCATTGCCTAAAGAATCTTAATTGAATGGAATCATTTAACAGCCTTAGCTTTACCATCTTAAAAAGTGCTTCCAGTGTTAGTCGTCTAAGGCAGTGCCTAAATGAAGAGGCTAAATCACCAGCGCTTCTAATATACAATTATTCAGGGAAGGTTATTAATTAGTTTTCTATCACCTGAAGTAGCCCATCGCTGGCTTAGCCCAGTGGCTCCGAACTCCCTTATCGAATCCTAATTGCTTCCTTTAGGGACAGTCAGTGTGCTGAGTCGGGGCGATCGAGGGCCGAATCTCCAGCTTCCTCCTGCCCTGACCCCTGTGGCCAGTGTGGCAGACACATGCTCCTGATAAAGTGGTGCTCCACTGCCTCGAGGCAGCTGGGTTAGTCACACTCGTTTGTGCTCCACTGGGAAAACGGGCACGGGGGCCACTTCAAAGCCAACCACCCCCCACACCCCCGGGGTGCCACTGTCCTTTTAGCCACCTCTCTCATTTTCTCCCTCACACACACACACACACTTGGGCAAAACACATTCAAATACTCACCGCGGGGCAGGAAAGGACTGATTGATTGAATTAGCATAATCAGTGGCTGATGTTGTCACTAGGGCAAGTCGGAGTGGGGCAGGTGAGGTGTGTATGTGTTGGGTGAGTGTGTGTGTGTGTGTGTGCAAGCGTACAGGAATAACGTTGGATCAATATGAAGGTATAGTGGCTGATGGAGGCCTGCTGATGAGCGACTGTCGGGTTAATTATGGACGAGATTGAGCGACGTGGGCCGCTTAATGACTGCGGGATGAATGAAAAGGGTTTGATGAGGCAAATGAAGGGGGGATGAGGAGTGCGGGAGGCATGAAATCTGAGATGCCAAGAGTAATAAAGAGTGGCATGCACACACACACACACACACACACTTCATTATTGCCTAATAACACCATGCTTTTCTGCTTCATCTATATAAGCATTATACTGGCAACAGGCTCAGTACTGGACACAAAACAAAACACACTGGGGGTGGGATGTAAAAGTAATATGTTTTCGGAATACAGAAATTCAGTCCATGTTACATTTTAGTATTCAGACCACTTTTTGTGTTTTTAGGATCAAACCTTTACAATACTTATACTAAATTTAAAAACAACAGATAATCTCTAAGAGAAATAAATGCTATTTTATTAGCTATTTAAAAGTGGAGTGTAACATCCCCATTAGACTTCAAAAGAAATCTAAGTCATTATAAACTTTGTCATGTCAGTTGTATACAGAGGTACCAGATTTTACTGAGTACAAAAAGACACGTAGTACAATGCGTAATTTCACATCAAAGAACTAAGAATACTGGAATGTGCTTTAGATGTGCGCATGATCATCAGACGGTCAATATAAACAGTTGATATATGTGAAACTTTGAGACAGTATTCAGGTACAAATGTAACATGGAATAACCTCAGATGACTTGACATACTGCAAAAGACAAAATTCAGGTTTTAAGTGTCAGAAACCACACAATCAGGTGTTTTAGAGCTTACTTAGCTGTTAGTATCGTAGACGAGCTCCAGTGCAAAACTAAAGAAGGAAACATAACTGTAAACTGTACCTGTGATGATGCTGGTGCATGGAGTGTGCATATAATATAACAGCTTCTGAAAACACTGATATGACTTTTTGCTCTGTTCTCATCACCATGTGTGTGTTTTCAGGTGCAGTGGACTACCTGGCTAAGAACGTGAGTTTGTCCACCCAGCGGAGGATGAAGCTGGGCGATCATTCCGCCGTCCTGGGACTGCTGCAGGTGGAGACGGGGCAGGCCTACTGATCACCACTAGGCCTACAGCTTCTCACACACGCTAACACACACAGCTCCACACTCCAGGACCGGCTAAGATCCTCCATTATGTGTGTGAGGTTGCTTTGCTCCCTCATAGTTCCTAGTATTTAAATCTAATAAATAAAAAATTCCAGTAGCCCCTTCTTCACAACCCCAGACAGTCTCAAGGGTACAAGGCGATTGCTCACAGCCGCTCCAAGAACTGCTACGAATAGCATTTTTGTCTGTATTTCCACCATTCTGTATATAGTTGTCTATGAATTCCAATGTCATTGAAATTGATAATCTTTTTTTGCTATTGATATTGTTCTGATAATTATCCTCTTCATAGTTGTTGTAATTACAATGATTGTCTTTTGATTTTTTACTTTCTTAACACATCTGTACCATTCTGTCCTCTCTGAGGCTAAAGTCTTCATGTGATATGCTAGCTGTGTACTTCGCTAGCGCGCTAGCGTGTGGTCAATGGTTTTCCACTTCCCCATGTCCCGGAGCCCCAGTGCTCCTGAGCGATTTGACCTTCACTTTCATATTTCACTTGACATTCCGTACGAACTTGGCCACTCTGTGGGAAGTCTGGCTAAGTGCATTCTGCTGGGAATTGGCGTCGTCTTTTGCTAGACAAATGTTCTCTCTCCCTCCCCCTTCCCCACACACCCCTCCCTGTCCCAGCCCTCCCATGCCTGTTCTGTCCTTAGCTGTCCTGGGGGAAAGGGCATTGTCTTAGGAAAGAGGATTTGGGGAAATAATGTGCATTTCTGGTTTACTTGTTAAGCAGGACCAAAGTCGTTTTGGTCAACCCAAAACCAGACTTTACCTTGACCTTCGAATGTTACAGTTCGGTTTAAAGGACCATTTAGGTGAAAATCATTCATTCTCTCATTCATTGAGCCACTCTTCCTAAAACAAAGTTGCAAGATGTGCTAGAGCCTAGCGGTCATAGGCTGAAAGGCAGAGAAACACTCTGGACAGGTTACCATTCCATCAGAGCGGTGAAATTTTTCCCCTTTCTCCAACTGTAATTGTTAAGCAAAAACATGTTCAATGTACAAAATTGGCTCGCACAGCAGCTACAAGGCTTATATGGCGAACAAGTAATTAACACAAGTAATTAACACGACATCGTCACATGCTTGCCTCAAGCCATGTGGAGTTGGGAGGCAATCTCAAATAGACTTGCTTATAATGTTTCTGACATACTGTCATCTATAAAAATGGCATAAAAATGTATAAAATTCCAGTCTCCAGATGAAAGAACATTTTTGCATGTATGGAGTGACCAAGTATGAATTTCTGGAGCATTCCACTCTTCCAAGTGGGTCCCTCCACTACCCCTCCCCCTTCAATGCTCCTGGGAAGCGTATAGAGGCCCAAAGGACTCGGCATTCACATTCACTTTGGCAAATCAAATAATCATTTTGTACAGCTAAAGGGCACAGGTAGCGGCACATCAAATTCTTACCCGTATTTCCATTTCTGTATCCTTCTTTTCATTTCCTGTGGTGTCATCCTCTTACTATTCGCTCTTACTTTTCTTGCGCCAGCCGTCCAATCACAACCACCAGGCCCTCTCCTTTAATTTAAAATCTCACACTCTTTTTTTTTTTTTGATAAACTAGCGATTTTTTTACCTCTGTGTAGCTCTATCCACACCTCAACACAAGTCTATTTAGTTGCTTTTAAATGGAATTGTACAGTAGACCAAGCAGATTGTTTATTGTTTGTTTATAAAGAGTATGTTTTATACTAAAACAAAAAAGATGTTCAGTGGTAGATGAAACAAGGGATCTGCGTGCATCTTATAATGTATATTTTTGTTTTTGTTTTTTTGTGTTACTTTTACTAGTTTCTATTTCTTTGCTTCCGATTGATATGTATCATTTACAAATAGAAAGACAAAGTGTATTATCTTGGTTACTGTGGTACGGTCTTGATGAAATATGATATGCAGTCTCATTCGCAAAATTTCCAAAAATTGTGAAATGGATTTTTTTTTTACACTTCCAGCCACTATTTGAATGGACAGATGGATTGTGTGGATTCTTGATAAGCGCGCAGATAGTTGTTCATACAACAAATATGTGGATTGCTCTTACATTTGAACAGAGTGAGACTCTTCATGAGAAATGACTGATGGCTCATTTCAGAAGGACTGATGGCTCATTTCTTCTGTTGGACCAATAAGACTGTGGGGAACACAGCCATACTCTGTGCTTCTGGGGTTGCCAGAGTCCTCATTCCTCATCAGAGAATTCCTCATAAGGCCACGAAACTGTCTCATCAAGTTCTAATGACTGAACTGAATCAAAAAGGACTGATCCAACTGTCCCTTTGTTGTGTCCATTTTACAAAGAAACAATTGAAGAACCTTCTGGCATAAACCATCCATGGCTAACACGTGCGTTCACCAATATTTGGATATTAAAAGTGTATTACCCTATGTCCATTCCCCTATTTGAGCCCCCCATGCCCTTAAGCATTTTCATTAGGATTTGTGTTGATGCTTTTTTCCATTTGGGTTCAGCATGTGTGTGTACGTTCTCATGGTATAATTTATTCTGCTGTATGACGTAGTAGAGTAGTGGGAAACTTGTATTTGGTAATTTCCTTCAGCCTGTTGGTGTCTTTCCTGTAACACTGGCGTAAATGTTACCAATTAAAACTTTAAAACAGACTGTGGTTATTATTATTATTATTATTATTATTATTATTATTATTATTATTATTATAAGTATGAACATGTATAGAATGAGGAAAAATTCCACGATTTAATTATTACAGTACTCTAATTGATTTGCAAACTGGTGTTCCATTTATTTTGGGCACATTATCAAATATTTAAAAAACATCCACATAACATGTAGACTTTACCTGCACATAGACGTAGTGTTAGAACCACATAAATGCTTTACAAAAAAAAAAAAAAATTCTAATTCTAAATGCTATTCATTTTGAACGTTTTTAATCAGCCCTGTTGCTTACAATTAAAAGCTAAACATTTCACTAAAGTTAGAAGTCTGAGCTGGGCAATCATTCATGTGCTCCAGTGTATTATAATATTTTTCACTTCTTTCAATCAGAGTTTGATCAGGAAAAATTCTTTACCATATATTACTGTAAAGAAAGTGGTCATTTAAATGTGCAACATTGCTTTCTGAATAATTAACCTGGTTAGTCTTTAAGACTACAAAACATACCTGCTGTATATTTTTTACGTTTCAGTGTCCTTTTTTAATGTTTTTAGATGAGCTGTGTAGCTACAGAACAAATATACACTACGATTTAGAATAGTCACTCATTTAAAACAGAGCCACAATGGCTATAGCTGTTTTTTACTATCACAACACCACCCTCTCTGTTAATAAGCTCTATGCCTCACGATGAAGGCTTTAAATCACAGCAATCATGTCCAATGCCTGTTATCTTCATGATTTCATTCAGGGACCTCCCGGCTCTCTGCATGTGTGTAAATGGGTTCAGGGCTGACCGCTGTGCACAGCTGTAGGAAACCATTCATTCCTCCAATGTCCAGCACTGAAACCCCACCCCTCCTCCCTCTCGATACCGCCCGTTAATGTCTGTCTGCTTTGGCCCCTCTCCATGCGCTGGGGTCTGATGCTTCAGACTGCTGCAGTCTCCCCAGGCCTCTGAGATATGTTCAACACACACAGGAATTTCCAAGCCTCAGCTGCTCCACATCTAACACTGATCTGATGAACACTAAGTGTATTCTTCTAATGGCATGCCACACAGGCAGCCTGTGCATTCATGGCATTTATGCATGGCAGGATATGTGGTAACGATGCATTAACCACTTAATTTTCATGATCTAAATGCAAGAAAGGGTGCATTTCTAAATGCGTTCAGGGTGAGATTAAGCCAAAATTTTAGCCAAAAATATCCTGGAAAAACACTTTCTTTGATTAAAGAGCAGGGCCAGTAAAATAACACTGATGTGTCCTTTTGAATGTTTGTGAATGGAAACAATGTCTTTTAGTTTAGTTCCTAAAATAAAATTTAAGTGTTGCTCCATCCGGCAAAGATAGTTTGCCGTTTTTGATTGAACCAGGAATTCTAAGTGAATTCTAAAGGAAGAAGAACTAGTTTCGTCCTTAACCCAATAGAAATGTTGTGCGTTTATGTGAGGAAACCCACCAACATCCCAGAGTTAATTCTGTTCTGTATGAAAGAATGGGCTAAAATTCCTCCAATCATATGTGCAGGACCAATCAACCAAAACTGTTTAGTTGCAGTGTTTACTAAAAGCAAATGTTCACGTTCTTTTTTCAGTAATATTGGGTTTCCTCAATAAATGACTGGTCAAGAATAATATTTTGTCTCACTCGTTTAACTGGTTTCTTTTTTAGGATGTCTGATTATATTTTGGTTGTATTTCTGCATAAATACAAAAAACTCCAAGCTGCTTACAAACTTGTAAATAAAACGCTGTAACGCTGTAAATAAAAGACATGGTTGGGGTAGTTTAGTTAAGCTGGAATTAAGTGCCATTAATCAAATTTGATGCATTTTTTAAAACAATTGTAGCAGAAATAAAATGTAGGTTAATAGTGCATGTTTGTTATATTTTTACTGTGTTTAAATGCTAGTTTTTGTCATAGCTGTACTTGGTTTTGTGATATCGCAAATGCAGCCTTGTCTTTTTTTATCTCAGCATGGCCTTCCTTATATAGAGCTATAAATTGTTTCCACAGCAGGGGTTTCTCAAACCCTCCCCTTTCACTCCTTATAGCTCTAGCTATATGATTATATTTCTTGGCTGGGCTGTTAAGTACTTTTTTTTGCCATTCTATAAAATTAGCATTAGCGTCATAATTGGACCAATTTGATCTGCCTCAAAAATTTCAATGAAACCACCATCACCATTCAAGTTCAGTGGGTGTTCATGTGGTGCCTCCTGCTGGAAAACCTGCATTTTCCCATAAACAATGACAGCATCAGTATCATGTTTGTAGCACACAATCTAGATTTTAACAGGTGGGCTAACTTTCTAGCCTAGCTAATGCTATAGTTGAACACACAGAGTTTTTCCATGGCTGACTCGCCCCTGATTACATCATGAGAGCCAGCAGCTGTTAACCCGGTTCAGCAGAAAAGGGAGAGAGGTCATGAGTTCATTGATGTTACTTTTTAACAGAACTATACTCAATTTGATGAATATGTCTATTGTTCCTCGCAGCTGAAATATTTCTACTCTTTGAGTTATGGTCACTCAAGTCCTTCAGAAGTGTATGTGTGTGTTTGAGTGTGTATTTGTGGGTGGCATATCAAACCGTACCCTTTTCCCGCCTTGTGTTCTGGCGTGTCCAGGATTAGACCAAAGCATGTGTTATGGTTGTCCCTTCTGCTCTAATGTGCATCCTGAGGCCTCCACCTCTGTCCCTCGTTTCCTCTCCCTCCTTCCCTCGGTCCGCCATTGCGCCTCCGCTTTGTGCCTCTCTCCTCTCCCTTCCTTTGATGCCGTAATTGATTGACTACAGGAGGAGGGATAAACAGAACCCACAAGAGCCAATTCCTCTCGCCTCTTCTGCAAAGGTTGTGATAAAAAAAAAAGGCCAGACGCTCCATATACAACTGCCTGCACTTAGATGTATGCCGGACGGAGAAGGTGGCTAGGTGCCACGGTGACTTATCTCAGCGACTTTCTCCAGGGGCTGGGGCTTGTGTCCTGCCGGTAATGGGCTTGTTTAGATCAGAGGGATGGAAATGAAACTCCTGAGCTCCAGGAGCAGAGAGGGATGCCCAGGGCCACTATCTCCCACAAGGCAGAGGGGCGTCTGCCGCTGAGCCTGGAGAGTGGAGCGAGAGAAAGAGAAAGAGATGGACCTCGATTTGGATCTAATTGAGAAGTGCTAGGAAGCGGGCCTGGACAGGCATGGAGAATGAGGCACCAGGGTGGGCCTGATTGGCCCAGACCTGAGACAGTTCAGCTCAGAATGAAGTTTAATGAAGGTTGTTTAATGAAGCCGTAAGTGCTCCACTTTCTGATCTCCTCACTTCAACTTTGACACACATGTAGGTGAAGTGGGACACCAAATGAAAACAGCAGTGATGCACTTTCAGCTAGCAGTTGCTAGCAACTAGCACTTTGATTCTCTGATTTTGATTCAAACATTACAACATTTGTATAACGTTCATCAAGTTAGTCAAAAATAACTAAAAATTGGCAATACTGTGCTTTCATTTAAGGAATTCAATTATTACCTGAGATCAGTGCAGTTTGTCCTGCACTGTTGGCTGCAGTCTACAGATGTACAACTCTGGTCCAGTCTCCAGTGCTGTTTGTTAGATTTCTTCCTCAATCACACCAGCTAATCCTGGTAATCACCACATTGCTAAAGAGTTTTGCAATATTGCTGGTCAGTCCTCATCAGTGCTTTTTTGGGCCAATTCAGTGCGTTAAATCTAAACTCAGCCATGAGATAACAAAAACAAGAAAGAGAGCAACATGAGTAAATGGCACTCTCAAGAGGTGTAGTCTCACGTTGAAACTAGTTATGGGCATTTTATTACTACTTACTTTATTTTCATGTTCCTGTATGATATTCGCAAGCTCTGAAAAACACTAACATGAAATAAAGTAATGGATGCTCTCACATTTCATAGATTTATTTTTTTTTTTTTACTTTTAGTCATTTTGTACTTTAAAGTAGCCAGTTAAGCCACTCAGCACCATTCTAATGGTTTTCTTTCTCTTACGCACACTGGGTTCAGCTTTAGGACATTAATCAATGGATTCTGTCTATTGTTCATGGCCCTTTTCTCCCAGGGCTACTACAACTCTGTGCTTCACAAAATAAAGAACGCCAGAACTGTGCAGTGTGTATGAGTGCAATTTTTTACAGGAGACAAGAAGTGATGGCGAGCTGATGAAAGCAATCATCTGTCAGACACTGTTGGCGCTATTTCTTTGACATCATCTCGGCGTGTCCCAGGCCTTGCTGATACATCAGGCTTTTGGACTCGACCTTTGAAAATAAAGCTGGCCCATGTACATAATCTTTTCTTAACACTATCAACAGATACATTTGAAAAAACAAGGACCTAAGGACAACGATGCCACGTATCTCAGAGCTAAAGCAAATGATCCAGCCCCATTACACTTCAGGTCTTCTTCTCTGAGGCTTATGTGCCTTAAGAGTGCACGTCGCCGCATTCGTCTCTCATGGCTGTCACGGTGAAAGCACTTACGGCATCCCATAATTCCCTAAATCCCGTAATTATTCCAGGATACATAATGTACCTGCGCCGCGGCCTGTCTGACTTCCCACTCCGACTCCGGCTTTACGCAGACGGAGGCCTCTGTAAGCGGGGATTTCGCTCTCACGTCTGGCAGCAGGAGATTTTTTCATCTGAAAGCCTCATTTTCCATTTTTGCTACTTAATATGGCTTAAAAATGAAAAAAAAAGAACTCTAATCATATGCCAAAGGAATTCTGGGATGCGAAGTGAATTAAGATCTTCAAAGTTGATTAGTTTGGAACGTGTCGATGCCGCTCAAGGTGGATCATTTCTGTTTCTGCGCTTAAGACTCATCTGGGGCTGATGTCCCCCCAAAACGTCTTTCACTTTCTCGAGTGTCGCGAATGCGGCCCTGTTTGCCTGGACCACCTGCGTTAACTTTTGGACAGAAATTATTCTGGACTTTGCAATTCATATCAACCCTTTCTTCACACAGATACACACACCTAGCTCTCCTCCTCAGTAGATAAGAGAGTGGTTTAAAGTGGGGTGGGGGGGGGGGGATGGGGTGAACAAGTGAAGTTGGGAAGCTGAGAGACACTGAGATAAGAATCGCTGTGAAGCCCAGTTTTGATTTACATATAAAATCTCAGCTCGGCTCGGCTCACAGACTAATTAATATTAATAACTAAAATGGAAATGAGCTTTCAGACAGAAGAGGCCCTAAATGAAGAACAAACCCGGGCATTTTTTTGTCAGGGAGATGTACATAAGCCCCCCTTCTGAATGGAAGTGAGCCCTTAACAGGCATGACGCCTGGGCATAGACCGGCATACACAGAGACAATTTTTCTAGATAATAGCCTATCATGCAGGATACAATTTAAATTAAAAAATGCAATTTTCACCTTGAAATGAACAAATGATTACAATTTCTATACAAATTAA
>JBBJLR010000139.1:8929695-8954398 GCA_037577145.1 Brachypetersius gabonensis | reverse complement strand
TGTGTGTGTGTGTGTGTGTGTGTGTGTGTGTGTGTGTGTGTGTGTGTGTGTGTGTGTGTGTGTGTGTGTGAGTATGCTGAGGGGAGCCTATTTATGCCAGGTTTTTATTTAGCAATAATAATTATTTGATTGCTTTCTTAAAATTAGCCCCAAGCAAATGGTGAAGGAAGTGACTACATTCCACCATATAGGATTCCTGTTTTGAAAGGGGACAATAATCTTTCAGAGAGAGAGCAAACGAGAGAGTTTCACAGGGCTTTGTTTTGATATAGTTTCACAGTGGGCTGGGAAGAGAGCAGGGGGAAGGGGGTCAGTGTCTGGGAGAGGGGCTAAAGCACCGATATGGAGCTTAAGTCTCGATCCATTCTAATAAAAACCACTGAAACCAAACAGGTCTTGTGTTAGCATGGTCCTGGGAGCAGGCCCTAAGCGGGGCTTGTTTAATAAGAGACTCCCCAGAGCACCATGTAGCCTCAGGCACCACTGTAGGGATTCCGAGCCTGGGGCTGAAATTACTTGTAAGAATTTCAAGGGCCCATATCCTGCAGTTTTCTTGTATTTTTGTCATTGTTGTGGTTTTAAACCACAACAACAGTCATGTTTCATTTTCATATTACCATTTCCAACCACTGTTTTAGCGTCAGAATTTGAAAGGATGTTTTTATATCTATGCTACATTAAAAAATTATTTGTCATAACAATCACTTCAAGCCTGTTATCAGCATTCTGCATGATCAGCAAGTATTGCTCTAAAATAGCTCTTTATCACATTTCAGCATGAATGGGCATATATTCAACCCATTGGAGGTCATCGTAAATTTCTGGATTTTATATAATCCACAATTTTGCTCAAACACCATTTACATTGAGAACACAAAAATAGTTCTACCAACACTGTGATGATAAAAATTGCTGAATAATTGTATTCAATTGTATTCAGACTTTGTGCTTTGGAAGTTCCAGGTCTGCACAAGAAAAGACACCATGGTGCCACTTATTTCACCACATTAAACATAATTAGGAACTATTTGTGAGTCCTTAAGTTGTCTCTCTGGATATTGAAAGAACCCTCTCTCTGGATATTGAAGTGGTAATTTTATTACTGCAAAAATTAAGACAAAAATTAAGACAAAAATTAATTCTGCAAAAAACATTTAAAGTGTTTCAGGGTCTAGTTGAGCACTGTGGGATCCATCATCAGAAAGCGGACGGTTCATCACAGCACCTAGAAAGGCTACTAAAAATCCAACTGTCACTCTCAGAAGTCAACCATTGGTTCATTGGCTGAAAGTGGATTGAAGCAGCATGGATCCACAATTTCAGGAGCTCTCCATAACACAGGCCTCTATGGGAAGGTAGCAAGAAAGAAATCATTCCTCAGAAAGGTCCTCATGAAAGCATGAAAAAGACCCAGTTAAGATGTGGGAGAACGTTTTCTGCTCAAATTAGACCACAAAAGAAAGCAATGGCCAGACTTCAAAGAAGTATGTGTGGTGTAAAACGAACACAGCCCATGACTCAAGAAACACCATTTCTATGGTGAAATATGGTGGTGGCAACACTGTAATATGGGAAAGCTTTTCATCTCCTGGGACTGGGAATCTTGTCAGAGTTGAAAGGAAGATGGATGGACACAAATTCTTCACAAAATTGCTGAATTGTTAAAACATTGCTGCCCAGAGATGCCATCCCACCAACCCAGAAGATCTCTACTGAGAAGAACGAGGACAAATGACTGAAAATATGCAAAACTGGTATATACTTACCTTAAAATAATTACTGCAAAAGCCAGGAAGCAGAAAAAATATTGTATTCTGAATTTGGAAATGTATTGTCACAGCATGTTACAGTTAAATTAAATTAAAAATGCTGAATGTGTAATATGTATCCATCTATGCGTATGTGTATGGTTGTGACTTCAGAATCAATTAATCAAAACGGGCTTGGTTTCCAAATATGGACTTCTGTACACTGAAGAATGAATAGAATCTATTTGACCGTTTGCAGTAAATGTTATGAAAGTTTACATTTTCATCTATTTTCAAAAAGTAAGGAACATTCAGTTACTCTGTGTTATGGGTTCTCTGCATAATGCACAGGCCAATTTACACTGGTGAGACGTTATTGGCTCATTAGCTTAATTCCTTATGAATTATGGACTTGTTACCACAAATGATGTGTATTGTTTTATTAGTATTGTGAATGAAGTGATAGTAGAAGAGCCCTATTTTCACATCTGTTATTAATATTCTGCACTATATGCTCCTTCTGCCCTCATCTACCTCATCATCGTTCCTCATTCACTTCAGCTTGAATGGAGGAGCAAGTGAGAGACCACTTAAAAGACTTGTGTGTTTGCCGGCACGCAAACCAAAATGAACAATAACATTTGTTTTTTATCTCCTGTTTGATTCCCCCAGTGATGCAGACAATCAGGGCGAGAGGGGAGTTAAGTGCATTATGCATTAGCGAGTGCCACCTCGCACTTGGCCCAGCTCCTGCCGCTGTTGTCACTTTAGGTTATGCGAGGAGGAAAGTACTTTAGCCCAGGGACCGTGGCGCTTCCCCTCTCTCCTTTGCATATGAAGTGGAGGCAAGGAGAGCCAAGCCCCTGCTGCTTCCTCTCTGAGAGATAGATGCACTGCAGCTTAGCTTCAGCTCACTGGGGTGTCAATAGACTTGTTACACATTAAAATGCAGGTGAACTGAGGACCTTGGCCTTCATATTGAGAGTTCTGCTGGACTCTGAGGCTACATTTCATGCTTGGAAATCTGGAGGATGTGTAGCTAGCTCTGCACTTGCTAAAACTTTGTGCAGCAGCTTTGAATGACAGAAGACTTCGAAACATCTAAACCATGTGTTTTAGTGAAGTGAAGTGAAGTGAAGTGAAGTGAAGTGAAGTTTATTGTCATGTGTACAGACTACAGTGCACAGAGTACAATGAAATTCTTACTTGAACACCCTCTTCACAGATAGAACATAGAGACATAAAAGACATGAAAGACATGAAAGACAACACAGTGCAGCAACAGTAACTAGTCGGCAGCAACAGTAATCAGCCTGGATGTTATGACCAATTACCGTTAATTGACTCAAAGTAGTAAAATGACAAATCTTCCAACATTCCAAAATTGTAACATGATAAAACCAAAATTTGTGTTGGGGCTGGTTCTGAGAACAGAGAATAGCATGTTTTATGACAAAACCAGTGGCCCAAATGTAATATGCAGTCAGTGGTCAATTAGTCATGGCATGGTGACCATTATGTGCATCTTCCTCAGAGTGGAGGTTGGCAGGTCATGCTTTTTGTAATGCTGCCACCTACAGCTGAAACCTTGCTAAGCATAGGCCTTCTTTTTGTGCTTCATTATGGACCTTCTTTTGTCATTTTTAATAAACCTAGCAAATGGGAGAATGGAAGGTTTTGAAGGACAATTGAGAATTCATGAAAGAACTGATTCAAGAACTTCCAGGCTTTGGGAATGGCCCTCATTAGTTCCCATCAGCTGGAAGCGTTTTAATGATTTTTGCTTCGTCAGCCGGCGCGGCACACTCTGTAAAGCTACAGGCCTTTTTCTCGGTGTTCACAGTAGCTGTGAATGCTGAGATTTGCAAAGTCAATGCGAAATATCCATGCGACTTTATGTATTCATAAAAGCGAGCCCCGTCTCCGTTTTAATACCATCCCTTATCCCTTAAGGTGAAAAATGTGAGACTTTTATTCCAATTCTAAGCCAGTGAGGGCCACACAAGCAAACTCTTACATGGGTGTACCATTGATTTCACATTCGCCCGTCCAGACGCAAAGAGACTTATGGATTGCCCAGGAATCCTCAAACCTGTGTGCAACTCTTAGTCTGTCAAGTTGACTCCGACTCTCCTCTCTGTAAACTGCTGAGATTATTCACTCAACAGGATCTCCGTGCGCCTTTCATCCCTCTGAACCGCAGGCCAATCTGGGCGCTGACAGCTCCATGATAGCATACAGATGGAAATGAAGAGGCAGACTGCTGCTGTTTGTTAAACACGCCAGGAACAGCATTGGAGCCTGGCTTCCTCGGACACTGCTTTAGCTCAGCGGAGGAGCTTACAGAGCGGTGGTCTGCAGAGGCCAGGATAGATCAGATCTGCAGGCAATACCCTCATAGAGGAGAGTGACCAGAACGTCTGACTGAACCACCGGTATAGTAGACAACACACATACAGATTCAATACGAAGGTATTGTTTATATTGTCCAAAGAATTAGAACTCTAAGTTAAAGGAGAAATTGGGCAGAAATATATATGTATATATACCCTTTCTCCTCCATAGTCAATGTACACATATACGCATATACACATACAGAATTCCTATCGGTCCACTTTCAGTTCACATTTAAACACACAGTTTAAGAATAGCTGACATATTCAAAAGGTGTAAAATAAATAAGTAAATGAAACATTAACAACAACCAAACATGGAATTGCTGCTTTGATCTGTCAGCAGTGATATACAACCATTTACAGAACAGAGCCTCAAAAATGTGTTAACATTGAAATGTATTGTAACGTGTAAATATGCTGACCTGCACATTTTGGTCTTTGGAACTTTAATCTTCATCAGAGTTTTAGCTGCTTGCATCAGATGAAATATTTTCATTGGCATGTATTTGAGGGAAAAATATTGAAAATAAATGTATTTCAAAGTATTTGACTGTATTTCACATTTAATCAGATGTTTTACGGACAATGATTTCTATTGACATTAGTGGTAGTGATTTGATTTATTTTCATAAACCAGTGCAAAGTAAAATATGTTTTGACTTTAGTTGATGCCTCAAATGCATTATAAAACAACATTATAACCCACCAGGTCAGGGCTCCTCAAAGCATGTCCCGCAGGCCAAAAATGACCTATGAGACCAGAAAGTTACTCAAACGAAATGTACACATTTAGTGAGAGATCAAACCTTCATAATGTGACATACCTATTTAACATTATTCGATTCTATTCTAATTTTCACATTGAAATGGTTGTTGTGCTAAAATTATAAACACGTTTTTCAAAGCTCATTTAAAAACTACCTTCTTTATTTCTACATTGTTTTCGCAATCGTAGCCTTCAGCCCACCACAGACCTTGCACTTTGGTCCACCAAGACAAAACGTGTGGTTGATCCTGTCTAGAACTGTACATTTTAAATATATTTCTCAAAAAGTGCAAACTAATTAACTATCAGAAATAACCAAACTTTACTGTGTTACAAATGAAACTTTTTTTGTTTGAGTCAAATTTGGAGTTTGGATAGTTGCTGTTTAATTCAAAAAATTATTTACTCTGATTTAATCATTTTATTCTTCATTATGATTTAGAGAAATTAATAAATATGTTTATAAAGGAGTGGAATGACACTCCATATTCAACAGGAGGACCTCAAATCCATAAAATAAAGTTTTAAAAGATTCAATTTGAGAAGTTTAAATCATCCTAATCCTAATCCCAAATCCTAACCAAGTATACTTGTGTATTCATTAAAATCTGTTTCAGTCATTAAATGTTCCCATATCATGGAAAAATGCACAAATACTTTTGTCACTATGACAAAAAAAAATGCAAAAACAGCCTTCTTTATGCTTTTGTTATTGCCATGAAACCCAAATATTTTACATGTAGCCACATTTTCAGCTTTTTAGCTCCATATACGCTGATGTTATGAGAAGTGGAACACAGGACAGCCAATCACAACAGAGGCTATTTGCATATAGCAGTCTTAATGGCATGGAAGCAAAAAACAGATGCTGTTTTTGAAGACATAAACAGATGCTGAATGTAAATGGTCATATAGAAATAATTCTTTTGGGCTCGTAATAACACACATGTTATAAGCAGGAAAAAAATGAATGAATGAATATCTGGTGATCTTATCGCTTGAGAAGGAGAAATGAAAATGCGAAATATGTGCCTTTGCTCCAAGTTTGCTTTCAGCTTTAACAGTCCTGTGACTTTTTTTTTCCCAATTCTCTCCCTATTTTTTAAACAAGGCGCACTCAGTAAAACGAGCCTCCTTTTTCTTGAAAAAGTGGGTGGAGGAGAGCCTGGCCCCTGGCGCATTCATGTCATACACACCGCCGGCCTATTACGCATGGATAACTGATTAGAGAAGTAGCATGGCCACCGTTGGATCTTGATGGTGCTGCCGAAATGTCACCTCACTGATGTTACAGTGGCAGAGATATTAAAGGAGCGCGCTCAAAGGCTCCTATTTGAGTGTCTTCCTCACCCACTGCGTGCTACAAGAGAGGAGTGTTTGTCAGTGGGACCCTTTTCTTTCCCTCCCCTCCTTCTTTTTTTTTTTTTTTTTTTTGCATTTCAGTTGCTTGGATCATGCACACATAGCCTTATCTGCACAGGACACCAGACCTGCTTCTATCAGAGCATTGAAAATTTCCAATCGGCCCGTCTGCGTCGTTCTTTAAAGTGGAAATCGCAAAATGTGGGAAGCAAGTCTTGAGAAAAAGACATAATTAAGATATCGGGACGACTGTGTGCGTACACTTGTGATAGAAGCAGGAGAAAACATTCTGCTCTAGGCTGAAAGTTTCCTGAGTGATAAGCCAGGCTTTTGTTGGAGCGTCGCCACGCGTGTCTCGGGCTCGGTCGCATGCTGCACAAACGGTGCATTTGCGTAAAGAAATTAAAACAACTGCACTAACACACTGCTATGAATAGATCATTTATACCTACAAAATATTTATTTTTTGAAAATGTTGAGTATCCTACCCAACTAAAACTAAATGATAGATGAAGAATGTCACTGAGTTTTTCATATTTTCCAAATAATTCAGTATTTTACTTGAAATGTTGTATATATTAAATTATTAAACTGCAGAGAAACCTATCCATTCAGATTTCTGTGGAAACTGGAAACAGAAGTTATAATGTCTGCAACATAAAAATAGATTTTTATTTACTTTCCAAACCCATCAGTGAACCAGTTTTTATATATAATATTTTTGACTTGAAAAATAGTGGGAAATCTGAAAAACTCATTTCTCATTTTGCCTCACATTTTAAAAATGACTTTTAGGTAAAACTTTATCTTAAAATTAAGGTAAAACAATGTCCTAAGTATTTAGGTAGTGTATTCATAACCATTTCATGTATTGACCTTTTGAGAAATAGCTTTTAGAGACTTTTGTAGACTCAGGCATCTGGTACCCATCAAGACAACTGTGTGCAGTTTTGGCTGTGAAATATCATGTTTATGTCTTAGGCAATGTTGAAACATTGGTGGAATTTCTCTGTAACAACTCTTTAAGGTTTTAAATATGAAGCAAACACTACCTATAAAAAGGTTTTAAAAATTTCACTTTTCAAAATGATCAGTAAACTCTAGACACCCATGACCCTTGCCACTGGCTCACTGCTTCACACCAACACATACTAAGAATACTCCAAAAATCCTGTTGCTTTGGAAATGACCTAGTCATTTAGCCATCACAATTTAACCCTTGTCAAAGTCACTCAGATCCTTACACTTGCCAGTTTTCCTGTTTTCAACAACTCACCATTGGAAGTGACTGATAACGTACTACCTAATATCTATACCTAATTTACAACATTAAAAGACAAAGTATTATTCTACTATTCTACTATTCAATCATGGTATTTTTGGCAGTATATGTCCCACAATTATCTCAAATGTGATGTGTAAATGTTTTTTTTTAATTATATGAATGACAGTTGATTATTTGATTTTACAAATCACATAAAAAAATTATTTCAATTGATTTCCCAGAACAGTTATTTTCAGAAACTGGCAAATTGTCCTGTGATTTCTATACTATCATCTGGATCTGCTGCAGGCACTGCTGTGGAATTAAGAGTGTAATGTGATAAAGATTCAAACATACACATGTAAGAAAATATTAATATAAAATCTAAACACTGTATAAATTGATGTAAGGGTTACATTAGTATATGTAATCCTGTCACCTCCTGTAAGGAATCTTGGAGGCAATATGCAGGTCACATTATCACTAAGGGTAGGTTTTAGCTGTAACCTTGTGGAACCTTGTGTAAAGGCTCAGCACTGATCATCAAAAGACATTTACAAGCGTACTTCTTTCTTTGTAAAACTTAGAAGCCTTGCGTACTCTGAGTCACAGAGTCAGTGCTACCATAGCAGAACTCATGTGATTCCACCCTTATTTCCACTTTGCCCCATGTAATCAAGTGTGAATGAACATGTAAACTTAGCCAGGTATTAACACAGTCGCCCCTGTCCATCCTCCCACCCCATCGGGGCTAGCGTGTGAACCCTTGCTAGCGTGACCGAGGTAAAAAGCAAACAGATTTTTGGCGGGAAGTATCTCCATGTTGTCGGAGTGTGGCCTGTGGTGTAGGGGGGTGTAGCGGGGGCACTGATACCGTCCATATGCGTATAGGCCTGGGCTTCTACAGTAAATTACATTAGCCTTAGCACAACAGGAGCCAGCTAGCAACCAGAGCGTTACTTGGCTTGAGACAGCCAGCGTGTGATGAGGGCCTTGTGTGTGTGTGTGTGTGTGTGTGTGTGTGTGTGTGTGTGTGTGTGTGTGTGTGTGTTGTGTGTGGGAGAGTGGATCTGTCAGGATCGGTCATGGTCTCTGTTTTAGGGACAACATAAGAAGCAGCTGCACCTGTCTCATCCCATACACAGCTGTCCATCAGTACTGTCCAGCGCACATCAAAGTTTAGCCGCTAACAATGCTTGAGGCTAGCTTAATGCTGAGCTGCTTCACAAGAGCTTCTTTTCATTTTGAATGATAGCTAAACGGCTATCAGGGAGAATTTGCATTCTATATCATCCTATTGTCTTGGATTTGTGGCCCTCACTTCAGAAAAGAGGGGCAATCCTCCGATCCCCCAGTGATTTGATCAGGATTACGACTGGTTATCGAATTCAATTTAATGGTACTGGCCAAATTATTTCAATACGTTTTGGAAATGTCCATTTCATCAAACTTTCATGTTTTAGCATCAGTCAGCCAGTAAGCACACTTGTTCCAAATTCTAGGCTGTGTATTGAAATAACATTTCGTATGCATGCTATTTATGTCAATAACTCCTAATTAGCCAGTATTCCAACAATATACCCATTTCCAATACCTCACATTCATGTTCCCATTAAGCCATGCCCACTATCAGACTGTAATTTAGAATATCACACAGATCTGGTTTGTCTTGTACTGTCATCTGGGATTTTAGTCTTTAACTGCACTAGATACATTAGTTTATTAATTAATATCATTTTATTTGTGTTTTATTTTATTTCTGTTTGACTTTACTTGGTTTTATTGTCCATTCAGCCCAATTCATGCTGCCCTTTAAATGCGTGGTGGCCTGTACATCCTCTTCAGATTGTTCAGCTTGATGAGTGTTATGATGTTTTATGTTAAAAAAAAAAAAAGAAACATACATGAAAACATTATTTCCTGAGTTGTTAAAATCTCAATGCCAGGTCTTGTCATTTGGAGCACTTCCTAAAAGACAAACTGAGACTTTACAGGAATTTAAAGATGTGGATTGTTCAGGAATTGGTATAGAAATCGAAGGTATTAGTGTCAAGCATTTCTGAATGATATTCAGCTCTAAGAATCAATTCCATGCACTGCGAAATGAAAGAAAGAGTATTGTTATAAATACTGCATTGAAAATATGCTATACAGTGCATTATTTCTTTGATGGGAAGCAAATCTTACTTTGGCTTCTGTTTTCATGCCGATTTGTGTAGTCTGACTCTGTTTAGAATCGTTTTAAGCAACTCGGAAAAAGTGTAAAACAGTGGATTTAATGGACTCTGTGTTTGAAAATAGTCTTGGAATCTTATTTTGGGTGCAATTAATATTACTAGAGTCTGTTTTAAATATATATTGAAATTGAAAATACAATTGAAAATGTTCCCTACTTCAGACACACAAAGAAAGAGTGGGGTTCTACAGCCGAACTGACCCGGGGGTGGGGGTGGGGGGTTGACCCAGGTAAAGCAGCAGCCGGTGGGTTTAGCCCAGCTGATGAGTGTCATTGCCAGGCATGCTCTGCCACAATAATCCATCTGTCTTCTTCTTCTTCCTTCACCCCTGAATACACGCTTCTAGTTTGCTGAAGAGCCCGAGCCATGCTCCGGGACTGAATGTCATCAGCGTGCTGTGTTTGAAGATTGGCAGTGTGTGGTATTAGATGATCTAATGGTGGGGGGAGAAAAGGTGGGGGTGGGGGTCTTTAAATCCCTCTTATACAGCATGGGGGAGCACTTTATACTCTTGGCAAAGACATCACTGTGAACCCCACATGGCCTTGGAGCAATGTTGGTATTTGAAAACTAGCTACTATGACTACGATGAGAACAACACATCCTGCTACTGAGATTACTTTAATGCTAAGGCTTGGCAATATGGTAGAAATATCACGATAATTCAAGGTCTTTTTTATGATGCATGGTGAGTAATGCAATAGTTTGTTGGAATAGACAAACTATTGTAAATGTTGGTAAAAACAAACGAATGAAATAATGGCATAATGTGATTAAATCCAATCGGTCTTTGTTATCCAGTGCAGTTTATATGAGCTGGTTGTTGTCTACATGCTGTTTATAGCTCCTTTCACAGTCATTTATTATTATGGAAATTATGTACAGACTTTGCATCATTTATTCATAAATTATTTGACCATATTTTAGAGGTATTCATACATGCTATGGAAATCCAAAGTTCTCAGCATGAATAGCAAATAACTTCTTCCTTTCTAATTCCAATATAAAAAGAAACAGTAACCTTTGTTTTAATCTTTAATCTGGCCAATTAAACACAATCGGACTGCTTTTGTGGCCACATTGTGGGCCACATCTTTGACATCATTTAACTCTAAGCGGCTCTGTATAAGAGTACCGCCAAATGTATGAATGAAAATGTGAGAGAGCTGTAAAAAAACAGCTTAATAGAAACGTTTTGCCAGCTATCGTCTCATACAAGACTAATTTCCTGTTTAATGCATTAAGCCTTGTGTCAGCTTTACCAGGATTTTGGCTTGTATTCTCACTTCCCATTTACATACAGTCACACACACTGGGAGAAGTACATGCATAAAAGGCACTATTTTATGATACAGCATGGTTGTGAAGTACTGGCAACACTCTTTACTCTTAAAACTTACTCTTAACTCGATTTCTTACTTTTGTTGTACCTCCGATTTTTCTTTGACAGGAGTTGTTTAAGTGTAACTTGGCTGACAGTAACTTGGTTCAATAGCAGACATTGATTTAAGAGTAGCTTTACAGGTTGGAGAACAGATTAGAATCGGAATCAGAAAACTTTATTGATCCCGGAGGAACTTGCTTAAAGACGTGGATGACTTGAGCACTGCTGTACGCCGCTCTGGTTAAGAGCATCGGATAAATGTCGCAAAAGTAAATGTAAATGTAAACAATGACTTAATATATCACAACACACTGTCATACAGGTTGCCCCTACTTTCCAGTTTCATTTATATACAAATATACATATTACACTGTATTATTGTACACTGTAAATTGTTGCAATAAAACCAAACCATATTTGGACCCTCAATCTATTTTGGCAACATTTTATGATGACTGGACCAATATAAATTGTCCAAAAATGATCTAATTCAGAGACAAAAGCTTTTGTTCCAGGAGCATCAAAATACTGTTAAAAGTTTAAAACATGTTGAAAGGATCACAATATAGAAACCATGTGTCGTGTACTATATTATTACACTTTATCTCTACAGAAAATACTGTAGTAATACTTTATATTCCAGACAATCAGCTGAGCACCATCTTTCATTTGATCTCTATCCCTCCAATTCTGTCTCCAGATCATTTAGTTCCACCTGATGATTGAAAACTATTCTGAAACCTTCATCCAGGTAATGTTGCTGTTTTTGGAGCGAGATGGCCTGATAAGATTTCTATAATCTGCAATCAAAACGAGCAAAACTGGAGCATTAATTGGAAAGTTATGGAAATAATGAATGCCGGCTGTGGCGGCTGTTTGAGAACGGGATGCGAGACTCCACTACTTTAATGTATTCCGAGGTTTCTTTTAAACTGAGTCGAACATTTTAATCTGCTCTTGTAAACCAAATGCACTGTGACCATTTTGGAGACTTGTGTTGCCTCTTTCTGGAGAAATCTTCAGCGAGGATACCATTACGGGCCCTGTATCTGAACAGAGCAGGGTCCTCGCCTGTATTTTCGCCCCGGCAGTAAAAAAAAAAAAAGTGTTTATTGCCATGTTTACACCGTTTCATATTCACATCAGTGGTAACAGGATTACTTAGTGACAAACAAGAATTTGTGGAATTCCCTGACTTCTTGTGTCTGTTGGTTTGCCTTCTTTTTAAAAAATCCCCCAGTATTAAAGAATCCCCAGTGGTTAGATTCCAGAAGCCCCTCAGGTTTGAGAGGCACCCTCTGTGTTGCACTAGATAAAGCTGAGTCTGCAGAGCGTCTGGCAACCACAGGGCTGCTGCGGAGGGCGCCAGATAATAAGCCATGCTAGTTCGATGAGGAACGCTAAGGGTCCTCCTACTCTATTAGACGAGGGGGAGAAGAAAAAAAAAGAGATCCCATCGCAACTCAGTGGGCTGAACATACCCAATCACTCAAACGCATACAGTTACCAGGAAACAGAGGGAAGAAAAGCCATCATGTTTTGTAGGCCTGCCAAATGGAGATCAAAGGCGCTGACACTTGTTCTTGTCCCTTCTTATATATTTGTTCTCTGCAGATTTCAGGCGTTAAATCTGGTTTGTATTAGTTCTCTTAAGCTATGTGTTGGTGGGACATGACGTTGGGAGGGCTCCAAGAACGTCAGTGGCGATTACTGCTTTCTCTCTTTAAAGTGCGCTTATGGAGCGAAGACACTTCCTCAATTCTTCCCCCAGCTCCATGGACAGCCAAGCAGAAACAGATCCTGTCCACATCCTCTCCTTCTGGGGGTCTGACACTAGTGACTCTGCCAGCTGTCATCATGAGCGATAAGCTATAAATTGAACAACTCTTGTCATCTAAAATCTAGCAAAACTTATATATATGTCATGTATGTACATTTGGTAACCATTTCAATCAAAACTGTTAATTTGGCATCTATGGCATCTGAGTCTGCCAACAGACTTTCTCTGCTTGGTTTCAATTGTTTCCCACATTTCCTTGCAGAATACTTTATAAAATTACACTAGCATACACAGCATGTAAAAGATTTAATCACAACTTTTAATGATAGTCAAGTGTAAGGATGGTGAAGGCCATTGTCTTCTTGTAATAGCCAGTCACATTTCATCTTCAGTTTCTTCACTGACTGTGGAGGATTAGCTTTCAGGATTTGATTGTTTCATTAGAATCATTTAATCCTAAACCTTTTCTTTGCCTTTTGGCTGCTACCCAACTAGTTACACTGAAACGACATGTTCCATTGAAAATCTCCTCTTTTCCTCCAAATGCCTTTATGATTTGTGTTTTATGAGACCACAGCACTAGATTCCAAATTTGCTACTGGTTTCTTAGAGTATTGTGTTGCAGATGCAGACTTCCATGATGAGAAGTTTGGTTCTGATTACCCTTCCACATAGATGCAAGATGATTCCTGTGCCAACCTAATCTTCCTGTATTTTTAATGGTGTGGAGGTGTTGCTTTGCATACCCGACCAGTTTATCAGCAGATGTTTCACAGATTTCATGTTCCAGATCATGTCTTGACATCCAAAATTTCAGGAAGTCCCTAGATTTTTTTTATAGTGTAAGAGTCAATTATATTTTTTTATTTTATATCTTTAGTCAGTAGCTTAGCTGAGGCTATGGCTACAGAGTGTAAGTCCAACACACTAAAAGGTTTAAGGGGTCACATGATTTCTGACATCATTAACCAGGCCAGTGATTTCACAAAAGCACTTTCACAAACAATAAAAATGAATGAATGAATAATACCTTTGTGTTATTTGAGCCAAGCTCTATATTTCAAATGGTCTTGTATGAGTAGAAATTAGGTGTGTTCCCAAAACACCACCAAACAGACAGAACGTCCTATAAGGGCTTTGTGTAAATGTTTAGTTTAGTAAGTGAAAACTTTCTGACTCTGAAGTTATTTTAAGATAATACAAGTGATCTTTTTTTAAATATGGATGAATCTGATCTAAGATCAGTCCTCTCCAGTCCTGGTACTTCTGACATGTCTGTAGTAGTGAGATAATACAAGTGATCTTTTTTTAAATATGGATGAATCTGATCTAAGATCAGTCCTCTCCAGTCCTGGTACTTCTGACATGTCTGTAGTAGTGAGGTTTTGTTCAGTTTTAGTCCTAAACCACATCATCAATTCTGCACTCCCTTCATGAAAGCAAATTTGGACAACAAATATATCTTCACCTGGGCAAAGTGTCTTTTGCATCTTTGCCACCGTTACAGCAACAATTCTGCATGTTTCCTCCTATCAGTATTTTAAAGGCGCATAAAATTCTCAAGAGATTTTGTTTAATAAATGCAAGCACATCACATCATCTAGGTAAGACCTGGAAAAGAAACAAAAGCAGCCACTGAAACTCAATTAGGATGCTCACTTCTGGTGGCACTCGGCCTCGGAAAGTGTCCGCGCATCACAACCAGCGCAAAAGCAGCCAACACACAGTTGAGTGTATGTTGTGGAAGCATCTGCTGTGGCTAATTTCCACATCGCCGTCCCGCACAGATGGTTCTGCGGGCAAATTTGCATTGTCAGTGTTTCGCAGCCTAATCCAAGGCCCTACCAGGTTACCTGATTTACAAGCAACTTTAACTGGCATTTTGTCAGAGTGATCATATGCATACCATAAGCTTCTTACATAAAGGATGGGGGGGTTAGGGGTAAATAAATAAAGTGTGTGTTTAGGGAAATGAGCTAGCATGGAGCGAGCGGAGCGGTTGGCTCAGTTGATCCCAGCTGCATATGCTGGTAAATCGCGGCTGCCTGGTGGATTTGAGCACAGGCGCAGAGCGAGCAGGCGCCTGCCAGAACCCCACGCTTCAGTCTAATCTGCTGCCGTATAGCCCCCTGCTCTGGTGCATATGTGGACAAGGGAGCATCAGGGTGCGAGCACAACAAGCTAAAGTGAGAAACAGGCCCTTGTCCAGGAGAAAAGTAAAAGTAACAAGAGACTGCACTTAAGTGAAGGTATTTACTCCCTCAAAAAGTGGAAATATGGACCCAAAGTATCATTTTTGGGTTAATTTTATCATTAATTTTATCATTTAAACGTGTCAGTTACTTTGCTTAAACTGGTCCTATTAAACATGAGCGGCAGGGCTCCTTGCCGGACGCACAACAAATAGTAAATCCTCGCCAAAACAGCTCCTGATATGGAGGTTTCCCCAGTTTGTGTTGATGCTGGAGGTGCCAGACATCATGCTGAGCTTTGTTTGATGTTCCTGTGTCACACAGAACCAAAGATATTGTCACTTAAAAAACATGCAATAATAATAACCACTACTCAGGTTATAAAAAATGATGTCACACACAAATGCGCTTAAATTACTTTTAGAAACACGTGAAATTTTTTTAAGGTTTTAGAAACAAATGGAAAAAAACACAAGATCTTTGAACCCGGGAGAACTTTCAGGATCCGCTCACAGGTGGGTGGAGAAAACTTGCAGAGGGAGGGGGTCTGGAGAGTGGCAGAGTGAAAGAGCAGCAAACGGCGAGTGTTTAGGAGAACAAATACCAGTTTTACACTGTTTATATTTGTCGAAATCAGAGTTTACTAATATACTCTGAACTTTAAGGGTTAATCCCTTAAACTCTAGGTCTATTATTCAGTTAGAATACTTTTGTAAAAATTGTAAACCCTTTTAGGTACTCATTACAAATCCCAATTTCCTGGAGATTTTTTCTAACTGCCCACAAAATGTTGAAAGACTGAAGGCCAGCTTACTGGACAAGAAATGAGCCTAGTCCTGGACTACACAGGATATTGAAAGGTGATTTTCCATTGAAAGTTTAGGCTTCATCCTTCTATGGGAAACAGGCCCTTACTTTCTGCTTTTTTCTGTTTCTCTGACCTTCTTTTACAAGAGACAGGGTGCTGTTCTAATACATTACAGACAATATTAAGTGGGCTCTGGATAGATGTAAACTATGAATTGTTGGTACATGTATTACATTTTAATATTTACTTTTTTTTGCATTTTTAAATACCACTTGTTTAAACATCATTCCAACTTCCACTACCACGTTTCACAGTTCCAGATGCTTTGACGAAAAACTACCACTAAGTATGACTGAAAAAAAAGATATATATATACAGTTTTGAACAAAATCTTATTACAGAAATATTACAAGCATTCATATTTCGTGCAGGTGGTTCAAAGTAAACAATTCATTGAAAACTGCATTTAAACTCAAACACGCTGTTCAAGAGCTGATTAAAAGTTTAAGACCGTAGCCTTTAAAAGGCAGAATCTGTGCAAAAATCTGGCTTTCATGTCATTTTCTGTCTGACATTCACACTGTCATGGCCTCCTGATGGCAAAGGCAAAAAGACTTTCTGTGTTTGAACGTGGCAGGATTGTTGAACTGCACAAGCAAGGCTTCATGCAACATGCCTTCGCAGCCGAGGTTGGACGCAGCAAGAAAGTCACTTTAAACTTCTTAAAAGATCCTGAGGGTCATTGGATCAAAAAGTCAAGTGGTAGACCCACAAAGAATTTCACCTTCGCTGAGCCGGAGGATCTGACGGGCAGTCCGTGAAGACACAGGCTGATCTTCGTCCCAAATAAAGCCCTTACTGAAGTTAACTGCAGCCCAATAACCATAAGACGGCATCTGCAAAAGAAGGACTTAAAGAACGACGTGTAACCTGGACGGTCCTGATGGTTTCCAACATTACTGGCATGACAATGAGATCCCACTGGAGATGTTTTTATGAGGCAGAGTGGAGGAGACTCCATCATGGACTGGGGTGCTTTTTCCTTCAATGGAACGATGGTGCTGAAGGCTGTGCAGGGGTGGCAAACAGTGGCAGGCTACATCCGCCTCGACCGAGGGCCTCGTCTGTGACAATCCTGCAGTTCACAATTACTGCCTGACCAAGGACTTCTTCCAGGAGAATAACGTCACTCTATTGGACCATCCTGCATGTCTCCCTGATCTAAATTCCATTGGGAACATTTGGGTATGGATGGCAAGGGAATTTTACAAAACCGTGTCAGTTCCAGACTGTGGATGTCCTTCGAGAAGCAGTCTTCACTGCAACATCCTCAACAGACTCCTGAATCACCCGCATCAAGCATGCCTGAATTAGTCCTTTTTTGACACATTTACTAGAGTCATAAACTTTTGATCAGCTGATGAACAGCCTGTTTGAGTTTAAATGCAGTTGTCAATAAACTGCTTACTCTTTAGTTTTAGTCTCTTGCTCCTGTTTCATCTATTTGCATTTTGAAGCTCTGCTTACAATCTGGTTATGAACCACCTGCACGAAATGTGAATGCTTGCAATATTAGAACCATTTTTGCTATGGTTGTGGTAAAAGACAGATAAAGGGTGCAACTGAATGAGCTAAAAATGAGATAATTTAAAAAACTGCGCTGACCGAATGCCTGCTGTGTCCAGATGAGGACAGACACTCATGAATGGGTTCAGACAGAGAGCGGTTGACTGTGGGAAGAGGTTTGTAAAGACCTGTAAGTGATGGGCCTGAATTAAAGGAGTAGCGTGTTTATATCACAGCCTGCACTGCCCTCAGGTGGTAGAAGAGGGAATTGTCAGACTTCTGTCAGTTGAGGCTTTATTGATCCTTCAGTTCAGTTGGAGGTGGGTGTCGTGGGTGTCGGAGGGGTCGGGGGCATATTTTCTCCACACACCAATATACAGTGATGTACGGACAGAAAACTGTCTTCACCAGTGCTGTTCTGTTAACTGTTTACTGTTTTTAACAACTTTCCAAACCCTGCAGTAACAGTCAAAGTGAACTTTGTCCTCTCAGTGTATAAATACACGTTTACAGTGAGACGAGAGGACGTGGCTCCTGATTTTACAGATTACAAAAAGACACATAGAATACACACATATAAATAAACTATAAATAAAATAATTTAATGTAAAAAAGGTCTTAAAAAATTGTGCAAGTCTTACATCAACAGACAGGTGGACAGCACCAATACTGGAACCTAACTCTTTTAGATGTGCAAAAGATCAGCAGTGGTTACAAACAAATACATGAGTACACTATATGAACAAAAGTATTGGGACGCCTGATCTTTACAGCAACAGGGACTTTTATGACATTGCATTCAAATACACAGACTTTAATATGGAGCTGGTCCCCCTTTGCAGCTATAACACCTTCCACTCTTCTTGGAAGGTTTTCAAGATTTGAGAGTTTCTGAGGGAATTTGTGCCCATTCATTCTGTAGAGCAGACACTGATGTTGGAGGAGAAGGTCAGGCTTTCAATCTCAGTTCCAGTTCATCCCAAATGTGTTGGAGGGGTTCATGTCTTCATGGACATTGCTTTGTGCACTGGGACACAGTCATGCTGGAATAGAAAACGTTCTTCCCCAAACTGTGTCCACAAAGTTGTTCCAAATGTATTGGTATGCTGTAGCATTAACATCGTCCTGGAAATAAGGAGCTTAGCCCTGATCTAAGAGGTATGTCCCAATACTTTTGTCCATATAGCTGGCATCTTCCAGTCCAGCAGATGGCAGGCCAATTTCCAATGCGCTCAAAAGTAGAAGAAGCACTTTTATTTGGGTATTGAGGTTGTAGAGCGCTTCACCCGCTTCTCCAGGAGGATCCTGATCAGACATGGCTGGGAAACGGGCTCTGGTCATTCTGTCCAAGGGTGCAGAGGAGATGGAGACCGTTATCCCGGTGGATGTGATGCGTAGAGCTGGGGTCAGTAGTGCACACTCAGTAGCTCTTCACCTTCCAGCTGGAGGTCTAGTGTGTGCGAATCTTGCTTATGCTAAACACAATTTTCTACATGCATTATACAGATCTTGTAGTGTCTTCTTACTCTCTGGTTTCATAGTGTCTTTTTCCGTTCCCCCTTAAATGGTGCGGGGGTTGCCCTCTGGCTAATGCAGCCCCAGCTATTTAAGGTGGAGCAGAATATTTGGGGATACACAATATGAACAAAAGTATTGGTACAATGAAGGGCGATTTTAATGCTTCACCATACCAAGGCCCGCACAGAGCTCAACCCCATTCACCTTCGTGAAGGACTGAAACAGACTGTGAGCCAGGCCTTCTCGTCCAACATCAGTGCCTGACCTCTTAGATGCCCAGAAAGACAGAATGTATTCAGCAATATCTGACGCGAAGTCCCACAGATACTCCAAAATCTTGTGGAAAGCCTTCCAAGAAGAGTGCTCGGTGTTACTGCTGCAAAGGGGGGACCAGTTCCATATGAATTACTGTACTGTACATGTATTTGAATGCAGTGTCATTAAAGTCCCTGCTGGTGCAATAGACAGGCGTCCCAATACCTTAGCCTTAAAAACAACAGATGCATTGGCACCCACAAGGCAGTTATAAAAGCAATGTATAGCTCAACACTTAAGACTAAATTCCTTTTTTCATAAAGGTAGATAAGTGTAAAAGTTTCATTTGAGTAATTGAATGCATGGCTTGTTACGGTCATTGTCTGGAAACAGACACACTGTCAAGTTCCGATGCACTGTTGAATGTGTCAGGCGAGTTGTACTGTAAAGTTCTGGCAGACGTGGGGGATGGGGAGGGAAAGAGAACTCCAGCTAAATGTCAAAGTTTGCTGCTGCTGTCATGGTGAGCTGGACTTTGGGTTTCACTGGCACTCACGCTGCCTGACTGCCTTCCTCATACCCCGACCAAACTTAAGACACATATAACTGATTATATATTAGGGGCAGCTGGGGGCCTATTGGTTAGGGAGTTGCCCCTGCAATCAGAAGGTTTTGGGTTTGATTCCCTTAACTGCTCCACTGGCACCACTGAGGTACCCTTGAGCAAGGTACTGTCCCCACACACTGCCCACTGCTTTACTGTTTTAAAGGGTTAAATGCAGTGAAAGAATTTTACTGTTCACACTGTGTGCTGCTCACGTATGACAAATGGTCCCTTATGCACTTACTGTATAAGATAGCACTATGCACTGGGTGCCTGTATGTAGACTCCTATTCATCAGATGTTTCTTCTGAAAGCAGAAGTATTTAGTATTTAGATAACAGCTTCTACTCTTCTGGAAAGGCTTGTACTTTTTGGAACCTTGCTGTGATCATTTGGTTGCATACAGCCTCAAAAAAGAGGTCAGGTCCTGATGTTGATGTCCAAGCCAGCCAGTCCAACATTAAAAGAACTGCAGGACATTCCACCTGGACGTGCCTCAGCATTGGGTTTAAGTTATCTGGCTAACTGTGAAATCCTACTTTTTGAAACATTTGAGCACCCTGCGGCCTGTTTTTGTGTATCCAAAGCTTCTGTAACTGTTACATGCTTATGCCTCTGCCTCTGCCTTTATAACAGATCACTGTGACACTGGCAGGACTGACAGGGAAGGAACCAGTCCAGTGCAGCCGCGATGTCGTTATCTGTCCAGATTCCAGCCTAGAGGAAGCCTCTACAAAGGTCAGCATTTAAAAAAATGTTCTTTTTAATGTATTTATTTAGAGATTTCAAAAGAGACATCATCAGTATTGTTTGCCTCTAAAGTGTGTGTATGTATGTGTGTATAAGCAAAATTCAATAATTAATTTAAAAGTAGTGTACCTTTATTTTTAAAGTACAGCTCTATCAATAAATAAAATAAAATAAGGTGCTTTTAAACAGCAGTTTCCCCTTTAACACAGTTAACATCTCAGCTTAAACATGAATGTAATTGAATCAAATATGAAACCAAAGCTATCTCTCACAGCAGGGCATTCACATTTTATCTAGGTTGTTATAGAAAACCAAGGATGGGCGGTGGAACCATTATAGCAACAGGGGGACCAACTCCATACGAAAGTCTATGTGTCTGAATGCAGTGTCATTAAAGTGCCTTTGGTGAAATGGTCATGCATCCCAATACAAAAGTAATGGTCAGGCGTCCCATTACTTTTGTATATTATATATTACAATGTATTACACATAATATAGACAAATACGGGTAAACCAGGCGAGACTGAGGACGCTGATCCATTATGTTGAGACAAAAAATCTTGTTTTAGATCATCTAAGCCTAAAATGAACAGTCTATGTTGTAAATTCCTGTTTGTACTGTCTGTGCTGCTTCAATACCCTGAAAACATTTTGGCCACATTTGGAAATCTGCTCCTTCTGATCCTCCAGGACTGTGAGTGAAGGAATGTCTCCTCCTGCTGGTGACTTCTTAATACTTCAACACAGTTTCTGTCCAAACTAAAGGAGAGTTTATCTAATGTTGAATGTACTGTATGAGTGACCCCTAAAGTTTAGTATTTCATCTGAACTAAATTTAATTTTAAATGAGCTACACTTAATGCTTATGAATATGCACTTGACAATAAATCAGCTGTGTTTCAGCTTATATATGGCAGATGCCCTTATCCAGATCAGCTTACAATCACAGCTCATTTTATTGTGGAATCAATTTTCACAGGTTTTATTGGTAAACTGACAAAAATAAAAACTTGAATTCATTATCCTTCAGGGTCCATATGATGTTGTCCTGTTGCCTGGAGGAGCGCTAGGTGCCCAGAACCTCTCAGAGGTAACAGTCTTTATTTTCTTTTCTTAATAATGGGGTGATAAATGGACGAATTAATCATCCAAAGCACTGGGAATAAAAGGTTGTGGTATATAAAATGTAAAATTAAGCATAATATCCCTTGAATGTTCATCCTTTTCTTTCAAAAGAGACAGTATTTATGTATTCATTCATTCATTCATTCATTCATTCATTCATTTATTAATTTGTACCACAATACAGTCATTTCACTCCCTAAACAAAAGTCACGTTTTTTCTCATCATATCCTCTGAGAATAAGACAGAACTGTTAGCTGCTGCTTTAAAAGGTGCTGGAAGGGTTTGGGCACAAGTTGTTTCCAAAAAGGATGTCGTAAATCTGTGCTGCTGTATTAAATGCAAGAGGTGAATATTTGAATAGCACTCAAACATAAGCATTTCCATCCATTAAACTGCACATAAAATGTAATAATCATGCTCCAGCCATAACATATTAGCCCTTGTTGCTCAGGTCTTTGTACTTACCTGTTCTTCCCATATCCAACACGCTGACTGTTTGTTTTGCACCTAGTATTTCCCAGACTGTGGCGTTTGCAGTTATAATGAGATAATTAACTGCAAACTGTAAGTGTGTGTGTCTTAACCAGCATTCCTGAGAATCTCTGATTTGCGAAGTAATATAAAATCTGTGCAATTCTGCCAACATTCTCATAGGATAGTGAATGGTATTGCTGTGTGATTCATTAGGTATGGTGTTTGCATCTTCTCTTTTGTAGTCTCCTGCTGTGAAGGAGGTGTTGAAGGAGCAGGAGGGCAGGAAAGGGCTGATTGCCGCCATCTGTGCAGGTACCGTTTAATCCACCGCATGGGGGACACGCATTAACCTCCCTGAAAAACAATTATCCAGACTGTACAGAACATGATGGGCATTCACACAGGACCAGGAGACGCCAGTGCACACTGGTTAAGATACTTTTTGCCCACTGTTTGCTGGGCTTGTTATGTTCTGGGCCTCAAAAGGCACTTTTCATCGGGTATACAGGAGCCATGCTGTACCTGAATCATACACTCTTAGATTTTTCATTGTAGGGTCTTTCTGACTTTATGACTGGTCCTCGTATCCACACTCATGGAGTTGTAGCAGCGTTTTTATTCTGTCAGAGCTACTGATGTTTGAGGGTTTTTTTTCTCAGCATTGTTTAGCCATGTGATGGTAAACGAACCTAAGCTTTTAGTGATGTCCCGGTACATATTCACATTTCTCACGGTGTTCAAAACTGCCTCTGAAAGTTACCTTCAGCCCAAACAGACCATAGTGCTTTTACTTAGTCAGCAACAACTTAAAGTTGTTTTTTTTTGTGCTGACAATGGTCTCTTGTCATGACAACATTTTGACCAATCAGTAAGCAGCGATGCGGTGAGTTTGGCTGTGGCCCACTTTTGGCCCTGCCCTCGAACAGCATGGCCAGGGCTCGGGTACGGGTCGCTATATTTGTAATTTAAAAACCTCTGTTTGCAGTGTGGCGTGATCAAAGGTGCCATTGGTTCTGACTCTGCTTTTTCAATCAAACCAACTTAACTGTTACTGTGGAATTCTACGTGGCTGCATGGCCATGCTATACGATACTTGTGGCCAGACCAGATGTGCCACACTGCATTTCAACAATTACCCCGGAAACAGGTCTCTGCTCTGGGCCAGATAAAAATAAAACCACTGATACCAGCCGTATGAGAAGAAATGCAACAATGTGTTCTTCCTCTGCAAACAGTTACTATATGAGAAATATAGATATGAAGTAACTTAGGTTGAATATATTTTGAACAACTTAAACATATCCACAAATATTTGATCCATGTCATTCAGAGCTGTCAGCTTTATCTACAGCACAACAAACCGGTAAACAACAATAAACACAAAACAGACAAAGTAACCTGTTATGGCAGAAGCACAAGAATGACGAGAATTTAACAAAAACAAAACAAAACAAAACAATTATACATACGCGCATAAAAAAATATTTTTAATAAATTAATCTTATTTTACATTTTTATTGGTTGTTTTGATAAAAAAAATAAGTTGACTGGTAAAACAGTCAGATTTTTAACAAAGAATAAAAATGTAAGACGTCAAAAAAGTGGGGTTTTTTTTTCCTGAGTAAGAAATTTAGTTACTTAACTGCTTTACATTATTTTGTATTCCATTACTTTTTATTTTATTTGAATATTTTATTATTTTATTTATGTGCCACATTTTGAACATGTGGATTAAAAACTTTTGATTGAGAAGTGCTGTCTTTAACCTGTTAGAACAAAATATAAATTAAATGCAATTCGTTATATAACTTATCTACAATGGCATTTCCATGGAATAATAATAATAAAAATAATAATAATAATATAGGACATTTTCCAGAATAGGTTCTAGGCTCTTAAGGGCTTTGAAAATGCCCTAAAACTGTGTCTTTATAAGGCAGTAAAGTGCATTTTGGCAGAGAAATCTCAAACAGTTTGATCTCTCTCTCTGTGCCAGTGGCTATGCTGGTGAAGGACACAGGAAGGACGTGGTGAATGAGGCCAGTGTGCCCACGTGCCACTGCGGAGCCTGAAGAGCGTCCTAGAAAATCACTCACTCCCTCAGGAGTCTCTAATGAGTGAACGGTGGCTCCTTTGGCATTCCATCACAAGGGCCGGCTTATTTTACAGCATGTATGCTCTTAATTTGCTGCATCAATAAGCATGTGTCAAACTGTCAAGGAAAAACAGATGTAGGCGCTGAACTTTGAAGGCCATCGGGCAAAAAGTGATGGCCCTTAGCTGCCACTGAGTGGAATCAGTGAATGTTCATGATGTTCATCATAGGGCTGCAGAATATATCTGTTAAAGGTTAATGCAGCGTTGACCTGAGAAATGGTTAGATCATAAAGCCTGCACATACAGTGGAGGAAATAAGTATTTGACCCCTCGCAGATTTTGTAAGTTTGTCCAATGACAAAGAAATGAAAAGTCT
>JBBJLR010000139.1:8909463-8925689 GCA_037577145.1 Brachypetersius gabonensis | reverse complement strand
CCAACTTCATATTGAGATCTGATGTATCTAATGTGTTTCTTTAAAGTGTTCCTTTAATTTTTGTGAGCAGTGTATTAAAAGTGAAAGTGACCATTCTGTCATGCATGAACACACCACAGCACGCGATTCCGGTCGGTACCTGGCTCAAGGGTATCTCAGGGTGGTTTGTGGCTTTGTGAATCAAACACACGAGTTTCTCATCACAAGGCGAACGCTCTAATCACCAGGCCAGCAGCTGTTATTTTAATTAATGTGTAACATTAATATGAAACGTATTCCGTCCAGTTTTTGGATGCCCCAAGGACAGTTCCCACGTTTTGCTCTGAGTCGAGCTTGGCTTCGTGTCTGCCTTCGTGCGTTCGCTGCTCTTGAGTGCTTTGAGATGTGCTTTAAACAAAAATCAATAAAGGCACATAATTAAAAAGAGAATACTTACCCAGAGGATGCTAGAACTGGTTACAGTTTCACCTGTATTCATTATTTAACAAGATCATATTTCCAGCGTCTTCACTTTGAATTGTTTAATTTTGTTGACATTTCTTTGTCAAAACTGTTAACTGTGGATGGAATTAGTTCAGACTGTTAGTATTTATGTCAGTACAGACAAAAAGATAAGATAAGTTTTGCACCTTTGACATGATTTTTACTTTCAGACTTGGATATTTAATGACATTGCATTCAAACACAGACCTAAATATGGAGCTGGTCCCCACTTTGCAGCTATAACAGCTTCCACTCTTCTTGGAAGGCTTTGCACAAGATTCTGGAGTTTCTGTGGAAGTTTGTGCTCATTCATTCTGTAGAACACTTATGAGGGCAGGTACTGATGTTGGAAGAGAAGGCCTGGCTCACAATATCCATTCCAGTTCATACCAAAGGTGTTGGATGGGGTTGAGGTCAGGGCTCTGTGTGGGCCAGTCAAGTTGCCTTTATGGAGCTTGCTCTGTGCACTGGGGCACAGTCATGCTGGAATAGAAACAGTGCTTCCTCAAACTGTATCCACATAATTGGAAGCATGATGTCCAAAAAGTCTGGGAGTAAGAGTCCTAGGCCAAACCCTGAAAAATAGGTGTGTCTCAATACTTTTGTCCTTGTGTAAATGGTGAATAGTGTGTTCAGGTGTTAATAGAGCTTGCCACGCTGTCCCTGAGATGCAGTTCGAAGCTCTTGGTGAAAATTAGTATGTTTTATTCTTGTTTGAGTTTAGGTGGGCTATGCTGTTTCCACACACGTTCAATGAAAGCTATGCAGTACCGTAAGTGAAAGTGTGTTAATTATAGTTGCCATTCTGACTGTCGCACCAGTTTCTCCGCCCCAACTGCCCCCCATATGAGTTCCTGAGAGATATTTCTAAAACGGTAACATTTGAACTGTGGCACACACAGGATAACATTTTGCCGCTTGAGTAGTCGTACAGTAGTGAGCCGACGGCCAAGCTCTCTCTGCAAAGCGGGGTGAGATCATCCAGACTGAGTCACTGGTTAAATGATGCAATTACAGCGCTCTTCAGTGCATCCCCTGATTGGATCACCCCTTTCAATAGGTGGAGTAGAAGAAGAGACTAAACGTTGTGAACGGAATTACAATTTAATTTGCAATTTCAAATCAGTGGTGTGCTTTTTTTGTAGTAGATCTGTATAACACAACAGTAATAGTTATGACAACTGTTTTTTACATGAATTTAATACTGACTTTCAAATAAAAATCAGCGTTGGTCACTTTGATTGAAGGAGTTTAGCCAGTTTTGGTCATTTTACTCTGTAATAACAAGAAGTCTCTTTAGTCTACTAGTAAACAAGCTACACTATATGAATAAAAGTATTGGGACATACCTATTTATCATGGTTTGGGCTAGGCTTCCTATTTCCAGCATGCTTCTTAATGCTTCAGCATACCAAGCCTTTGCGGACACAGTTTGGAGAAGAACATTTTGTATTCCAACATGACTGTGCCCCAGTGCACAAAACAAGCTCCATAAAGACATGGCTGGACGTGGAAGAACTTGACTGGCCAACCAGAGCCCAACCGCAACCCCATCCAACACCTTCAGGATGAACTGGAATGGAGATTGTGAGCCAGACCCTCTCGTCACACATTATAAACTTTGTAAATGCTTTACAGAATGAATAGACACAGATTCCCACAGAAACTTCTAAACCTTGTGGAAAGCCTTCCAAGAAGAGTGGAAGCTGTTATAGCTACAAAGGGGGACCAACTCTATATTAAAGTCTATGTATTTGAATGCACTGTCATTAAAATCCCTGTTGGTGTAATGGTCTGGTGTCCCAATACTTTTGTCCATGAAAGTGTAGCATTTTTGAGCATCATGCCTTGAAACCCCCCTTAATCACAGTGAGAATATACTGTAACTCAGAAGTAAAGGAACAGGGAGCAAATATCAGCTGCACAATCTCTCACAAGTGAAACTGGCTGTTGGAAAGCATCTTATTAATAGAGTTGTTTCTTCTCACCCTCTGCTTTGTCGGGATGTCTGGGCAGTATGTGTAAGTAAATGAAGTAAGTTCTTTCTGTCTAATTTGTGGGCTGATCTAACTTGGTCAGCAAATGCTGCTTGAATCATTTGGCATCATTTTTGATTTTATAGCCACAACACACCTATTGGTGCAAACATATGTTTTCATCGTGAGTTCTTTTGGATTTTTGGGCTTTGGTTAAGTGTCAGGTTCTAGTTCCATGTCTTCAGTAGCACTGACATTGCTTTAATATTTGCGATAGACTTAACAGTCTTGTGATAGACTTAAAAAATGTGGAGTTGTTGCGACTCAGATAGAGATTCTTCTGGTAGTTCTTTTGGCCTAATGGTCTACTTAAAATGGCATTTGAATGTTTGTACATTCTTTAAATCTCTCTTTAACGAGGGAACATGAAATTTGAGAGACATTTAAATCACATTTATATCTGCTCCTGAAATCGTGATCAGGTTAAAGTAAGTAAATTCTCCATGTCTTCAGAGTGCAGACCATGTCAGTGAAGTCACACTCGAACTTCTGTAGTTTAATCTTTTTGATGATCTAGAGATCCATCTTCATTATAACATAGCATAGGCAGTTCCAGACGGTAAGATAAATAAGTGTCTGTACAGTGTGCCACAGTCTCAAATGAAAAGAAGCGTTATTTATCATAACAGTAGCACTGCTGATACAAGCTGGACGTTTTGTGAGTCAGTGTTTTAAGTTTCCATGGTCTTGTTTACAGTAAGTAGGCTAGAGATCATCAATTCTGTGTTCCTAAGAAAAAAAATCTTGCCTAAACAACAAATTGCTATTTAGTCTACAGGAGCGTGACATTCTTTAAAAGCAATTTAAATTAGTTTCAAAGCTCATGGTGATGCCAGTAGAGAAAAGCTAGTTCTGGTTTAACAATTGAAGGAATCTGATACCTCCTTAATGCTCTTTTGTTGTCATGAGATGTTTGGAATTACTTAAGACATTTACTTTTGGATAAATAGTTTATTTATTACGTTTAGTCTTGAGTCTTCATTAAAAGAACTATTATGTGCTTTTAAGTATATGAGTAGTTCTTCAAGAAGGCTCTCCGATGTTTTCAGGCTCTCCAATGTCAGGATCATGAAATTTTAACTGACGATTAGTTGTTGTATTAATAATTACAGTTAATGATTTGATTATTATATACTGTTATATATTGTCTGTCCATTGTACAATTTGTCCATTGTATATGACTATTAGTTATAAACAGCGCTGTTTAGTTGCTTTATAGGACAGATGATGCTTCTCAAAACATTTTATTTACCTGTGCCTCATCCCTTGAAACGTAAGAAAATAATAAAACTATGTAAAAGAACTGTGGTCAGCTTAAGGAACTGTGGTCAGGTATTTATGTAGTAATTGTGACCGGCGTAAAAATGTTACTGCCATTTGCAAAGCTTTAGTGATCCGTTTCCGTTTCCTAGTTACTCATTAAGGTTTACTTGTAAGGATTCCATCCCACACAGCAAGACTTGAGGAAAGCACCTATCCTCAGTCAGAGTTCCAGTTAATTCCAGGCTTTTGGTGAAGGCAGAAGAGTACTTTTGACCCTGTCATTCCTGAGCCATCATGTCCTCTTTGTTTTACAGACGCAAGAATGACATTCTCTCAGTGCTGGGAGCCCAGATTTAAATATACCTTCTCTGTGGTTAGAGGGAATGACATCGAAACCAAAGGCTGGGCTCCATGGTCTGAAAGTGCCATCGAGAGCATGTGCTATTTCATAAGAAATTTATAGACCACATGCCTCGCAGCCTTGTCTTCTGTAAGCCAAATGCTTGTCGCATGTAGTAATTTCAGACTGGGATGCAGAGCTTTAATGGGTTTTGGTCGCACATTCAGAAGCGGTCCCTAAAGGACCCCAGTGTTATTGTTAGGTCAGACTGATGATTAGTTCATGTTCCTCAGTGCTTTACCAACACTGTGCATTGCTTAGTTCTGGCGGAACACGGGGTGCTGGTGTCTTCCAACCAACCACTTTAGGTGTTAACACTATGCCATAGTATGGCCTAAATACACCTTGCTCTTCTAATATTGGAAACCATGTTGACGTAGTTTCAGGTTGTAAAATCTCAGCTGTGTGTCCTGAGCTGGCATGAACAGTAGTAATTACTAGCTCTGTACTTTACAGATCGGCCAGCCATCAGAGGTTTGCCTTTCCATAGGGTGTTCAATCAGGCTATTGTGATAATAGTTTAACAGTAACAAAACATCTAAAGCATTACTGGAAAACAGAATAATGTGTGTGTTTGTTTAACTATATCTGCTATGAATTCACCAACTAAAATATTTGAGTTTTTAAACAGTTTTCCCCACCCGCCCTTTGACGCAGCTCCGGTCCAGAATTTTCCCCGTGGGGTGTCTTGAGTGTTTTGTTTTTCCTTTTGTTCTTCTTAAAGCCCTGTATTTTTATTACTGTATTAAATTAATTTCTTTAAATACAGAATTTCTTTCTGTATTTACCTACTTATACCAAAGAAAACGTGAGATACAGTACAGTCTATACAGGGTTACATCAATATTTTACATTCGAGCACTGCGAGGGTTCATTGTAAACTGTACAGTACAAATACGGGTTTACCTTTACATTTTCTTTCAGGATAATATATTAAAGCGACTTTGAAACAAAATGTAAAGTGTTTTGCGAGCATATTTTTGGACATATTTAGGGTTTACACAAAAAGAGGCATTTTTGTGCGTTTATTTTTACCACATCACAACAACGCTTGTAGCGGTAATTTTAGAGTTCGAAGAAAGAATGAAGCCAGGCCTCTGAGCTCAGAAATGTTTTTACGTGTTTATTGAGGATCCATCAATTTTCTCCGGCGATTCCCTCCAGAAAGGCAGGGAAGGCCCCGAACAAAGGCTTACAGACACTTTTATATAGACTTTTCTCCTGCCCATATGCCCCCCCTCATGTCAGCAGTCCAGCCCCCATCCTCACATCTGGTTTCCATCTAATACCTTGCTGACCATGGAAGGTTCTGTATAGGGCCCCTTAAGAAAGTTGTATAGGCCCCTTTTCATCCACATGAGACAAGAGTTTCCTCACTTTCCTCAACTATGTGCCCTAACACAGACATACATGGGTTAAATATGAAGCTAAATATGAGTAGAATCTAAAAGGGAATAAAAAATTTTCCACTACATTTCCCCCTTCTTAGGGCTAACTAGCCCCAACTAACCCTGTAGAGTGCCAACACCTGTGCCAGTCTCTCATCTTATTGGTGATTAAAATCAATCACAGATCTCTTAGCAAAGGACTAATCCAAGTATTTGCGCTCTACATAGAAATTTGGCCAAACATCTCCCTCCCCAATTTGCTAAAAGACCAATTTCTATATACTAGCACACACCCATAATAATTTCATAATACAATTCTATAAAATCAGTAAAGGGAATCAAAAATTTTCCACTACACGCTCTCGGAACGTAACACCGGTTTGTGTAATGTGAGAGTTTGTATGCACAGTGAGTTTCCTTAGGTCGATTTGGACCATCCATACTGGTGATGTTCTGTAGATGTTTGTAGGTATTATCCTAACAAGGCAGACACAACCAGAGCACTGCTGTTTATAGAGAAGGAGTGCTAGTCAGGAGCACTGGACATGTGTTTATAGTAGATTTAATTGATAATACAGAGTATACACACCCTTGTCTCTCACGCCTTCGCTCTCTTTCTTGAAAATTACTACAGCATTCTTTGTTAATGTAATGCTCACAAACTTCTGATGTATGACTGGTTTGCATCAAAGAATAAATATGCATGATGATGAGTAAAGGAATGATAATATTAATAATACATTTTGTTTTCTATTAACTATAATAGTGATTGTAAAAATTAGTTTGGTAAGGCAAACTCTTTTGAAAACAGTAACCTTTCAAACCACTGGCCAGGAAAATGAACATGAAAGAGTTAAAGTTGTTAAGCTGAAGTTGTTTTCGTTGAATGCATTCGCACCTCATATTAAAATCATGTTGAAATATCAGTTTTGGTCGACTTGGACAATGTAATATTGACTTTCAGTATTGAGTCATGCTTCAGAGTATCAGAACAGCTTGCAGGAAAACGAAGACAGCAGACTTGTTCCGTAGATGTTCAATTAGCCTCGAATCATTTCAGAAATATGTTTGACCTTTCTAGGAGGTAGCTGGAAACAGCCTCGGTTCAGGCTTTTTTTTTTTCCCCAGCCCAATAAAAATGCCTGTTCCTATGTGAGCCAAATCATTACTAATGAGGAACAATTTGACTTTTAAAAACCTTTTTGTTTTCTATTGAAACTATAAAAAAATATTCATACACAACTGTTTATGGACTAATTATTACGAGTGTACGTATCTGGAGAAAGATCAAAAGAAGTGGTTCAAAAGGCTTTAAATGTCCATAAAACATTATATCAGCTCAATTACGTTGCAGCATAATGAAAAGGCCATGCTTGCTATAATTGCATATGAAGGGTGACTGCATTGCTGCAGCGTATAGACGAAGGGTTGGAGGCAGTCTGGTAATGATAAAGTTCAAATGGATGCACTGCTGCATCCATATGAACTGCTGTTAAGGACCGGCTTAAACTGAAGACGCAGTGGAAGGAGCAGAGCTGAACTGAAGCCTGGGATGCCGCGACAGGTCTGGAAGCGAGCCAGGGACCAGAGACACAGTGGTGCGCAACATTGGAGCTGCTGCAGTCCCCAAGGCTCTGGGCTAGGAATTCACATTGAGGCATGCGCTAATACAATCTGTGTGGAAAGTGAGACGGGCATTATAGCGTCAGGATAACAATAGAGAGAAGGATGCAGGGAGACAAATACCAAACTGCCTTGACAGGATTTGTTTTGCGCGTTTAGGAAAGACTTACGCTTTTAGCAGCACTCTGAGTTCTGCAGTGTTGCCTTCATGAATTTTGAATCAAGTCGCTCTGCTTGTGTGGCCGAGGGTCGTGCCAACTTAACCAGTCACGCTGGTTCCAAGTCTGAGAAACATCAATCATTTGGAATATATGATTTACAATATACATGTACAGTAACTAACATTGGATTAATGTACTAATAACAATGTGATGCTTTTAACAATTTGGTTGAAATTATGTCGGCTCAATAAAAACAAAGGAAATAAAAAAGCCCAGAGGTTCTCCCAGGTGCATTTTCAAGGCCTTGACTTTGCAGTAGGTGTTCTTTTTGCCCAGATCATTTCAGAAATATGTTTGACCTTTCTGGGAGCTGGCCGCTGTTCAGGCCATTTTTTCCAGTCCAATTAAAATGTCTGTTTCTATATGAAAGTCATTACTAATGAGACACAGAAATTCTAATAAAACTCTTAAAAGCATTTGTCCCCCCCCCCCAAACCTTTTTTCAAGGTCTTCTTAGCAGCTTTACAGAAGCTGTTAAAATCTATAGGTCAGCTTTTATGAAAATAAAGCAATTCAGAAAAGCCACGTGTTCTCTCAGGTGCAGGGGCATGGCCTTGACATTGCAGTATCTCAACCTTTACGGATAATGCAGGCTAGAGAACATTGTTTTTTCTGCTTTACTGCGACAGACCAGCCATTTAAATTAGCATCTAAACAAATGCGGAATATTTTCAGTATGGCAATGGGTTTTCAGCAGCACGCCTTCAGTAGCTTATGTCTCCTCCCTCTCTGTGTCTTGCACCCCTGCTTCTCCATATGCTTACTCTCTCACGCTGACTGTGCAGAGAGGTGTGTGTGTGTGTGTGTGCAATCTGAAGGGGAGGGAGAAGACCTTTAATGCATCTGCTCCATGCTCTATTCAGTGACATATACCCTCGCTCACTCACCATTTTCTCTCGCTCTCTCTCTCTCTCTCTCTCCCCCTCCCGCACCATTTCCCTCTGTAGTGTTCTTGTCTTGCCTTCCATCTCACTCTCATTTCTTTCTGTTTCTTTCTCTCTCTCTTCCTCCTCTCTCTCCCCCTCTTGTTCTGTATCTCTCTATAGTGTTTTTGTCTTGCTTTCCATCTCTCTCTCTCTTTCTCTCTTTCTGTTTCTCTCCCACTTTCTCTCTCTCTCTCTCTCTCTCTCTCTCTCTCTCTCTCTCTCTCTCTCCGTCTCTCCGTCTATCCCTCCTCCCTCCCATGCACAGACACACACTTATCCACTCAGGCATACAGACACACACATTGACAGCGGCATACAGCGCGGAGACACTAAAACCCACTCGCCGCTTCTTTCTAACCCCCCCCATCCATTCCTCTCCCCCGGCTCACTCTCACTCTCACTGTCACTCGACAGCGGAAATCTGGCTGCACCCGCCCCGCTCTCCTCCATCCCAGCTGAGCGGGGAAAGCTGCGTCAGGCATCGGCAGAGGACAGAGGTGGGTAGTGGAGCACCATGACTAGGTCTGTCATCCCTTTTCCCTCGCTTTTCTTCCCTCCCTCCTTCTCCTCTTCCTCTCCTTCCTCCTCCTCCCCGTCTGCTGGAGCGTGAGACTGAAGGACTGGGCTTTTGCATGCATGTATCTGTGCATATTTCCGTAAAGAACAGATGCTCTCTCCCTCTCTCTCTATCATTCACCTTCTCTGATCTCCGTTTGGTCCTGATGCTGCATTGAGGGGCAGATCTGTATACGGTATTGCACCGGCAGTTATTTTTGCCAAGCTGTGCCCCCTGTGTGTTTCATATTTAATGCCCCTCAAACATACATCTGAGCAGGAAAGATGCAAAGACAACCCCACACTCACATGAAAATCTACTCTACGATTAGCAGTTGTTATCTAAAGCTGAGCCTTCTTCACTCCTACCTGCTGCAGTGCCCATCTGTTACCCACAAATGCAGCTTTGATGCAATACAATCCAGCTTTAATGCTCCCAACTCCGTTCTGTGCCTCCTGTAACATCATGTGAAGACTGAATTCTTGTTATTTTAGCAGAATGCGGATGTTCAGTGACATTCTCACTGTTGTGTGCTGAGAGGGAAAGTTGCTCCTCATGTTGGGATGTGAGAATGGATTTTGCTCAGGCTCTAGGCACTGGGCCAAGTCTAGGGAAGGGAAGGTAGGCGCAGGTTATCGGGTTTTGGTGCAGTAAGTTGTTGAGTGGAGCTGCACTGCCAGAGAAATCAGGTGCGTGCATTGCCTTGAGCAAGCTTTCTCTTTAGCTTTGCAGATAGTGAGCTGGTGCATAAAAATTATTTGTGTAAGGTTGTGGAGCATTTTATAAGTGGTTTATCTGGCTTTGCTCTTTTTCCTTTGAATTGGCATTTGTCATGCTGCACCAGTTCTTTTAGAGTGTGTTTTTTTTTTTTGATGGAACATTCTAAATTAATTACATGCAATGGCCTAACATTCAAAACACTGTAGTGGATGTAATCAGTTTATCTTTACATGGAGAAATGTTTTCAAAATGAATTAAGGGCTGACTTTTAAGACATCTTTCCAGCAGATACCTCTACTGACTTGGAGTGCAGAAGATTGCTTATTATTTGTATGATGTAGCCACTAATATATTCTAATAAATAATAGGATTGTTATCTCTTCTGACCTGCACTATGCTTTTGAACTCATTTCAAGGTCACAGATCTGTTTGTGCCAACTTATGTATATTAGCCTGAGTGCTTTAATATTGGATGTAATAATGGACGTCACTTAATAGGTGCTTGTTTATTAGGAGATTACCAAAGGTTAGCACAAAAGAGTTAGTAACCTTCTGGAACTGTCCGCTGTTCGGTTTTCAGCACTGCAGTTGAGTCTCCTGATCGTGATATTGTAAAAATTGTGCCAAATTAAATTCTGGTGGTAGTGATTGATGTTAAAGCATAATATAGTTTACCTGAAGGCATGTTCTTGATTTATGATACAAATACATGTCATAATATTTGATGTCTGTTCTTTGTAACTGTAACAAAACACCAGTGAAACATTATAAAGACCAAAAAAGCCAAAAAATCTATTTAGAATTTAACAGTAAGGCAGAACCCTTAGACAGCTACACAACTCAACAAACTTCTTTTCAATTAAACATGTAGTTGGTACGTAAAAATGACTGTGGTACCATTGCCATCAAATCAACTCCTACCTGGAGTATCTAGTTTAGTGTTTTCCTGCTCAAGCAGACCTGGTTCCTTTCAAGAAGACATGGATAATCAGTTCACAACATGAGTCAACTATCATAGAACAGAGAAACAATAAAGCGCAATGCTTTGGAGTGGAGTTCCTGTGCTCTAATTACATTTGAAAAGGCCACCTTTTGGTAGGCAGTGCAGAAACACGACTGCAACAGACAGTTCTATTGATCGATATATTCCTATGTTGAATTGAATTTGACCATACAGCATTTTCAACAAATTCTGTGTTTGTGTCTTATTCCTGCTCTCAAATATAAAATCAAATTACGCTGTATGACATTTTGTACGCTATAATGTATAAATGAAGCATGGTCGGTATAATAAAGCAATGCATGTTAAATGTAGATAGATTTTGCGAGATTTAATTACTTTTACATGTAAATGTAAATGCTACAATGCTGCATTGCATTACAGGCATTACATACATGGACGTATCACAAACAGCATAAACACTTAGCTTACTGTTGCTAGCAACACACCAGTGCTAACACACACACGCCCACGTGGACACGGCCACTAGTGAGAGTTATGCTGTAGGACAGCTACGCGAATATGAGTCATTTGATGCGAGGTCGTCAACCAGTGGGATCTGTGAAACACAGAAGGTGCAGACCTTGCTGGAATTAGCATCTTCACGAGATGCTGCGTACAACCGTAAAAGCAAATGCAGGGCTGGAATAACAACCACAGTAGCAAATCATTTATGTAAGGGCCTATTCTTAAATAATAAGGCAGCTTATGTGGTTTAACATACTTTTGTCTTTAAATCATTGTCCTGCAACCTCAATTTGACTTTTAAGGATGTCAAACATGCAGTAGTGTAATAGCTCTGTCTTCAAAAAAGTAGCTTTTTATTAGCTTCTAGTCTTTTACGGTGTTCATTTTTTTAAATGAACTACATTTACGTTTGCTCTGGGTTAGTGTCAAAAAATGAACACAATGTTCATTTAACACTTAAGAGAGTGGACAGACACTTTTTCAGGGTTAAATTTAACACTCGCGAGTTATTTTAACACTGATGGAATTATAAGTTGCTATACAGCAAAGTCATTATGTAGGGATTTGCCAATAGAGCAGAGAATAGAACCTCAGTATCCTGCATAGTGGATATGCGTAATACACACTTCACCTCACCAACCATGGTGGGTTTTTGAGATACTACTCAGTCTTATTTGTCATTTTGTACATAGTCCTTCACAAAAGATGTCTAAAAAAGACATGTACCATCTAACCTATTCGTTTTGATATTCCAGCATCCATAAGGTCTCTCTTGCAAAAGAGATGTGTGATCTCAGTGAGTGATGGATAAGAATAAGAACTAATGACCCACAGACAAGACATATTGTAGTTCATACTTATACAGATGTGGTAGACTGATACACTGTGTTGGCTAAGCACTCAGCAGTGCGAATGAATGTTTAGCCTAAAAAAAAGAGAAAGAAATATTGACAGTGCGTTAATTCAGTAGGTTTTCATCCTGGGAAAGGTCTTGAGTATTATGCTGCTGCAGATTAGAGAATTAGCTAATGCTAAAACTACTGCTGACCAGTAGACAGCTGTCATGCTTGTATGAAATGTTTTATGTGTTAGGTTTTGACTTGATAAAACAACTCCAGGTCTCAGGAACAACACTGTCAGGTTTCAGCTCTCATACAGTTTGACATCAGATGAAATGGCCTCAGACAAATTGGGCCTGTGTGTTTGGCCTGAATATTTTATCAGAGACTAACTGGGTGGTTAACATATTTACATTTGTGGCATTTATCAGACACTTTTATCCAAAGCGGCTTCCATTCCCTAACTACAGGGGACAGTCACCCTGGAGCAACTTAGGGACCCAGTGGTGGTGCTGAAGGTAGGATTCGAACCCATGACCTTTTGGTCCGGAGGCAAGGATCCTACCCACTGAGCTACCGCCACACACAGAGTTTGTTTTGGGAGAAGTAGAATGTCTTGTCCCTTTTAAGTAAATAAAAATCTATTAAATAAATAAAAACTTTTGAATAATGCATTAAATACACTATTTGAACAAAAGTATTGGGACACACCTGTTTTCCAGGGTTTGGGCTAGGCGTTTCCAGTGAAGGGCAATCCTAATGCTTCAGCATACTGAGACATTTTGGAAAAAGCCATGCTTTGAACTTTTTGGACACTGTTTGTGGAAGAATCTTTTCTATTCCAGCATGACTGTGTCCCAGTTTACAAAGCAAGCTCCATAAAGACATGCTGGAGGAGTTCAGTGTGGAAGAACTTGACTGGCCCACACAGAACCCTGACCTAAACCCATCCAGCACCTTTGGGATAAACTGGAACAGAGATTGTGAGTCAGGCCTTTTCGTCCAACATCAGTGTCTGACCTGATAAATGCTCTACAGAATGAATGGGTACAAATTCCCACAGAAACTCCAAAATCTGGAAAGCCTTCCAAGAAGAATGAAAGCTGTTATAGCTGCAATGGGGAACAAACTTCATTTTAAAGTCTGTGTATTTGAACGCAATGTCATGAAAGTCATGGTGCAATGGTCAGGCATCCCAATACAATTGTTCATATAGTGTACGTGGACAGTTGCCTCTTCATATCCATAGAGATGCATTTTTATTTAGGTTGCCTGCATTTCCACCTTTTACCATCACATCACGGCAACAAAATACTGAAGTTTACTCCAGCTTGGATGATTTAAAACTGAAACAGTTACAAATAACAGAGGTGCTCAGTTTTGGAGCGAGAGTCTTGTTGATGGTTCTAACATTCCACTCGTCTTTTTTTCAGCCATTCTTAACTTTATTAGTGAATACCCATGTAGCTGAAGTGGCTATTTTGGCACATCACCACCACACAGTGCCTTTATACCACATACCTTACACAAAGGCAGTGACACATCTGTGTGCTGGTTTAGCAAGTAATCTTTTGATGTAAATGGTCATGGTATATCTCGGCACGGTTTGTTTGGTTATTCATTTATTGCGTTTTTGTAGTTTTTGTCAAAGCCCACAGTTTGTTAATGCAGGGGAATTCTTCTCCTTGCTAGGTGTGTTTATTCAAATTGTTAGTGCCCTTTAGTCTCTTGTTAGCCCTTTTTCATTATAACTATGGTGAGGAGTTGAAGCCCACTATTTTAATTAATGTGAAGAATTTGTTTTAATAGTTTTTTCTTCTCCCCGTCTAAAGGAGTAGCTCATCCCATTTCCAGCATCAGAGATGGTTTTAAAAAAAAGTGCAGATCACCCGGTTACATATACTGTGTAAGCAACTGAAATTTTGAAGAAAATAAAATGCTATTTTGCAAATGGCCTGTTGTATGATTGGGTTGTTGACTTCTTTCTATGTTAACAGTAAAGTGCAGTCCTTGTTGTGGTGCACAGTCACACCAGTAATGACCATGGCACCGGTATTCCACCCACCCCTAGTTCTAAATCTCTATCCTAGCATTAAAATGTCTTTTGTGACCATGCCCTCAAATTCAAATGGCCAGAGAAAGGCTGCCCTGGAATCTAATGCTGCAAAGTTTTAATGGGCAATTAATTCTTATGCCATAAGAAGCCCTGGAGCAGTAGGTTGCCTACCATTACATTCCAGATTAGACTGTCGTAAAAAAAAAAAAAAAGTACTGATTTGTTGTAGTAAAACTGCAAGCTGAAAGGATGGGTACATTGACCTGAAATAGCCTAAGGCCTAATATCTAAAAACAATTAGCAAGAAAAATTACACTTTCAACAGCAAAACTGTTGCATTTACATTAGAATTAGAAAACTTTATTGATCCCAGAGAAAATTCCTTATGTAATGACTGCAAAGACACACAGAGACAAGAACAATATAAAAATCTAAACAAATCTGAATTAAATCTGTAGCAAAAAAAAGTCAATATGAAAATACACTATGCTGTTTACACAACTGGATAGCATTTGGAAAGCAATTTAAAGGTGGTGTATAAGTTAAACTATAAATTAAAAAAGTTGTTGAAATGGTGCATAAATGGGCATGGCTAAACTACTGTAGGAGATCAGTTTAAATGTGTTAGTTCTATTAAATGTGTCACCAAAACTATGACAGGTTGTCATATCTGGACTGTATTGGTGGGATAAGTAAACGTAACAGTTGAAACAATATTAACAGCCCTTTTTCATTCTAGAAATGTGATGAAATGTACCTTTTCATGTACTGAAAGCCGTCATAATTAAGAACTCCAGCATTATTTATTATCTTTTTGTTAAGTTATTCATTTTGTCAAGTCGACATTTTTTACATTCAGAACTTCTCTTGCTTTCCAAGTCACATGTACTGCCGGTATGTGTTTAGCACAATGAAGACAGAAGTTAGTTTGTGATGTGGAAAAATAGGGAAGTGAGCATTTTTAAGCTTTTCATCTGAGCAAAGCATGATCATTGAAATGGAAACTGGATAAGTGCATAAAATGGCATTTCATGGCACAGCACTAAAAAAAACCCACTTTTTTCAGTTTTTGTGCAGTAGTGATTCTCATTAAGGCTCATTTGCATTTTTTCCCACCAGTCTGCGAAAGGTAAGGCTTGCACTCTGTGGGCTGTTTATAGCTTGTATGCAAAGTAGAATTACAGATGCTCTGTTATCAAGAACTACTTCAGCAATCACATCTTTTAAAGCAGTTTTGAATCAGAGAAACTCATCGATATTTTAATACTAACTCAGCTAGTAATTAGGTATTTAAAAATGATACCAGTATTTACAGATTGTGGCACAATCAAGTTGCACAAATCTATTTAGTAAACATGTTACATGTTAGAAGGGTGGTGTGGGAATCATGCTAACACAATCACACTGTTTTGCTCTCTCAGATATGAGTCTTGTTAGCATCATTTGGCTGGAACAGGGCCTGTAGTGCAGTTTGGGCACGATGGGCCTGTTAACTAAACTATCATAGCTTAGCAAAGATCCAGGTTGACCCAGGCAGATTAAACACATTTAAACAATCTGACTTGTGGGAAAGATGATAGTGCCAAGTTTAGTCACTGAGTGTCTCGGTACGATTCATTCTGTCAGCAGTGTTTAAATGAGATTAAATGTCTTTGCTCTTGTGTTTTTATCTTTATAGCAAAAGGTGTGGCCACCTGAGCTCAATAGTTTGACGGGGTGTCCACATACAACTGGTGGCCTTGTGATTTGGGGGTTACTTGCAATCAGAAGGTCGTGGGTTCGAGTCTGAGGACTGCTTGTGGCGCCACTGAGGTACCTTGAGCAAGGCACTGTCCCCAATCACTGCTCCCCGGGCGCTGTGTTCCTGGCTCCCCGCTGCATCATCTGGTGAATGGATTAAATGCAGAGAACAATTTCGTGCTGTTAGCAATTACACTTATTTTACTTTTAGTCATATAGTGTATATAGGTGGTATGAGTGCCTAGATAATATAGATTAAAACATTAGGTGATGTAGGAAAAGTCATGCATGACTAGTTTGGACCAGCTTTTAAAAGCTTTTAAAAGTCAGATGTGAAGCGATCTGGTCAGATGTGAAGCGATCTGGTCAGATGTGAAGTGTTCAGGAAGGTGCTGGGTCGGATGTGAAGCGATCTGGAAGGTGCTGGGTTGGATGTGAAGTGTTCTGGAAGGTGCTGGGTCGGATGTGAAGTGTTCTGGAAGGTGCTGGGTCGGATGTGAAGTGTTC
>JBBJLR010000139.1:8886316-8900259 GCA_037577145.1 Brachypetersius gabonensis | reverse complement strand
ATACTTTTGGACATGCCACTTTTTGCATAATTGTACATAAAAGCTGAGAAATGTTTTTTTCCTCAATGATGTCTTTAATACATCATTGTATTATGTTTTTGCATACACCTGTCATTTCCCATCTAAATATGACTTGCTGGTTGAATAAAATCAACTTTAAGCGAAAATTTGGGGTATGAATAATTTTGAGGCTCACTGTATATGTAATTATAGAAACCCTTTCCAAAAGTAAAAAGCTGATTTCAGATCAGCATTCCTACTCCGAGAAATCTGTTAAACATGAGCACAGAGGATGAATCTTGCATCTACATGATTTGTGTTTTTTCAGAGATTGTGATGCCTTTCGTGGGCTTATCGTTATCGGCCCGAGTCTGTTCTAGTATCAATTTCGGTTTGTGATTATCATTATTAAATTAAAAGTGTGTCATTATTATTGCACATATCAGCTTTTTAAATATTCTGTTTAATGTTGCTAGACATTCAGGACAGACTGAATTAAACTGTGGTTAAAAAAAAAGGTAATAAAACCATTAGCCAAATACACATTTGTGATGACTGGGGTGGAAAAATATGCTCAACATTGCAAAATTAAAGCAGAACTTGTAGTTCTCCTCCACCTCACATATCTTTGAAAGTTAGAAGTTGCGTGGTTCTCAATACTTTATATATAAGGACTGTAAGTGGTGGGAGATAAAGGGCAATTGCTTTATGACGGAGGCGAAAGTGGTTTCAGTATTTCTTTGGCTGCTTCTGCCGAGTCAGCTTTTCCCTGGTTCTGTCTTCAGCTGCAGTTTCTTTTCTTTTTTTTTATTCCTCTATTTGCTTCCCCTTCCCCACCTCCCTTTCTGTCCACAGGATGTGTTGGGCAGCTGCTGCAGGCAGCCTCTTCTGGAGGCGGTTTTGAGCCTGCTCACAGAGCTTAGTGACGCTTGCTGCATTTGCGCCATGTTTCATTAGTAATTCTGGACCACTCTGGCAGTTCGCAGCGGCATTCGTCAGAATGGCATTTCAGCGACCTGGGGGAAGATTCAATCGGTTATTGCTCTTGCTGCTACAAACAGGAGATGGAAAATACCAAAATGGGACTAGCTTTAGAAAAAATAGCACTTAAATTATTTAGCATTGGTGGTTTTCAGAGAAAAGGGGCCCACTTACATAGAGAAAAAAAACGCCCCTATTTTCTCTGCACTGGCTTATCTAAGATGTGCCACTTTTGCAACAGCTACAAAACCTTAATTATGGAATTCCCTCAACCTGAATATTCACAATGCTCCATATTAAAATCATCAATGACATTGCATTCCAATTCAAAGTCCCTGTTGGTGTAATAGCCAGGTGTCTATTGTGGAATTGGGATTGTTTTAATGTGTTTGTCTGTTGAATGCTGTTTTGTTCTATGTCTATTTATTCTATTTGTAAAGTGACCTTGAGTTTGAGAAAAGCACAATATACGTCAACAATGTTGTTACTTTGATTTACTGGTATGTTACCTTCAGGATAATGGATTGATCTTAACAGTTTGATCATTCTTTCCTGGGGGCGATTGGACAATCTACCTGCATCAGTGTAAATCCTGCTGTCTGTATGACTGACCAAATGTTTGAATGCTCAGATTTATTTACACATGCCCTGAGGCTCATTCCTGTTTGTGTGACATAGCATAAGCAGAGGGAGAGTGACAAGCCTTCTCTGTTACACACTAACACATGCACACTGGCCGTATATTTCTCATAGATCTGTGTGACTTTATGACCGCAGTATGTGTCATGAAAATTTTTTTTTTTTTTAATGCTTTTTATGTTGCATGTGCAATATAAATATGCATCACGTTTATTCTCAGGCCAGCACCATATTTTGAATTCATCATGGCTTTGATGTCACAACCATGAACACATATACATATGATTACTCATTCAGCCAACTGCTTTTAGCTGCTTTTATTTAGCGGGTTAGCTGCTCATTCACACTGAAGTGATGCAGAATGTTATTTATAGAGCATTTTTTATTTATTATTAGAGCGGGAAATGGGGAAGAATTATTAAATGTATGTGTAAATAAAGCTACCTGGTGATTTGGCTACAGAGCACTTCGAAGGACCCATGAAACAATTTTCTTTTTTTAAATAGAATTGGATTGTGTAGTATAGAATACGTTTCAATAATACGTTTTAAACAATGTCATGAAAACCAATGCATTTACATAATTAGTCAATCCTATATCAGTTAAGCTCCCCCCACAGTAAAGATATGAGTGTTTCAGCTCAGACTACATTTAAAAATATATAGGTCCTCTAATATACTGCTTTAAGTTACTTTGAACTGATGGTGTTTTTGAGTACTTATGTAGAATAACCATTTAGTCAGAGTCAGGTTTAGAATACTTTTTTGACTTTCCAAGTGCACAGAAACATAGAGACACAAGGAGAACAAGGTGAAATGTAAGTTCCAAAAGAAGTGCAATTAAAGCTCTGCAGAAATAGTCTGAAATATGTACAAAATACACTTTACTATAAACAATGCGAATCCAACATGATTTCATAGACAGAAATGTGTCTAACACAGTCAGAATACTTACACTGCAGATTTTAAAGGTTTAAACTGTGAAATCCACACTTTAAACATTTAGCTTGTCTTTTACTTCTTTAAATGTCTTGTGATAAGCTAACTAAAGCCTAAGTTGTATGTCAGGGGCAAATCAAAGCTTCTTTTTTTTTTTTTTCTCTTTTTTTTTTTAAGAAAAGCCCTCCAGCATGTTCTCATCAGCTCGCTGGTGTTTGCCCCTCTTTGGCAGAACTGACCTTCCTCTTCAGACTGAGAGAGATCGATCTTTGTCGTACTCTTTACATTATAGAGTGCACCTCACTCGGAGTTATTTTTAATCCGCCCCCGCTCCCTCTTTACTGCACACCTATGCAGAATCCAGTCCTGCCCTGCCTTAATGGCCGTGACTCCTCAGTGTTTTCAACATCTGCATCTTTGTGCAAGAGAGAACAGAGTAGAACGCTGGTAGAAAGCCCGGACTTCATTCAGCAGTACTACTTTGCTCTGCAGGGCCAGCAGAATGAGCATAGCTCTGTGGTTTGAGGCGCCAAGCGCAGGGGCGTGAAGCTGGCACGGTATCAGTCTCTGCTTTTGGTGAGAGAGGGAGCGAGAGAGAGTGAGAGCCAGCGAGGGCTTCCCCAACCTCACTGCAGCAGTGCAGGAGAGACACATTCATCTACTGTAGAACGGGCTGAGGCTGTTATTTATAAATTAAACAGAGGCTTGCTGTTGAGTTGCGCAAAGCTCAAGCACAGCTGTGTTACAGTTACTGGTTTGTAGCGTAACATGCTAATGAATAATTCATTCATTTATTCATTCTCATTAGTCATTTGCACTCTTCAGTTCATTCTCATTGGCATTCCCATCCAGATAAAGCCTGATAACCTTGAATCTCTGAAGTGGTGTAAGATACGCAGCATGGGTTGCATACCAAGTTGCTTTTATTGTGAGCCAGAAACCAGTGGTTTTCAGCCAGTTCCTCCAGGCAGACCATATTCAAAGCTTGGTTAAAGCAAGAATGTGGATAGTCTTGAGGGGCCTTGAGAGGTCTGAGAACTGCTGCTTTATACAACCTCACCAATGTAGCAGAGATTTCTATTACAGTACAATTTGTTGAAATGATACAAATTTTCCACACTATAATGCTACATGTTTTACAGATTAATTCTACAGCTCCTCATTATGCTGTTGTTAATTGGAGTACTGTATGTATGGTTTCTTAATACTTATTTTTGAATTGGCTTAAATTATAATCCCCTAGTTGCCCATAGTGGTCTAATTTATTCATTTTTTGATCACGCCTCCTGATTCAAGTGATTTTTGTGACAAAAACACTGTTAAATTTGGAGAGGTTTGGATTAAATATGACCGTACATATGTTTATGTCTTCCTTTTCGGTGAAACTGAATTAAGCGAAGGTTAGGTTGGTCCGTATGTTCAGTGCATCTTTAACTGTGACCGGTCACGAGGCATAATTATGCCAAAATAAACCTCACAGCTCTGCAACATGCCAAACAAGAACAGAGTGTGTGTTAGAAGTGTCCATTTTAAATAGGCTACTTACATAAACGCTTTTCTCTCCCCTGACAGTTGTTCTGATGCAGTACCGCTGACCTGTGCTACGGTAATCAAGGACCCTATGTCTCATCTAAGAGAGTCCCATTTTCAAAAGCTTGACTTTATTATTATGACTTTTTTTCTGTGTGGGTGTAATGCAGAGAATTGCCTTAAGAAGCGGTAACTTTGGGAGTGGTGTTATTTGGTGATATCCTCAGACACATCAGAAATGAGATGAACTGTTGTATCTTTGGTGTTGTGTGAAATTGTGCACAGGCACTCTGTGTGTTCCTAAATATTTCTCTCTTATAAACAACAGTAAAACTAAACCAAAATAAGTTCAAATTGATTTCCCTGGTAATTTGTGTTTTTCCTTCTACTGTGAAGTGACTTATTGGAGATTTTTTTCTGTCAGTAAGAAAAACCCTTTTCTGTTTTATATTCACACTATTACAGGTCTCACACTGCCCAGTTTGTGGACTAGTTCTTCATCAGTGGCCATTTTCTGGCCATAGGACACAGTTTGTTGATAATGCCTGGCCTCATTTAGTCACACTTGCATATATATGTGAATTGTTAGAATGAAAGACTGAGATCATTTGAAAGTTGAGATCGGTTCCAGCATAGTGCACTGGAAGATTTAGCAAAGAAATAAAAAAAATGACCATTGTTTATAGTTAATTTGTTTAAAGTTAATTTAATTAAGCATTACATAATCCAGGTCTAAGCCCTCAGTGAGTAAACCAAAGGTGACAGAGCGAGGAAAAACTCCCTAAAGCTGGAGGAAAAAAAAAAAAAACCTTGGAGGAACCAAGACTCAAAAGAGGATCCTGTTCTCTTCTAGTCAATCCGTAGAGAAAGAGAAAGAGAGTCTCTATGGAATTAACTAACAATCGAAGGCTTCCTTGTACAGACTTAATCACTGCTGAACAGATGGAATTCTTCGGGTAACAGTCAGTACAGTTAAGAGTCAGTTGGGGTAGTTTTTCTTGGAGCCTGAGGGTAGTCGTTTGAGAGTCTCTGGTCCACAGTTACAGGAACAAAAATCTCTGATAGAGCTTTTGAACAGCAGTTGCCCTTGAATGCAGGAGGAGCACATGGGCAATACAAAGTAATGGTAATTGCTTCATCCCCTGTCCACTAAGCGCACCCGCTGCACGCTGTTCTGTGGCTGCTTTAGGTGAGGCTGTCCTGTTGTCACTCTCTGAATTTTTGTTGGTTGAATACTGGACAGGTCTCTCTGGTGCGTCTGTGTCATCCACACTGTTAGAGACACTTCTTAATCCATGTTGGAGTCCTAATGGTGACCTTTTTTCCTGCACACACTCTGTGTCCTGGGTGTCTACTGGCCTGCTCAGGTTACCTTTCAGTTCAGTCCATGCTTTGACAGTGCTAAAGAAATTGTCTGCTCTCTGTTCAAACCTTCCTAAGGCCATCACAGATTACAGAGCCCCATCACCTGCCTCTTCCAAACGTACTCAATGATTTCTGTGGCAGGTTTTAGGAAAATCATGCCCTGCCCAATGATCGGATTCTCTTCATGTCCACTTCCATTTTGAGAAAAACCCTCTCCATGGTCAACTTCTAGGATCTGACAGTTTACCAGGTCGAGTGCTCAAAGCCTGCACTTGCGGCTGGCCTCCTAACAGACATCTTCAACACCTTCCTGAGCAAGGCTGTCGTCCTGCAGCGCCTCAAGGCCACCACTGTCAGACCTGTGCCGAACCTGAGGGAACTGACAGCGCCTCCGATCACAGAAGTCTCCGAAGCGTTGTGCAAGCAGTGGAGCGGATCATTGGCACCTCTTTCCCCTGTCTGCGGGATATATTCACTTCACGGAACATCCACAAGGCTGTCGACATTGCAGCTATAACTCTTAGCACTCTTACCATAGACGTTCCACCCCTCCCCATCTGAGAGAAAGTTCTGCAGTATTCGGAGCAGGTCTGTCAGATACTTTGTTCCTCAAGCAGTCCTGGCACCATGCTGCCCTCATCCTCCTGGGACTTTTCTACATTCAGCTTGGAGCTCCCCACAGGCACACACAACCCCTTCATCCTCTAAGCAGTGGCTTCGATTCTTTAACTCGCCAACCCCCCCAGACCTGTACCCATACCAAAAACCCTAACCCTAAGCAAAGCCCCACAATCACAGACACTTTTTGGATAATCATAAGACAATGTACAGATACTTTTATAAAATATACAAGATCCTTCTATAGTTTGCAATATTTAACATGTATACTGTGACTGATGAAAGGACATATCCATGTTGCGTTTTTGCCTGTTTACGCAGATTCATACTGTTTACATACCATCCTTGCAATGTTGCACTATATATTTCTATTCAAATGCATATTTCAGATGTGTCACTGCAGTTCAGTACATTTTATGTATTTTGCACAGTCCCTTATCTAGCACTCTTATCTAGCACATTTATCATATTCAAATCATATTTTGTCCGTCTTTTTGCGCCATATGGTTCAAACAGGACATCATTTCAGCTCTGCTGTGGGCTGCACTGTTTACAGCTGAGATGACAAAGCTCTATTTGACTCGACTTGATAAAGTACTGTCTGTACAGAATGCTTTTGTCTGCACCAAGGCCATTTAGCTGTGCTTTCATATTCATCCACCTTGTTCATCAGAATCCTCTGCAAACTCTTGTGTCCCTGAATGCTCCTGCCTGCAACCAACAAAGCTGCAAATATCTACTCTAGGCCTCATCTCCTCAATTTCCTTTGAAGTTGAACTCAAATCTACAGTAATGTATCTTAAGGCTTTGGTCTCATTTCTACTCTAGCACTAACTAGACAAGCAGACAGTTGAAAAGACCTCTGTGTGTTCTTCTCTTCCTGTAATCTGCTGGTTACACCATGACCTGCGCATTAAAACAGTAATTCCTAGCTCAGGTTTTAGGCCCGAGACTTCCTCTCTTACCGCAGTGCTGCAAAACCACAGCCTCTCTACACAAGCAGCTATGATGTCACTGTATCACTTACCAATAATGAGCTGCTCGAAGAAGTTTTTGTACTCCACAGACTTTGCTCAGGGCTTGAAAACTGCAGTGAAGGAACCAAAGCTTGGAAAGGTCAGCAGTCTGTTGTATACTGGGTTCATTTTGATCACAGGCTAAAGGAAAATTACAATATGTGCAAGAGGACGTCTTGATTGCAGTGTGTGTAGTCTCAGTAATGAGTTAGCTAAATAGCTTGGACTACTGATTATGATTACATTTACTAGCAGCATGGGATATCACAAGATGAGTGTGGTGAGGAGATCTGTCATCTGCAAAAAGCTGCCAGAAATAACAATATCGTGCCAGCTATGCAAAAGAAGCTGATTCTGTAAAATGTTTTTTAAGATTTACTCCCTGTGCTTTGCCAGTCCACCGTATTTGCCTATTAGCCCTCTCACTTTTATAGCAAACTACTCTTGTTGCTTTTATTATAATGAAGCCTCTAAAAAAATCTAGGATTGCAAAGATTGTTTCAGTTTAGAAGTTTGGGTTTAGAAAGTCAAATCAAACAAAATGTTTCGTTGATTAATTGTCAGAATTTTAGGTCAAGTTAGGGACGAGTGCCAGCACAACATCCTTGCTATTGTTAAAGTATATCAGAGCTCAAGGTTGCTCTTGGTGTGTTCACTCTTTTCAAAGCTGAACTGAACAAGAGCCTTAAACTCCATCAGACTCAAACTGTGCCTGGTTTTTAACATTTCCGTGTTTTCATTTAGTAGGAAAGACCTTGTCTTTGAGTCACACTGACAGAAACAATAACCTTAACTTAGATTTTTCTTCCGCTTTGTTTTGTGTGCTAAAAACTACTCGAAACCAGTTAGTCAACACCACCCTTAGCATAGTATACTTATTTTATACTAAAACTGAGGCAGTATACTTGAAGTTTACTTTTTATATACTGTATTTGATATACTTAAGAATAGTATAGTGAAGTAGACTTATTCTGATGAGGATAAAGAAAGTATATAAAGTATACTTTTGTAACCTTAAAATGACCTTATAAAGTGTACTTTATGAGCTTAAAAAAATGTTCCAGTTTAGTCCAAAGAAAAATTTAATTCATATACATTCTAGTTAGGGTTGCAACGGTACAGGTATCCCACGGTACGGTACGTACCTTGGTATTTGGGCCACGGTTTCGGTTCGTGTGTTGTGCATTAAGAGAACAGTGTTTTTTCTCCCAAAATGATATCTTTATTTTGAACAATTTGCAGCAACACTGTGCTAAATAATATAACACAAGTGTTAAATACAACACTACAAATAATAAACTGCCTCTTACTCATGAATAAAATATGTATACATGTATAAATACAATATAACAACACAGTAGTCAGAGTAAACGTACTTCAGCTACATTCACGATGTAAAGTCCATTATCAATTTTTGCCATAATGGGCATGAGGTATTTATTCCTCATTATAAGATTCTTCTGTAAGAAGATAAGCCTGTCAACATTGTCAGCTGCAAGGCGAGAGCGTCTTGCTCTTACACTCTGTCCTGGAGTGGAGAGAATTCTCTCAAAACAGAAGTTTCTGGGACACAGAGGTGATGTTGTGCAACTTTTGCAACATGGAGGAACCTGCTCTCATTTGCCCTCCACCACATGAAAGGATCAGAATCTACATTAATAGAGAGAGTTACCTTTTAGTCTGTCCTCCGTTCAGGAACCGCTATCTCAGCATGACTACGCTTGACATGCTTAGCCATATTGCTCGTGTTTCCATTAGCATATGGGACAAGTGTGAGGGAGAGCGAGTGGGTGGAGCCACAAAAGTGATTGGACATTAACTCTCGGTGGAGGGCTTTCGCTCATTGGCGCTTGTTGCTTAACAGTATGGTAAGCAGTAAGCGCCATTTTCATAAGGAAGTGCAAAACCGAACTACCGCGATACACAAGGGCGTACTGAACCGTGCAGCGTGTACCGAACGGTCCGGTATTTTAACCGTGTACCTTTGCATCCCTAATTCTAGTACACTACAAGTACATGGTCTGTATACTTGCTATACTTATATTTAAGCATACTTAATACAATGAACTTCAAATCTACTTTCTTTTGGCTAAGGGCACCAGTGGTTCTTCGACATAGAAGTGTTTTGAATTCTGCGGTGTTTCACAAACCAGTGGTATACATTTCAAATCATACCACCCAGTTCTACTCATGGCAACTATACATTAATCACATATGAATGAAAAAATACTATTTTCAATGACGTCAATTACATCGCCTTTATTGATAATTACCAGCCGAGTTTTAGTGTATTAAGAGTCAGTAGTACATGGGCTATAGTGTAACAAATAAACAGCATTAAATCTCAAGTTAATTTCAGCAAACAGAAAACATTTGCTGCAATACACTAACTTCCCCTTCCTCTGTGAAATGCCAATGCTTTCAGGAATAAGTTAAGTATTATAACTGACTTCCTTGACATTCTTGGAGCAGCAGTTGGACGTTTAAGAAGGAACTTAGCTAATTCTACGCTTAAAATTCTGTCGTAAGACATAAGGAGAATATCTTGGCATGAAAAAGGGTATCAGTGATGCTGAGCTAGATTTCTGTTCATCTCTAATTTTGACTTGCAGTGATGCACTTGGAGTCAAACGCGTCTGAAACACTACCAGAAGCAGTGTCCTGATTTCTTAGTGCTCTGCCCAGAGCTGCATCAGTTGCAGCTAGCCCGTACATGACCCAGTGGGAAAACCAGCAATAGTGAAAAGCTTGCCCCTGTACAGGTTAGCAACGGATTGCAGCATTGCAGTGTTTTCTGTTCTTTTGAAATGTTGGGAAGAAAAGCATGAGGTCTCTGATGTACAAATTTGAAATATTATTTGTTCCGCTTATTTCCTAAACAGTGAAATCCACATTTTACGTTCATCATATTTTGTCCGTCTTTTTGCGCCATATGGTTCAAACAGGACATCATTTCAAGTATGCTTGTAACTCATTAGAATACAAGGAAATCGCAAGGTCGATCTATACACTGCCATTCTGTCAATGAAGTAATGAGTTTGAGAGTGTAACAGTACCTGAGTTTCTCAATTCTAACCTTGAATTATTCTGAAGATCTAATACAGGGTGTCCTTTTGCCCCCAATTTGGACCTAATAATAAAAAAGATGAACTACTAGGACAAAATCTTACTAGACCGGTACCTTGTTCCTATCACGACGTGTTTGAAGCAGTGGGCAAGCCTGTGTTAAATCAGTCCTTGGGCAGAGGGAATTCCTAGCGTAAAACTGGAGATTGATGGGAGGACAAAGTCACCTTGATAAGGGAGGTGGACGTCATGCACTGCACGTCATGCACCGAGTCCTTTACCAATTCTCACACAAGTTTAATGAGGAGTGAAATGAGAAATGTGTGCGGAGAACAGAGGTCAACTGATCGCTCATCTGCCCGGCTAGTTTTACATTAATTTATTTATTTTTTAAAGATCTGCCTACAAATTATGTAGTTTGACTTTGAAAATATACACTAGAGGGTATTGGTTTACAAGAAAAATACAGGCTGTGTGGATATAATCCATGCTCCAGACTAATTTAATGACTTCAGTACATCGCTAGGTTCTGTGTTTGTTATATTTGAAACAACCGCGTGCATAATGATCTAGTATTTATGGTAATGGGCAAAAAAGTGCTGCAAAAATAATGAATAATAACATTAACATAGAAATAACAAAATAATAATGAAAAACATTGCATAGACTTTGATGCAGGCTAAATCCAGTTACTCCCAGTGACCATTTGTTTCTGTATGATGTGCAGTAAAATGAGTAAGATGCAGAATCAAATGTTCTGCGCTTCCATGGTATATCATACATTTAAAAATTAAACATCTTATATGAAATATATCAGATCTCTGCTGTGTTATGATTCTGATGTCATTGTGCTTCCAGTGGTCAGAACTGCAGATTATAAATAGATGAAGGCGTATTTCTTGCTTAATTTCTTCACATGATTACGTTTAATATGTTAAAGTTCTGATGGACTGCCATGGATTGTGCTTTTTTAGAGAAAGGGAAATGTGTGGAACAAACTACTCGGACCGAAATATTCAGGGACATCCAAAAAAATAAACTTCAGCCGGTTCATTTTCGGATGTTATATGTCAGCCGTCTGCCTTTTGCAAATGTGTGAATGGTTGAGCCATCCCAACCTTGAGGGATTAGGAACAGTCTGTCTTTGTGGCGTAGTGTCAGTATATGGACTGTAGGAAGTGAGGAATGAGTGGTGTATTTTAAAACTAACACTATAAACACTGTATGAAGCTCTTTTATTCAGAAAAGCAAGAGAAATACATTTTTCCACAACTTAACTGCAGCAAAACGTTGTGTAACATTATAGCATTTATGTGAACATCAACATTAGAGCAACTGTTTGTGTTGCAGGTGGGAACTTCACTATCTTTATCTCTTTCACACAGTCCTTGTTTCTCTTTGTCACTAATATCTTCTTACCTCTCCCTCAGATATCCCTGTTTTATTTGTATAACCCCACCCTCTCTCTCTCTCATTCTCTCTCTCTCTCTCGCACACACACACATTTTACTAATATCTTCTTCTCCTTCAGATATCCCTTTAAATGCTATAACCTCTAGCTCACATTTTCTCTCTCTCTCACACATTGTCTCCCTCTCTCTTTCACATTGTCTCTCTCACTCTCCCATTGTGTCTCTCTCATACACATTCTCTCTCTCTGTTGTGTTATCTCTCTCTCTTTTTCTCTCTGGCAGTGCCCTGCTGTGGGCAAGTACTCATGTATAATACATGAGGAACATGGCGCGTGTTGTAGAAGGAGCTCAGCAAGGGCAGGACAGCGTACTTTAGGGTTCCAGCACACTGATGCAGTGCGTGAACGGGTTTGTAGAACTGTTCTCTAACCAGTGATAAACGCTTGATACGTTACAGATAATTCATAGAGTGCTGCTTCGTCTTTTCTTCCTTTGTTGTTGTACGATACTGCTACTTAAATGTCTTTAGTTTGGGATGACTGACAGATTTTGCCCACATTCCTTTCTGGCAGACTCAGTGCTCATTGTAAAGGAAATAGCACTCTCTAGTGGCACGTGTGAATTCCTGCATCTGATTTGCTTTGTACTTAATACTGGCAATCAAAGGAATTGCTCAGATGCACGTAGTCTGATGTTTAGCAATTGGCTTTTGATGTGCTTGAAAGGATCTCATTCTTTTGTTCATTTAAAGAAGGAAAATTGAACAGTGACAATGCTAGATGTCCTACCACGCCTCAAGTGATGGAGCGCTTCGAAGAGGAGGAGGACAATTATTTGATGTCACGACGACACAAACACCAGATTTGAATCCTGGTGAATATGTGGGGTTTTGTTGGGAAATGTATGGAGAAGAAAAGCCCATCCACTGCAAATGAAATGTGTAGAAAATAAATCCTTTAAGGTCATTAAAGAAAGAAAGCCTTTCAAATGTAAGGAAGGGGTGTAAGGTGAGAACTAGGACCTACAAAATAATTCCTGTCTCTATGTTTTCTATTGTTTTCTAATCAGTTCTAATTACAAAATAACAATATTTGAGCACTTCTTTCAGATTTCCAGTGTGTAAGCGTAACCAAAGGCTCATACTCACTCTATTTTTGTCTTTTGTTTAAGAGGCCCAGTGAAGTGAGAGACAGACCTTGGTGGTTTGGAGAGAAACAGAGAGCCCCCGGCAGCCTGGCCACGCTCCCCCCTCACCCGCCTCCATGTATCCAGAATCTACCACAGACTCTCCTGCTCGCCTTTCCCTCCGACAGACCGGCTCACCAGGCATGATCTACAGGTCAGTCTTCCCCTGGCACTTACATACACGCACATACGCGCATACCATATATACAAACACATATGATATGATTTTCATATGATAATTCATATAAATATATACATATATATTCAACTGTAGTGTATATGCACTTTTATATTTTAAATATAAAAGTGCAGAATACACTATGAACAAAAGTGCAATAACATTTGGTTTGCAGGGTGCTTTTTAACAGCAGTGTTCCCTTTAATGTTTAACTGCAGCTGTGTAACGGTGTTAAACATTAATATAATCAAATCAAATATAAAACCAAATCTATTTGCCTCTGCAGGGCATTCGTGCTTTATCTAGTTTGTCATAGCAAAACGTTGCTGCAAAGGGGGACCAACTCCATTTGAAAGTCTATGTATCTGAATGCAGTGTCATTAAATTCCCTGTCCCATTACTTTTGTTCATATAGTCTATGTTGACTTGAGGACATTTGTACTGTCCATCCTACGAATTTATATTACATTTTTAGACATACGTTTCTTCTGATATCAAGAATATAATAGGGTATCTGTCCTCTCTTTGCTGCTGTATTCTTCTTGGAAGACTTTACCCTATGGTTGGAATATTACTGTGAGGATTTGTTGGTCCTGATGTTTGATCAATAGTTCTGGAACATTGAAGTCTATGTATCTGAATGGAGTGTTATTAAAGTCCCTGTTCGTGTAATGGTCAGGCATCCCAATACTTTTATCCGTATAATATAGACAAAAGTTATGGAACGCCTGGTCCCTGCGAAAACGAGCACAAAAACATAAAAAAGCGAACTTTTAAAATAAAAGGACATTAAATATTAATGTAATCAAATATAAAATCAAAGCTATTTGCTTCTGCATGACATTCATTTTATGTAGTTAATTATAGAAAATGTTCAAAATTAAACCCTATGTTTATTTAGTCATAGGGTATTTTTTTAATTTTAATAAAATTATTGTCGGCATTAGGTAAATAAACGTCTGTCTCTCTCTCTCTCTCTCTCTCTCTCTCTCTCTCTCTCTCTCTATATATATAT
>JBBJLR010000139.1:8871918-8886216 GCA_037577145.1 Brachypetersius gabonensis | reverse complement strand
CACACACACACACACACACACACACACACACACACACACACACACACACACACACACACACACACACACGCACGCTTACACATGGCAGTGTCACTGTCATAAGAATTTCCCAGTGTCTTAGAGAATAGATGTTAGTTGAGCACACTCCTCACCAATAACTTCCACAAGCACAGGCAGCCTTAACCTCATCCAACAATGGAGAAACGCAGCAATTGAAATTGATAGCCCTCAAAGACAAATATTTAGAAATGAAAAGTCATCTGCTGATAAGTTGATTCATGCCAATGTTATTTTTTATGCAAAGACATATATTTTCATAGAGAAAGAATGTAACCTTGAGTTCTTTTCTCAATAGTGTGCAGTAACCAAACCTGATAGGGCAGGTATGTAGACATACAACCTATAATATTATAATAGGGATGCACTTATATAGGGATTGTGCATTAATGCATTTTCAGTGCATACATTTGCTGATACATGAACATAAAAATTCTGACACAGTAGTAATACAGTAATTCCTTAGTTTTACGCGGATCATTTGTATCTTTCTTTTCAGCTCCCTCACACCCTAACCCCTTCTCTCTAGGTCTTCCTCTCCCTCTCTGGCTGTCTTCCTCTCTCTCCTTCTCTAATTCCCTCTTGTGGCTGATTACACAGACTCGCAGGCTTCTCTTGAAACATTTCTTACCTCGTGTGTTGCTGTTTCCGTTTTGGACAGCAGGTGGTGATAGAGGTTCAGAAAAGTTTTTTGTATGTGGTTTATGACTACATTTAGCAGACGCTTTTATCCGCAGCAACTTCCATTCATTAACTTCAGGGAAAATCTCCCTGGAGCATTTGGGGGTTAAGGGTCTTGCTCAGGAACCCAGTGGAGGTATGCTGAAGGTAGGATTCAAAGCCATGACCTCTTGGTCCAGGAGCAAGTATCCTACACACTAGGCCTCCACCCCCCAGACTACTGCTAACTACTACTAGTTTAGAGATTTTTGATAAATGATGCTTTGGCTTTGTGTGAGTATGTGTGTATTTGTGTATATATAATAGACACCAATTATATAATAGACACCATCCTGCCACTGCCATTGTTGTAAAAGGGTGTACAGCTGGTTGGGTGGGGGCAGCTGGTGGCCTAGTGGTTAGGGCCCTGCGATCAGAAGGTTGTGGGTTCGAATCACAAGACTAGCACATATTGAGTAGTATTTTTGCTGCAAAATCTGGTTACATTGACTGTCTTCAAAGTAGTAACTTTACAAGAAACTTTGAATGGAAAAGTTTTATTCCGACAACAGTGATTTGATACCTATCTAATTGCCTGTTCAATTACTTGTACATCATCTTTGATCTTATTCTGCCATCTACTATTTCATGGTTATTGATGGTTGTAATTGTTTTTAAATGGAAAAGTACTTTGCGGTCATTGTTAAGGAGGTATAATGGTAAACAGGAGCTGCGCATCCTTCTCGGGTTATTTTTACCTGTTCTGTTTCTTCTAATTAATTTATAATGTGATTACATTTGACATATTTCCCGTTCATTTTAAAGGCTTAAGTGGTGAGTGTTTTTTTGCTGCATGATGGTGTTTGCTTTTATTCACTTTAAGAGGTGAAGTCTCCTATATGGATCTTTCCATTGTCTTTTCTGTGTTTTTCTTTCTGCTCGGTTAAACTTAGCCCTCCTCTCTTTCTCTCCGTTTCTCCTGCTGGCCTCAGTGCACGATATGGGAGCCCCAAACGACAGCTGCAGTTCTACAGGTACCTCTTTGTTTGCTGTTTAATTAGCTGCTGCTATCTGATACTGATCTCTTGTCTTATCCTGACTTTATGAGCATGTTGAAGTCAGTTGTGCAGTTTTATGAGTGTGTGTGTTCGTGTGTAAGGAGTGAATAGTGTTTTTCACCGTCATTGAGGATAAAATTAGTGTTACACGTAAGTAACTGTTTGATGTGGGATGCGATTACCCACTGTAAGTGAGTGTTCCTCATCAGATTACATGTAAAACCTGCTATCAGTTACTCTTAATCAGGTTCAGTCAGTGAGTCAAATGTAGAGCAGTGTGTATCGTTTTGTGTTAAATTTTGGAAAAAACACATTTGATAGAACTCTATAGTAGATTAATGTGATTTAATAAGATCACTGTCTCCAGCAACCCTTGCCTACTGAGCATATAGTGTGGAACTATGTCACCAATTCATAGACCATCCTAAATATTGCAGTACTGAGGAAACTAAATGTATAACCTCTGTCAGTTATGGCTACAAAAACAACCTGATGAAATTGATCAAATTCGATGTAAATAGTAAGCAGTGAATTTCTTTATGGATTCGTTTGGTCTGTGTTGTTGTTTATGGTGTCACGAAGCTGGCTCACTTCAAGGAAAAAATCATTTTAAACAGTGGTGGTGAAAACTGTTCAACCGAAATTGCATATAGAATGAAAATCAAAGTATGCTGGTGGCAGATTATGTAAAAGTGTCTTTGGGGGCACCGGAGCACCACAGTAATGAGAGAAACAAAATTAAACATGTTGGAACCATGAATGAAGGAGACTCACCAGCAGGGTAAGTTACTACGGGATCCTAATTAAATGAGTTTATACCCATGAATTGCCTTTCAAAGTGAGCAAGCCTTTGTCTCCTGCATGTATATCACTCATTTAGGTCTATTATGAGTTAGTATTGTCATTTATGTTTTAATAGAAAGTGATGGAAACAAAGTTTTTGTGTACTTATCTGATTAAATAAATAGCAGATATATTGACGATCGAAGTGTTTATTAATTGTAGCCTAGTATCAATTACACACCCCTCCAAGGGTTTCATATTTGGTGTTTTTTGTGGTAGCCACCATGAATGATGATTGAACTCGAAGACACTTTCAAAACATTGAAACAGTAGATTTCAGATCTTTCATTGTTTGTGCTTAGTGCCATGCTCAGCGTACCCTACATGGTTCAGTAGAGCTTTAGTGAAATGTTGATATTTGTAGCTCAGTCACACTCGAGCAGCATGATATGCTTAGAAAAGTATATTGTGTATCAAGATAAGAATAGGTTTTGGATATTGTCAATAGGCACATAATTAGGATGGATGTAGTACAAAACAGGAATATGATATGTTTAAACAAAATCCCTGAACAAAAACTGTTTTCAAACAAGCTCATTTTGTGTTTGTCGTCTTTTGCATGATGTTACCCATCACTTGTTGAACTGTTTTCTGGTTTCATCCCTGCATTCTGCTGGATATAGTAAAAAAAAATACATGAACACATTAAAAATCTGATTGAATACGGAGTTCAGAATCGAAACTAAACATTTGTGAAATCGTTTCACCTCTGCAGATAACTGTATGTACCTCATACCATCATTGCTTATTTGGTGTCTTACATTTTGACTAAACCGAGCCCACTGATCCTGGACGTCTTCTATTAACTAGAATGAGTTTCTCTTTTTCTCAGTAGTCCGTTATCTGACACTGTAGTGTCCTGTTTGTTTTTTTTTTCCTCTTTCCATTTTAGCAAAGGATCGCATTGTTATGGGGTGAGATAAAGAGTCTTGTGCTGATGGAGCTCTAAAACCCCTGACTCTGGAGATCCGGGGGGTAATGAGCTCTCTATTGAATTTTGATTTCACTGCCTCGCACATTTCTAGCCTTTTAAGCTCAAAGCGTGCTGCTGCCATCCCCCAGCATAGCTGGGCAGCAATCGATCACCTTGTTGATGTGTCTCATGCTGCGAGAGTGTGGCGGGAAAAGAGGATTACCTCTTTTCAATTATTCCTTGAACCCTGCAGCAACTTGTTGACTTAATTCAAAGCGATTCTGTGTTGGAGGGTCTGTCCTGGATTGAATTTTTCTTGTTTGTTGTTGGTTAATGACTGGGAGCAGAGACTTAAACCCTATTGGAGCTGGATTAGGTTTATTTGGGGAGGTACAGCAATATAAGCGATTAATAACAAGATCTGTGTAGTTTTTCACAACTTTGACTGTAATAATTGTCGATAACCTTATATGTATTGACCTCATAACATAATAAGTTACACACCAACATACAGCATGATTTTATTCATACTGAGTGTGGCGACTGTCATGTAACAATAAGACCCAGACTATGGCCTTTCCATTAGGAGCGTCTGGCCACAGCTAGTTCACCCTGTATCAACTGACCAGTTATAGAACATGCTCTCCTAAAAAAAAAATTATCTAAAAGAACTTCCCATGGACTTTTAAGCTTAAAAAAGAGTAAATTATTATTGTAAATCAGACTATAACTTAGTGTGCTTAGGCTAGCAAGGTTTCGTGTTTTTTCATTATGTGTTTCTTCTCTTCTAATCTATTTGAGCTTCTGGTTGTCATTATCATAAAGGAAACGAGCTTCTGGGAGTCAGTAAAATAGTTAAATAGCGTTGAAGGCTTCACATATTCTTAAATATTCTGAAATATATAAACTGAAGATGTTATTAAATATGCTTTTTGCACTGGTGCGGTGTTGGCAGATCGCTTCTCTGACCATGTATTTTGACATGAATATGGTGTTCTGTGTCATCATCTGAAAACACACCAGTAATTGTTTGAAAAGCCAAATTCTTCTGACAAATAAAAGCTTTGCTTTGAATATCTGTGTTTTGAGTCTTTTCGAGTCTTGTTAGCTCATTTCATTATGTCCATTAACTATTTTTTAATTGTCCCGATTAATCATGATTTTATTATCTTGGAACAGGTAGCAATGAGCTCTTAAGCTCTACTTCTGTTAAATCATGCAATAATTGATTTTGACAATAAATTTTTAAACACAGGTCCTTTTAGCACTGGCATTCAGACGGCATGAATTTTGATTGTATGCCTGCAGTGACAATCTGTCTGTGTCAAAAATAAAAAGGAAAATAGATGATTTTGCATTTAACAAGGAATTGTATTGTAAGTTTCACTTTTATACAAACAAGAAGTGTAATGAAAGTCGTGTGCGTAGTAGCTTTGCTTTCTCTTAATCTTCTCAAAACATCTGTGATGACAAGATCTTCTAAAATAATTCTTTCTATAGTAGTTCTGCTTGCCTTACATCGTCACACAGCAAAACAAATAAAGAGCGGTGTTCGTAACTGCCAACAGACTTATCCCTGTCAAACCAGCCCACATCCCCATCGCTCCTGACCTTTACCCCATTTACCAGTTGGACTTTGTACCTCAGTTTTTAGAAGCTGCCTGTGAACTGAAAAATGTTATCAAACATAGGACTGCTGTACATGATGTAGTCTCCACCTACTACAGCTTCGAAACCTTCATAGTAAAGGCAGTGTTTTATGAATCTAACAGATAATAAGACTTTTATTTTACCTGTTGCAATAGTAATGTCCTTGGCCTATATCAGTTCTGGCAGAAAGAAATGTTTTTCAATCCCACTTTCTTCACCAAAGAAACCAGCACCTTTGTACCTTTCTACGCTTCTGGCCTTCTTTCTGTTTGTATTTCGTTTCTCATCTGTGAATGAAGAGCCTGACAGGATCTTAATTAAAAGTGCTCTACTTATGAATTTCCGAAGGTTGTAGTTTTACAGTTCTAGCAGGGATTCACCCTTTTTCATGAAAGCTGCCTTTAAACGTGGGCGTTTGACCACCAAGAATGATGTAAAAACTACTTTAGAAACCTGTTGTACTTTGTTGAAACATGCAGTGTTTTAATTATGATGTGGAAACAAGTGGCAGTTCGCACTTGTGGCTTATTTAAGTGTCATGTGACATTCCCTGATTTGTATATGTTTATATACAATACGTCTTATTTACATGAAGCATTTAAGGGCTGACAGAGAAAGGGATACAGTAGACAGAGAATTGCAGAAAACGTAATTCATAATGAACTTCTAAAGAGTTTTTCAGCCCAAGGCTGTCTTATGAATTGGCTGAAATGCAGAACAACCCATCAGAAAAGTGATTGGTTACACATGTCATTCTTATAGGCACAGTAACAAAAACAGCCTGTTTAATTCTATGGTGGAGAAAATGGTTGTATAAGAAGGAATTAGGGAATGTTCCTAGTATGCAAACCCATCAAACGTCAGGGGAAAAAAATCAATATAAGGAAAATGTAGATATGCCTTTAAAGGTTAAAGATTTGGCAAAATAATTAGACTTTTGAAGACCTCTACTCATCATAACACCCACCTGAACTCACCTGAAGCTGGGATTGGTTAGAGGCTCATTTGAGTATTGCAGCCTTCTTCTGCAGAGACAGATATTGCACTAACGATTAACAGATGCGTAGCACTAAAGCAGTTTCTAAATCATACAGGTGTTTCTATAGTGGGCCTACGGGCCAAAATCACAGCTTCAATAGCTTTATAGCGATACGATTATTACAAAAGTATGAAATTAGTCAAATGTTTATATAAGGTAGTAGAATGTGAGTTCATCATTCCTGATAGAGCTACACAATTTCAACAAAATAAATATGATTATTTAGTAACTTAAACACCAGGCCTGTATTATTATATATCCATTTCCCCAGCTAGGTTTAAGTGTTATAAGGATATAATGTTACATTTCCCTATTAAAACCTCTTAAGACTGCATCCCATCTAATTAAAATTGATTTTTGCAAAAAAATTGTTCATCTATCAGGCCTAATTACGGTCATATCAGGCCTAATTACAGGCCTAATTACGGTCAGTCTTTTGTCATATTAGTATTTAGATATTTGTATGCACGTTTTTAATGAGCAGATTTGTTTGTATGCAGTTTAAATACATAAATGACATATTTGTTTGTGTGTATGTGCAAACATATTGTGAGAATACAGGGGTCCCAAGTGTTCATATAGATCCATATGCTTATACAGGCCTCTTTATACACTGAGATGCTCTCCAATGGAACAACAATCAAAAGCTTTTATCACAAAAGCCTCTGAATAATTTAGGCCTGATATTATTTGCTGTGGTTTGCAGAAACAAGCTCGCGCCCCCAACCAAATTACATAAATGGATTTCCTTCATGCAGTGTTGGGGGGGGGGGGGGGGGGGGGGGGTGGAGAGAGAGGGTGGGGGATGCTCTTTCCTACACTAATTGGTTTAGATGCTGACTAGTAAGACACTCCCAGTTTGGGTGGATCGCTGCATTGCTGGTGGCAGTGTGACTTTATAAGGCCAGAGTGGCATCCATAAGCCATGAGCCGACCCCCAAGACCTCGGGTGAGTTTCGTGCTGGTGTCAGCGCCAGCGTCAGTGCATGTGTGTCCACCTCATCTGTTTATGTCCTGGCATGATTCTATACGAATGTGACTGCATGGTTCTGGATGGTTTTCCATAATCTTGTCAACTTCAGAGTTCACTTGGATGCGGAATAGAGAAGTTTATTCATTTCGATCCTCATGAGGAATATTTGCTTGGCTCCTGCATCTTCATTTATCGTGACCCATGAAGCTAAAGGCTAACAGTTAGAGACGTGGCAAATCAAAAGAGAATGATTGTTGTAAACTATTTTTGCTATGCAGAAGTTTTTATGTGCTTGTAGTTTGTTTTGGTGAGATTGTTACCACATTTGTCGAGAAGGGATTAGTGGGAAAGAAGCGAAACGTGCACTACAGAGAAGTGTTAAGTGCCTGCAGCACTCAACAGACCTTTAACGATCAGTTAGGTTTAATAAGGAAAAATGTCCTGTGCATAGTGGAAACTATGTTTGAAGCTCAATGAGAGAGCTTGATATTGTTTGTTTTTCAGAAATAGTGTCTTATCTGCTGCTAATGTTGAATGTTTTGTGTTTTCTTTGGTGCTTTCTTGTCGTTGGTACCATTTGTTCTAGTGAGTATGTGGATGGCTTAAATCTCGTATAGTGTCATCTTGGCTAGTTTCTTAGTGGTAGAAAAATGTCACCTATTTTTCTTGGTTTAGAAAACATAATGGACCACAATGAAACAAAATGAAAACCTACATAATTTATCTGTGTGAACAAAAGTCCTCAACGTTAATTTGACAGCCTCCGATGTTATTGCTTGGAATTCTGTATGCACCGCATCTTTTTAAATGTGTGTGAAGGTTCCACTTGACTCAATTATATTAATTGAACTTAATTAAAATATGTCTAATGTGATAGAAATATTGTTTGCAGCTGACAAAAATGAAATGGAAAGTCAAGATCTTATTCCTACATATATACAATATTCAGCATTTATACTTTTATATTTTACATTTATATATAGAGTTTATACATTCTTGTTTAGCTTAAATGTAAATGTACTGTAAACTTTGTTCACAGCAGATCACATTAGCATATGGTGGAGCAGTGTCATATAACATGCATTTCGTCAAATCTTTGAAGTATTTTGCTTCATTTAAGTATACAGAATATATTACAGATAATTGTCGAGGTTAACTTACTATTAGAAGATCGATGGACTTTTTTACACCAACTTGTTAAAGTTTAACCATGTTTTCTGCTTTTTTTACAGTATCGTACAGTATTTTACAGTATCGATCATTCTATAAATGTGCAAGGAAACAGAGCGTTTACAGAGCCTGTAATATCTTTGAACTCTGGTGTAATTTTGAGATGAAAATATTATACATTGAAATTAAAATTGTTAATGTAAAAGTAAAGCTATTTTTGAAACATCCAAAATAAATTTTTTCATAAAAGTAGATTAAATGCACTTCAAAACTTCTTTAAACTTAAACACATAAGATTTTGCTATTACTAAAAGCAGTGTGTTACTCCTTCATCTCGGCCTTCAGTGCGGGTGCCACCAGAGTGCTATTTGACAGCTTGCTGTTTGCTAATGGGAAGCATTAACAGGCTTTAAACTAATCAGCCACAGGCTTGTATTCTGCTAATTTGTTTTCTCCAATTTCCTGTGTGTACACGAATGAAATTGGGCTTCCGTGGACGGTCCCCAGTGCATGTCTGAATGCAGAATCCCTTCGAGGTCCAGACAGTTTCTTCGCATGCATCCTGCCCGAGTGTCACCCGCCCTCTGGTGTTTGTTCACCTGAGGCTCTTAGCACCTGCCTGTTGCTGCTGCTACTGTTGCTCCTGTGACGAAGGAGGGCGGGATCAGGTCTGATTACAATATGCATGGACACAGGTCTGCCACTGATAGTGGGGACACAAGGCTGTTTTCTTTTTTTCCCTCCCTCCTTTTTTTTAGGCCCCTCCTGAAAGCGTGTGCTATTTAAGGCGATGGCTGAACCCGGCCAGCTCTCAGCTCCCCATCCCGGTCCCAAATTCCCAAGGCTTGTTCACATTTAGTGTGGGTGTGTGTGCACACAGTTGCGCGGGTGGGGTGGGGTGGGCTGTGTGTTTAGAGGGGGTTAGCAAAGGAGCAGGACTTGGATCATGTTTGCGGGGGGGTACGCGGGGGGGCATCCAGGGGGGCCCTATGGCCGGCGCCAATCCACCCTCCCTTCCGAAAACCTACAGATTCCCAAACCAGGTGGTGGCGTGCGGAAGAGCAGCAGCAGCAGCAGCAGCGGAGGCAGGATGCTGTCCATGTCCTACAGCGAGAGCATCCGGAGCGGCATTAGCCGCTACCATTCGGACCAGGGGCTCAGCCAGGCCCAACGGCAGACGGACCAGGCCGAGCTCCAGAGGCTCAGGGAGCAGAGGGTGGCAGCTCAAATCAAGAACATGGAAGACTTCCTCAAGATGAATGGCCTGGCCCTGGAGGAATGTGTGTCTTACCAGACGGGCATGAAGTACAGGTAAGGTTCTGGGATTGGATGGTGGTGACATCCAGGAAAGAGCCTGAAACAAGCTGAAGAGTATGGAGTAGCTGTTGGAACATTGGACAACTGCTCTTGAGGACTTACGACTGAACTCCATGGCTCCAAGTTTGTGCTTCTGACTTAGGAGAGTAGCTAAATTGACCATGCTAAGTTTGCAGGCAGTTCCTTTTTATTCAGGCTGTATTTCAAAGCATTTACGTTCCTTTTTGTTGAACTCTCTTGTTTTTCAGGACAGCCACAAGTTTAGCCAAGGCTTGATTTTTGATTGCTGCATTTGTTTTTTGTCACAGCTGCTTTATAAAGGCTACTCTGCGTTGCACTCGCTGCAGTGTAATACTTTTCTTTCAGCCTGGCTGCTCCTCTCATGCCATGCTAGAAGTGCTGGTTTTATTTTCATCATCTAGGTCGCTGGCATATTTGCCCAACAATGAGAGAAGGGCAGATCAGTCTCTGAGGCAAAGTGTGGGGAGAGATGCTCAGAAGTGTGAAAAGAAAATCTCATCGTCTTTAACAGAACAACCTTATCTTCTGTCTGAATTATGTTACATCCCTGTATCTGTTTGGCCCTTTTTAAACATGGATAACCATGCATCTTTTAAAACCTCCTTCATTTCCTTTCAAGGTAAAACTAGAGTCTGACAGGTCAACCTGTCAAGTTTTTTGTTTCACATTAAGAATTGCTTGTCCGACACAGTGAATACTGTATCCAATAGCTGTGCCCTTGGCAGCTACTGTACTGGCAGACACTGATGCTGTTTCTGTGCCTACCTGCTTCACTGGTATTGTACACAAATACTGTTATCATGGAGAGTGATTTGAATTATGTTTGGGTTAACAGCCATGTCATTGCACCCAGCCGTTCTATAGTAGGTCAGACGAGTCTGGTGTTTTGTGTCAGGGACAGCCGTCACTCGATGTGTTTCACTGTAATGCTTACTCAACCAGGCATAAACATCTGATCCAATGTCACTTCGTGGGCACCAGAGTTAAATTACATGACATATGGTTATTGGCCCATTATTTGGAAAAAAATGTTGACGAGGCTGATCAAGGGCATTTTGGGGCTGTTTTTGTACCCTCTAATTAGAAACTTAGCTGATTAATTATATTGCTTTAGCCTAGAAGGTAAATACTCTCATTCCAGCAGGAATGTTAGTCATTCCAAGCTTGGTGTATGGAAACCTGTGTAAATTGTTGAAATGGAAGGCTTAAATTTCACACTCTCAGAAACTTTAGCCGCTTCACCTGAGCGCAAGAGTAGCTAACTGAGGGATCTATTCACTCTATTTGACCAGTGTGCCTTGGTCATACCTTGTCCTGTAGCGATCGTTGCAACTGGGTCAGACGGGAACTCACATTTCCGACAACTCTCATCATTATTTCAGGGGGCCGAGAGCCTGAGTGAGACGAGAAGAAACGGATGAGAGAGAGAGTGGTACTTTTACCCTGACCTGTTCCCCTTAAGAATGAAGCCAGCACACTCCTGTAACACTAGCACCAAGTTGTAGCCCAATTAACATGGGCAGATCTCTTATCAGTAATGGGCTGACCCGGGCTAGGCTTTGATTGCTATGCGATCAAGCAGACCTAAATATAGGACCTTTGCGGTCACATCTTTATGTTGAAGCACTCAGTAGAATTAAGGAAGCCACAACAGAGATTGGCTTACACTTGCCTAGCAACAACAGGCTAACTAATGGCACGGTGACTTAAATGCTACTGTTCTTATAAAGCATCCGCTGTGTTCTTTATTTGACCTTTATCATTTTAGTGGAACTTCACTGTTTATGATTGAACAAAAGTTGATGTAATTCACATTATTAACTATTGAAGTTATGCCAGTGAATAATCAATTGATAAACCACTTATGTCACTATTTTGTCATTACGTATGCATGTGATAGTGACATAAGTAGTCATATTACACATGATAAGACTATTTTATAAATAGTCTTTTATGACTTAGTATAGAGACCAACTTCAGACCACTGTTTGTGTAAACTGATGAACTATTTCAGCAGTCATTTCAAGTATCTAGTATTTATAACCACCTCTCTTACTGACCACAGCATTTGTCTATATGGTATAATATATCTAGTAAAGTATTTTCTGAAGTGTTTTATTTTGACTTTATTTTATATTGTATATTGTTCTTGTTCAGTCGTAGCATAAACAGTTTCCTCCGTGATTGCTCAAATGTTCTGATACCTTGAAGTTTGTACACGAAGGCTTTATTTCCACAGAGAGTCTCTTTTCTCTCTTTCTCTGGGTCGAACAGAGGGTTCTTTTTGAGTCTTGGTTCCTCCCGAGGTTTCTTCCTCCTGCTGAGGGAGTTTTTTCTCGCCTCTGTCGCCTTTGGTTTACACAAATTCTGTAAAGCTGCTTTGTGACTACATTGGTTGTAAAAGCGCTAAGTAAATAAAACTAAACTGAATTGATTCTGACCCATTCTGACCGTATTTCCTTAATCCAACAATGTAGAAATAATCTGACCATGAATAAGTAAAACCCTTCATGGTCAAGATGATGTATAGTTCATTTCTTTTCTGCTGTTTGCTTTGGTTAGGAGGTGAGACCGGGGTATTGATTTAACAGAGTGGCTTTGTCCATCTGCTGTTAATGGATACTACCGCTGAGCTGCCACTGACTTGTCTTTTGTCCACACATCGCCATCTTCTCTTGCATTGTCTTGATGGCTCTCCACACTTTCATTCCACCATTTGGACACTGCCAGGTTGTCCTCAGTTGCAACTTGGATGAAGATCAGGGTAGTGCTTTACATTCATTAACATGAATAACTAAATAGAAGTGTTTATTTTTTCTTTCCCTGATGAATAGTTGAGGACGCATCTACTAAAACCTCTCACTTTCACTTGCAGAGACTCTGGGGCGCTATGGTTTTTGAATGCCTGCCTAAAGAAGCATGTTATGGACAAATCAGTTGCTCAAGCCTAAAAGTTTTTGTACAGTTTTTAAAAAAAAACGTTCTCTTTTTTGATGCTGAGAATTGAAAAAAAAAAATTCTGATATTGAAAAAGGGCGATTCTTTTCTGTTCTTTTTTTTATCTCGTGTTCTTTTGTTCTTTTTTTATTTCTTTATACTTCATATTTTTATTCAATTTCTGTAACGCACATTGAATGACCTTTTGTGTATGATAACGGTCTCTATAAATAAACCTGGCTTGACTTGACTGGGTTTGAAGACCTGCTAAAAGAAAATTTACCAACACTACAAAACTACTTCATCGCTCAGAGCTCAATTAGAGTTCTCTAATTGACTTTTTTCTTTTTTACCCTTTTGATGATTATTTTCATCAATGATCCTTGATTCATCAATGTTTTTTCCAAAACTTGATGGCTCCACTGTTTCATTGAACCTCATAAGTTTAGCTTAATTAGTTGGCATTTCTACTATAGTGAGTTTAGTATGGTGTAAGTTTACTAAAGTGTAAGCTTAGTATGGCACACACTATATAGAAAAGGTGTATGTGTGTGTGTGGGTGGGACGGTGTGTGTGGGGGTGTGTGTGGTGTTTGCGCTTACACACACTTTAGTAGAACAACAACCAGATACTTATCACTGGATATACAGAGGCTCCTCAAGTTATGAGGGTCTCAACATAAGACATTTCGAGATTATGATGCTCACATGGGCGAACTAGTTTAGTGGTGCACTGTGGAAGAATACACAGAATGTACAGAATACACAGTTACCTGCCATGTGAGTGAGGGAGTACGCTTGTGTAAGTGTTCCATTTTTGTTTCGTTGTTTGGAGACTTCTAATAGATTTTTTAGTGTTTATGGATTTTAGGATATGTTATTAACTTAGGCTAGACTTACACCTCTTCGGTTACATCACTGTCATTGGAACGGACCTCTGTCGTGACTCAAGGACTCTCTGTGTTAAACTTTGTGGATGTGATGCCAGATATAACCAGCAGATGGAGATAAAGATCTGAGGAAAAAAAGTAAAAGCTGCACCTCAGTGAGTTTCACTGAGTCTCAGTGATGCTGTTTGCATCTGTCATCTCAGGTTCATTGATTGGTCATTAGATATGTAACCTGAGGTGACTCTCAGAGCTGGAGAGCAGCTCTAATTCCTCATCATGAAGTGTAATCTCCTTGGTGACAGTAGCATATTGATTTTAGGAGGCAGAGGACCAGTCTGCGACATGCTCATTAAGAACTCTGATGGCCTCTGAGCTAACTGGGCCGGTACGGTTGATTTAAAAGCATAAAACCTGAAAATAGAGAATCATTTGGTTTAGCCTGTGTTTATTTTTTCTCGGTGGTGTTGTGATCCACTGGGTGGCAGTAAATATCTGCTCTATTCTGGGTGTTATGATTTACTGGTGTGGCAGCATGCACACGTGCTCTGTGACATATTCGTTAGTGGACATAGCTGACCATGGGCGCTGTGTTTCAGCGCAGTGACATGCTATTGTCACTCCAGTTTTCTTCAGCTGTCAGTATGACTGAGGACCGCTGGTGACAAGTTCAGTTGTTTAACTGTTATCAACTTTCTGCATTTGTGTGTGTGTGTGTGTGTGTGTGTGTGTGTGTGTGTGTGTGTGTGTGTGTGTGTGTGTGTGTGTGTGTGT
>JBBJLR010000139.1:8859183-8871400 GCA_037577145.1 Brachypetersius gabonensis | reverse complement strand
GTGTGTGTGTGTGTGTGTGTGTGTGTGTGTGTGTGTGTGTGTGTGTGTGTGTGTGTGTGTGTGTGTGTTTATTTGTGGGTGTGTGAGTTGATTTAATTCAGATAGTTAGCAGTTAGTTATGCCACTGAATAAGCAATAAATGCCCACTTCTGAGCACGGCACGCTTGTCTCTGTGTGTGTGTGTCAGCTCTAATTGTGCATGCTTGTTGTGTACAGAAAATTCTGTGTGAGGTAGCAGCCTTCAGACTGCACTCAGGGTGCAGGCAGGTTTTTGCTAACTTGATGTTTTATGTTTTGTTGAATAGTGAATGATATTCATTTATTTATTCATTCATTTGCTTATTTGATCAGCATGATAATACCCTGGCCATAACCAAAGCACCCTTTGTCCCCTGCATTTGAAATCTACCCTTTTCTGTTTTTTGGGGGTTTTTTGTCTTCACATTTCCCTTCGTTTTTGTGCCTCTACTTTTATCACGAACCTTCTCCGTGTAGCTTGCTCTTCTGCTCTACTTGCTCTTTTTAACATTTCACTTTTTTCGGTGTCCCCTCATGTATTATTAATGGCCACTCTCCCTCTGGGGAAAATCTACTGGATCCAGTTCGGCGGCATCCGCATCTCCGTCTTGCATAACTTCCAGACATTTTATCCCAAGAGGGAACCCTCTGATTTTTTCAGAGCCCCTACTCTAATGGTCTAAAGGTCCTGTTAAAAAGTAGACAAACATACACATACTTACAAAGCCCCCTTTCTGCCAGATGTCCTTCCGTGTTTTGTTGGACCTCTATTTTGGGCTGTACCCGGCGGGTCTTGGAGGCTCAGCCGAACACGTTTCTTAACAATTTACAGTGGCACCGCAGAAACCGTAGAGCTAGGGTAACATCCCGAGTGCTGCCAAAACACGTGGAGTCTTGGGTCACATGTCAGAGCGGCGGCTCTGCAGAGAGGCTGGAGACAAGTCAGCAAAGTAGCATCAGCCCTCACCCTTAACCCACACACCTACAATTACGGATAACATTCAGCACACTCTGCAGGCTTGTGCTCTGGGAGTTCTTCTATAACCCTGAGTCAGAATCTGACCGCCTGATCAGATCACTACACTTTCTACTGCAGCTTGGAGGAAAGTATGTAATAAGTGAGAAAGATCAACTTAGCCAGTTTCATAAGATATGGTAAGATAAACCTTTATCAGTCCCACAAAGGGAAAACTTGCATTGTTTTGGCAGAAAATGGACAGTACAAAGGCAACAACTATATAGTAAAAGCTATACAACACAGCAGTATAGTATAAACAATACACTATACAGATAATGCAAAAATATTATGGACATTAGTGAATGCAAAAAATACCTGTGTAGGACTACTCAGAATAAAATATCCACCTAAGAGCTATTTAATAACCTGATCATGGCTATGGCCATGATTAGGCTTAATTAGTTCAATTTTAAATTTAATGTCTTATCTAAAGTCGTTTCAGATGTGGCAGTGCAGAGGTTCAGGCTAATCAAATACAGGAATTACTTCCTGGGGCTCCATACATATCCTAAATGGCTCTCCCTGCAAGTCACTAGATGTTATTCATGCATAGACGACAGCATGGGGGATTCCTTATGTTTCACACGCAGCACACATTACTCTCGACATTTCCTCACCAGGCCTGCCGTCAGTAGATTAGCAAGCGTTTCTCCCTGAGGCCCACACTTCAGCCGCACACCTTGTTATGCAAGCTGTCCCCTGACCCTCTTTGGAAATGACAAGGGCATAATCATGTGATCTCCGCAGTCTGCACTGACAAGGCGACGTTATGTAATAGAGGGTTTCCCTGACATCCTGTACTACCGACTACAGTCTCACATTTTAGTCTCCAGGGATATGGGTTTGGAGTTTTCCCAGTAAGACTATTCCAGAAATGAAAAAAACAAATTTTGAAGTATAGGAGACATGTTAATTAATGACATTTTCCATCTGAACTTTATTTAATTTCACTCATTTTTTGAGCAACTATTTTATATATTTTTCTATTTATTCATCACTGTTCATAACATTTTTTAGTACCTAAATAGCTCTTTTGTGACATGTTTTTCCCTAATACCTGATGTCCATTTGAGTCAACAACTTTGTTTTAGCCGTTTAATTTCTTCAGCCTGTTTTCTTTTACTGATGTGTCATTTGTTCTTTTTCATTAAGCTTTTTTTTATTTAATACTATTCTAATGCTGGTGTCATAAAACAAGGCTCATGTGCCAAATTCCCAAATTCTGCTACCATTTTTTTATATCCTCAGAACTCAAAGGCAAACTTAAAATATGTTCAAAGATTTTACTTGGGTTAAAAGCTCTGGTTGGGAAATACTTTATGTCCATAGTGCAGTGCTTCTTTTACTCTACTGGACATGTGTTGGTTCTAAAGTGCTCCAGACTATATATGATTAGGTTACTATGGGTAGTCTGTACTGATGTCTTATTCATTTCTTCTTCTGTTGAGCAGTTAGATCTTTAGTGCTGACCAGAACTGAAAGGACAATAAAACCAAAAGGTAAAAAGTCAGAGCCCGAAGATTTTAGCCCGAGGTGTAGTGGAACAGGTCCAGCTGACTTTCTGAAGTCAAGTGTGCCTTAATGAACCCTATAGGATTTCGATGTAACCATACTCCTTGGCCTTCCATTGTTCTCCAGGGTGGTTATGGGGATTTGGGGCTGGCTCAATAAGCATCTCTCGTATAGACTGTGACTCTCCAGGGGCTTGTTATGCTCAACCAATAGCACCCTTTTTGCTGTAGTGTAACTGGAAAATAAAATGCTAAGGAATCACCTGTTTGTCTGTTCATACTCTTCTAGCTTCAAAGCATGGCTGCCGGCTTTCGGGTTGGCTTTGTTCCTCTCTGTTTTTAGGATCTGATTGATAGGTCTAGTCACAGGTCAGACAGTGAAGTAGTTAGCTGATTGCTATCAGACTGCCTGTCTCTGTGGTGAGTGATTGCTTTGTCAGTGTGATTGACCTATACCTGGAGCCTCAGGCAAGACATGCATAGAGCCTCCTGTCCCTGTAGACACTCACAGTGGCTCAGTGCAGGTGGCTTAATGATTGACTGAGCAGCGCTGGGGCTCAGTCTGCCATTCGACTCCCCGAATTCTCTTTATGTGGCCCTAATAATGATGGATTTCATCTGTGCTTGTGTTTTGAACGTGCAATCAACCGTACCATCCGCATATTTCATCGCCGCTTTCTCATTATCTTTTGTCCCGAACAATTATTCCATCTTAGTTGTTTACCTTTCTTGCTTTTTCTCTCACAAACAGTAGCGCTTCGCTGCAGTCTGATCAACATTGTGATACCCGCCGCACACTAATCGCCGTAACCTTACACGGCTCCTTTTACACTTTGAACAGGATTCTGTGTCATCAGCATTGTGTGCACGGACCCTCCAATTCTGAGAAGGATTTTATCAGCTTAGTAGATTTTGGATTATCCCAAGTTGGGCTTCTAATCAAAAAGAAGCTGCCGAGACTGTGACATTGGAGAGTGGAGTTGGCAGTTCCACCATGCAGTGGAGAGAAAGAAAACCCTCTCTCAGGCTTGGCTAAAACTCGTTTGAATCTTCAAATGAATCAGAAATCCCCTGCTGACACCACATATCAGCCATCTACAAAAAGTTAATTCAGTGGCTTTTGAAAAAGATTTGTCTGAAGTGTCTAAGTGCGAAGAGTTGGTTTCTAATGAAATAACTCCAGATGTGCACGCAAGAGACCAATCTTTCTTGCGGTTGAGTTATTTTTAGAGTATTTTAAATCCCATATGGAAGTCTTATCTCATGACTTCTGGCGGTAATAAGAGTACGCAGACAGTCAGGTGCTCATCATGGTGTAATGGAAACATGGAAATGAATCTGATGACGACTTGGTCTGTCTGAGGCTGGCTACTCTGAAGAAGTCTGTGATTCTCACTCTGGTGAATCATTTGGACAGAAAACCCAGGTAACAGTCCTGCAGATCATCCCCTGGCTATGTTTTGGCTTCAAGTTCTGAATGACAGCTGACAGCTGTTCGTGTCAGAAAGGGCCAATACGCCTACTCTCACTGGCTCCAAGTCTGTTGGACCGAGAAGGACCTGATGGACAAGGTCTGTCAGGAAATTTTAATTGGAATTCCAGAGTCGAAGGAGACAAGACAAAGGCTTTCTCAAGTCTGCTATCCGATATAGACTATTGTGTTTCACTTTTGATCCAGTACATCACTGGAACCTGTTATTGAAGGAAAAACACTGAGATGCCTAAAGACCTGTTTTAATAGATTAGTATTATGAATCGGGCTGTAACAATAAAATATTTTCATTTTTAAATGTAGTGTTGAATACCATATTTGAATATTCAAGAATCTTTTGTGATTTATTTACATATGTCAGTCCTACAGGTACATCACAGTTGAGATGATGGGTCAGTTAAAAATAATACATCTTTGGAATGTGAAATGACTAACATTGTAGACTTTAGTAAAATAGACTTCAGTAAAATATAAAATATAAGAAAAACACAGGAGCCATTTAAAGGAAAGAGATTGAAACTGAAATCTGAATTAAGAGGGCTTTAGCAAGGGTTGGTATCACTCTTCATTTAACTCCTTTTGCTCTCTTTGTTGCTCTAGATTGATCTTCTCTAAGATTTTCATCTTCCATTTTTCTTGTATTATTTGCTTTTGTCTGCCAGTGAAATTGGTGAAATATTTTCTCTTTTCTATAGCTATCCAGTTTGCAGTTATTCAGAATAATCAACTATGTGTTGTTAATTACACTTATTTTTGGTCGATTACACAAGTTGACAAACAAGTAAAAAAAATCAAATAATAATAAGATTTCCTTTCAAACTCTTCCTTTCAAACTCAAAGGACGTGTAATAGAGTAGCAAGAAAACAAGCGTACAAGTAATTAACCCGCAGCACTTACTAAACAACAGGACTAGACAGATACAGAGTCATAACAGAAAGAAAAGGTGTGATTCTGAAATAAAAGAAGCATCTCTAAGATGTATTCCATAATTTTGGCGCAGCACCGCTAAAGGTTCTACCTCCTATAGAGAATAGTGTCTTTGGCCACCAGAAGTCTGTTGACCTTAACATGCTGGATGTGGTGTAGAGATGTAGCGGGATTATATACTTGATTATAAGAGGAAGGGAGGCCATGAAAGGCTTTAAAAGAATTTTATACTGAGAATGGAAGGATACTGGGCAGAAATGCGTCGCCTGAAGACCCACCTTTTCAAGAAGCACTTTGGCGACAAACTATGACCCTTTCCTACTGCTTACTTTATTTCTCAAAAAAAAAAAAAATCCTTTCCCTTGACTTTTCTATGACTTACGTTGTTCTTCTCTATGGCTTATGTATTATTGGGTTAGATGCTGGTTAATTATTATTTGACAGTTGTTGTGTAGATGCTCTGACTGCAGTATCTTGGTTAAATAGTTGACATGGATTTAAGCTGTTTGCAGGTAAGAAACAGTTGTAGACGTCTTAAGCACTGATGTACGTCGCTCTGGATAAGAGCGTCAGCCAAATGCCGTAAATGTAAATGATATGAGAGGTATAGGGCTGCAGCTACCGAATGTTTTTGAATCAAGTATTCTGACAGTTTTTCATCAATTAATCAAGTAATTGGATAAATCATTCTTTTGTGTTTTTAAACAACTATCACTAGTGTGATACAACATGAAATGCATCTTAAAATGAGCAAGGACTTTCCAACGAGCCCTGGTTTGCCCTTCTAGTCCACAGGGATCCGGAGTTATTAGCCCAAACCTCTCCCAGTGTTCTCTATGGAGGGTAAACTGAGCCTCCTTCAAATGGAGCATTTTGCCCCGTAGCTCAGCTGGGGAAACACCTACTGCCGTGAAATTTTACAGGAACCATCAGCTCCCCAAGACCTATCGAACGTGACTGGTCCCGTGAGCTCGACTTTCCGAGCGGCATTGCTCCGCGGGGCAAGCACACTGGCGCTTCAAACTCTACAGGCTGATAGGTCCTCTTGCTACTTTTCATGCCAAGTCACTATCGACTCATAACACATCCTACAAAAAATTACAAATACTGCACGTTCTGATAAGTGCTAGTGTTCATATCAGTTAGTAATTGATATGTTGTAGAGGCTCAGTTCAGGTGCTGCAGCATCGAACATGTACTGTTGTGATAGGCCTGGTCTGTTTTACAGGTCTGAGTTACTTGAATAATTGTTTCAGCCCTAGAGAGGAACGTTCAGTGTAAGTGAGGAGTCGGAGTTTTGAATATATTGAAAACTAGCATGTTTTCTCGTAATCTAAGCGTGAAGTAATAAAGGCATGATGATCAGCACTGTTCATTTTCAGATTTTATTGATTGCTACTGGAATGTGAGGCGAATTCCACCAAATATTACAAAAACGTTCTGACTGCTCAGGACAACATTCCCATTCCCATTTATTTTATGGTATAAATGCAGCCAATGGCTTTGCTGTCTCTCTCTCTGTCTCTGTCTCTGTCTCTCTCTCAGTATAAATGAGTAGCTCTCTGTAGTAAATTCACTCCCTATTTGCAGAACTGTGTTGGACAGCTGTGGGCATGCCAGCTGCTGTTTAAGTGTAATTAGCAGGATTTGCATAATGGTTTTTTATGTCAATTAGCGTGTGTGTGAGTGTGTATATTTTTTGACTGTGAGTTAACATATGCATCAAGCTGGGCATCCCTTGGTGTAAAGCTGCCACTGCTCTAACTCTTTGTGTTTGAGGACAATTAGTAACATCAGTGCCAGCTACCAAATGGAACATGTTTCTCACTATTAACTGTATATTTTATTTGTTTGAAAGATATTAAATGCTTTGCCAGCAGAACAGCAAACATTGTTTATGTAGATGTACAGAAAACCAAAAATATCACGTGTATTTTGAGACATGTTTGAGTTTATGGCAGTTGTACAATGCTTAAAATTTAGATCAGCATACAGTTCCAACTTCAGTTCATGTCCTCCTTTCCAGACAAATCTACCTGGATCAGCTAAATCTAAGCTGAGCATCACACCCATATCCAGAGAAAGTAGCAGAGCTTAATGAATATGCCACACATCATATTCTCTCCCATTGATTCAGCTGTCAGATGAATCTCTAAGCAGGCAAATAGAGTGCTGGATGTCACACATTTTTATTGATCAAGCCTGTATTGCATCGTGTCAGATCGTGAATGGGAATTAACTGGCCAGATGAATCGACTTGCTTGCAGCGGTGCAGTTATGGTTATGAATTGTCTGTTACCTGGCAACTACATCCCATGTGCAGGTCAAAGCACAAGAGCCATTTTTTTTTTTTTTTTTTTTAAATGGCACAAGAGCCATTTAAAATGAGCAGCATCCCAGATGGCCCGGCTCATGCAGGGGGTTGTGTGACAGTGGCTCGGTGTCATTTACAATCCAATACTGCGCACGCTGCTGAAATTCAAAGCGAATAAGACGGGACCCTTTCCTTTTCCTTTAAAAAAGATTCCATGGGCTTTGTGTTCTTTGAGTCATGTTGTGTCACAGCACCTTGTGCTTCTTTTAAGCATATCATACCAGGGCTGTGTGTGCGAGTGCGTGCGTGCGTACATGGGTCAGATGTCCGAGGTACCAGAAGTTAAATGAAGAAAAATGCCGCAATTAACTTTTTAAAAATTATTTATTTTCTTTTCTGGAGGTGGGACGGGGTGCAAATGCACCAAGCCCCAAGTATCAATGTTATTTCAAGATTTCTTGAAAAATTATAAATTACTCGATTACTAAATTATGCATGCCTTGAATTGCCTCACAATAAAAGAACTGTGAATTAATGTGCCAATCAAAACAGATTGTGTTGGAATGGACTTGCTACACTGTTCACGTGGACCAAGCAGTGAGATGATAGAATAAAGTAAGACCCTGCTTTCTTTTGAGGTGAGGTGCTACATTACACTAAGACAAGTACCAGGCTGAACTAATTCATAATTAGTCTTAACCCTTGGATGTGCGGAAAATTCCACTGTTTGCACTAATGCATGCTGGCAATGAAAAAACATTGTGTGACAATAAAAATGACAAGTCCTGCATATACAAATCATTTTAACCAGGAAAATCAGTTCTTTAACATGATGTACACATTTACATCCAATATTTATCAAAACAATAATTGAAAATTTGTTTTATTCTTGAAACCTCACCTTTTGTACCTATTTCTGTGCAATATAGAGAAACAGACATTTATGAAATAGTCTTATAAAAAAATCCAAAAGTCAGTATCAGCTATCATTCAAAAGTTATAGTAACATCCGTGATGAGTGTGATTTATTATTATATTGTTCTAGAACGAAATTTCGGTTTTACATTGCTTATTCTCAACATATCAAGAAGCTACAGGTCTGTGAGGCTGTTCTTAGATATTAAATTAGAAATAAATCACTCACGCACTTTCTGTAACCGCTTAATCCTAACTAGGGTCGAGGGTACCCGGAGCCTATCCCGGGGTCAATAGGCGCGAGGCAAGAACTGACCCTGGGTGGGGTGCCAGCACACCGCAGGGTGCACACACCATTCACTCGCATGCCCACACTTACGCTCTGACAGATAAACTGATAAAATCTCTCTTTTAGGGTGCATCACAACCTTAAAAACCCTATACCTCTGATAAAATCACTGTAATGTACAGACTCTGATTGGTTTCTTATAAATCAGTGTGTATTTTAACTTATAGATTAACTTAATAGGTTACTGAAAATACATTTTGTCTCACTCTACAAAAAGAGCTGGTCTTTCTGGTGAGGCTGAGGTTTTGAAGGAAGGATTTTTTTAGCAATAGATATTTTAGTCCTATTTTTTACACACCCGGAAAAGATAAAAACTATCCGCTAGTCCAGATGTGTGGATTTTTTGGGCTTCAGTAATATATTCCTCTTGCTTCGTTCTCTTCCCTCTGCAGCAACAGCACTCTATCACTTTACTGTGAAGGGCAAACTGCTTCACATGCACTCTGCAGTCACATTTAAATGCATTTATGGTAACTCGTGCATGTAATGTCACAAGAATGTCTTTTGGCTGTTTTTCTAAGTGGAGTGTGTGATGAGTGAGTTTGTACCAGTTCATTTTTACATGGTACAACAATCACATTTAATTGAAAAGAAGGAAAAAATGGCCCTTTAAATGTACACAACCCTCCATTTTCATTTCTGATCAGAGTAAATTTAGACAAAAAGTAGTCAAGACAACAAAAGCAAAGAGGAGAGAACCTCTTGTCCTTTCAAGGACTGAGAACATGTTACACCAATCTTTAATTTATTAAAACCACATACTTCCCATCCTCTATTCAAGGCCACCGGAGCCATGTTTTTTACGTGTAGGACCATAGGTTTACCATCTGTGGGATTTGTTCCCTGCAGGACTGTGACGCCACCAGCTTCAGCACAGCTGTGGTCTTCTGCTTTTAATTACCCCCTCAATAGACCAGTGGCAGGTCCTAGTTAGATAAGCGTCATTATTTTATCACAGTACAAACGTGTGGCTCAGCAGCGCTTTACCCAGCCCTGTTCTCTCACCAGTTATAATAAAATGTCATATGACCTGCCAGCATTTATTTATAGCCATATCTTCCATGTGCTGTCCTAAGTGTGTGGGTTGTTTTTTATTTATTTTTTTCATTCTTCAGCTAATTGGTTGCTGGTATCGGTTTCTGTTGTAGTACTTGTGGTAATTGCGTAGTTTTGCCCACACAGTCGAAATGACTGTCAATTATGGTTGAATACAATCTTTAGCACATGCAAAGGATTCCAGAGAACTGACACAAATTGGAGGATAATAGTTTGGCTGTATTGTCAGATTGGGACAGGCTGACTGGTGGGTGAACTCTAATAATGTGCAGTATTCCACTCTTAACAACTCTGGGTTTGACACACATCTAGTCAGACTGGATTGCATAAGCTGTTTTCCATAGGCTTGTGCTGCACACTTTTCAAAAAGCCCTTTCGTTAGAGTTTATTTGAGTTTGCAGCACTCGCCCCGTCTTTCTTTTCTAATTTGTCATGCACAGAATCATTGGCCAACCCTCAAAGCCCGAGCCTCTCAGCTACACACTCGCTCTTGTCCTCTCTGCCTCACTGCTCTCACTCCTTTTATATCTCCCTCTCACCTCCCACTATTCGCCACTCATTCCTCCGTCCCTCCCACCCTCGCTCACCCTCCCTGCTTTTTCTTTCACGCACGCTCTGCCTCTTTTGTGTCTCGCTCTCAGCAGGCACATATAAGTTTAATCCCCGCTGAGGAGCGCCAGCAAACGTGAGGCGGCTCTTTGACTGACAGACGAATACACATGCAGCGCTATAATGCTCGCTCACCAGGGGGTCCCACACAGAAGGCATCTCCTCTAGTTGCGTGCGGCTTGTTGTCGTTTCATCCTAAAAGTGTGCAAGAACTCGTCGCATGAGCAACATTTGAGTGCGCTGAAATTGCTTGTTTTCAGTCTAATTGAAAGGAAAACGAAGACACCATCAGGCACATTTCTGAGCGGGAATAACTGGACTGTGATACAGAGACACCAACGAGCTGCTGAACAAGGAAATAGGGATAGAGCCCACCTCTCTCTGGACGTGTGAATGAGGAAAAAGCTGATCTTGCAGTAGTGTGTGTGTGAAAAGAGATCTAAGCTTCTTGGAGACATAATGCAACACAGCTGATTCGCTGTTTGAAGGCGCAATGAGACAGCTGGAAGCGGCTTTTCACTTGCTGTAGTCTGGCTGAACGGCTAAGACACGGATCAGCGCTCTCTTCCACCTCTTGCTCTTTCCTGCTCCCTCCATCCATCTCATTTCCTCTAACCCAGGGCTGAGAGTGGAGCATCAGGCTGAAAGAGCCCACCGCACAGTCCATTAAGACTGAACACTCCAAAAGCAGCATCACTCCTGGAGATCTCGTTTCCCTGGGTTGTCCCACAGTTCTTTTTTTTTTTATATATATATATGCGCTGGATTTGGTGAGAGAGCATGTTTTAGAAAGTGCCTGCATTGATCTTCTCTTGTTTCACAAACTTATCTCCATCCATCGCCGGACTTTGTGGCAGAGCGCATTATAGAAAAAGTGCAAGTCTATCCCTGTCCAGAACAGAATCCCTGTTCTGGCTTTGTGACAGAACGTGAGAATTTTTAGAGGAATTCCGACGCCTTCTGTTCATCTTGCATCCCCAAAGCCAGGATGCAGGTGTCCTTCGTGTGCACGGACCACCGGTCCATGAGCCGCAGCACAGACGACCGGCTCAACCGGCAGAACGCCAACAGCCCAAACACAGGCACCCGCAGCAAGTTCAGGGCCGTGGCCATGGTGGCCCGCAGCCTCGGCCAGCTGTCTGTCCAGAGCGTGCCATCTTCAAGTGACCAGAGCATGCGGACCGGCATGAAGTATAGGTAGGAGAATGCGTGGTTGGCTGTGGAAAAATGTTATTGGCAGGACACCTGAAGCCAGTTTTCCAGACTGGGATTTAGCCTGGTCCTGTACCTCATTTCCTTTTCACCAAGCAGAATACCATGTAGTCCAGGATTAGGCTTAATCCTTGTGTAGTGTGGCTGTAGAATTGGCCGCATGCATTCAGGTGTTAAAGAAAGTATGGAGGTAAAGGCTTTGGTCAGATGTGTGAATGTGTTTTCCATTGCATGGTCAAATAAAATAAAAATATAATAAAACAACGTACATCAAATATTGTCAAGAGTTATATGTTAACTTCTTTGTCCTTAAATTTGACCTGTTAAATTCTGATGTTAATTGAAAACATTTTGAAGAACAAATTGATTTGTCCTGTCAAGAAGTGTTGCAAAGCAGTGGCATTATGCATTTGCTTTTGTATTTCTGCAAAATGCCCCGATTGTTTTGAATGAATTCAGTTTGATGCAGCTAGCCCTCCAACTGTGTACTAGTTCCTGCAGTATTACCATAATACAGCCGTAAGATTAATGCTAACTGTGCTTTTTAATCATTATAACTCAATTGTCCTCTGGCAAATCATATTAATAATCCTTCTGTGTCTCCATCTCAGCCTATTCATGAAAACCCAATAGCTTCTTCCAGCATGGTTTCGGTTTCTCCTGTTTGAGGAAAAGATAAAGTACAGAACTAATGAAATAATGCATTCAGTATTACAATACTCAAGTGTGTGTGTGTGTGTGTGTGTGTGTGTGTGTGTGTGTGTGTGTGTGTGTGTGTGTGTGTGTGTGTGTGTG
>JBBJLR010000139.1:8813382-8855206 GCA_037577145.1 Brachypetersius gabonensis | reverse complement strand
GTGTGTGTGTGTGTGTGTGTGTGTGTGTGTGTGTGTGTGTGTGTGTGTGTGTGTGTGTGTGTGTGTGTGTGTGATTTGCGTTGAAATTAGTGGTGCACATATTCGACTACCATAACCGATTAATAACAGACTGTCTTAGCAAATTTCCTGCCATTCTCTGCTAATTTTTTCTTTGTATGGCTAGCTGCCTCTTATTCTTTCTATACGTCATCTGAATGATAGGTTCTAAAATACACGATTGGATTAGTGGTATTTGAAAGCCCTTATTGTATTTCCCCCCACTCCCCCCACCTCAGCTGAACATTCATTACAAACTGCAGTGCTGCTGTTCTCTGCTGAAACCATGAAAAACATCTCACAAAAGACACTGCAGTGTGTGCTGGAGTGTATAAGCAAGCAGAATAGAAGGAAGCAAGTTGTGGTTTGAAATGTCGATTAAAATTCCAAAATATTGCCTGGTAGTATATTAGGCACTGACATATTGCATCACTAGCTGTGATGGTTATAAAAAAGAGTCTCATTTTTATAACCATCACAGCTAGTGATGCAATATGTCACAATAATGCTAATTGTCCCAAAGGAAACTTGTGCAATCTTACTGTGCATTCGGTGAGAATGCCTCAGTGTGTGGAATATGGTTGGTTAGATAGTGTGTTAGCGAGGATGAGTTGTACCGACTACAATCTGAGTTTGTGACAGAGACAGAGAGTAGTAGTCGCTCAATTCAGGTCAGTCTATGTAGTCTTATTGGAGGCGAAGGCCACCAAGCTATTATAGCTTAAAATCCACCTTCTCTCAGCCCTCCTTGGCTCCTCTCTTCAGATTGATTAAATGACTTTGGTCAGGCCTGAATTAATGAGTCAAGCAAAACGGTTTATGATTATGCAAATGAGTCTGTCCCAGCTGAGCTGCTGACTACCTGGCATAGCGACAGTGGGGTCAGTCCCCACAGATCCTCTCGTTTGCATGTTTTCTGCATTTGAAGCGGTTCTGCAGGTAATCCCCGACATCTCCCAGCTGACATGATTCAGCAATGACTTGGTGCGTATTTTGCTGTGGAGTTTTGGAGGGCCAGTCTGCATCCACTGTGCGAAAACGATGCATTCCCTGTCATCCCATGGTGGGTAATGAAGCTCATTTTAAAACATTTGGTTTTCAGTTTCCTATCTTGTCTATATAAAAATGCAGTAAAGTGTTGAGGAATGTAACGTTGTATAATTGTCCAGGAAAAGTCACAAGTTATAGGTATTGTACTGAGATCTAAGCCATACACAGGCTACCAAAAGTTTGGTTTTCACTGCCGTTTTTAAATTGGAAAAGAAACCAACACTGTTTCTTGGTGTGAAAAGCCTGCCTAAATAATTTCAGCCTTTTTCTTACAGACTTTTGGCCCGAATATGGATTAGACGCTTGTTTTGAGGTCTGATTAATGCTGACATCATGAATTTTGCATTATTCCTAATGTACGGATTCTGTCAGTTCCTTGACCTAAACAGTTTTTTTTTATAGAATTTGTCCATTTATAGCATTAAAAACATTTTATCCCAAAAGTTTTTATGGCCAGTATATGTTTTTGCAAACTGATATTTTGAGGTCAGTGAAATGAGGCGTCTAAAGCTCAAAAAGAGGTAAAGAGCTCTCACCACCACTTGTTTCTATGTATAATTGAAAGGCGTGATTTACTGCCTGCCACTTTGGCATGCAGCTGTTCTGAAAGCTGAATTTAAGTGTTTAAATGCTGGTTCAGTCTTTCTCACATCATTCAGTGCTTGGCAATGTGCAACTGTACCATACCTTTACATAATTCATCATTCGTGCCGACTTTTCCTTTTCAGCAATGCTGCCACAGATGGAAGTGTTTTTTAAATAAAAGAACCTAATTAGTTTAATGTCACCAAGAGTGTCATCAAAATAGTTCTTTAACAGAATGATGACAGATGGTGTAACGTCACAGACATGCCATTAAAACCTGGACACGTTTGACCATTTCTGTCGAGCATCTGAATTAGAAATTTGGATCCTCAGTTAAAATAATGATCCAAATTGGGGCACATGAATGCAGTGATTGTGGAATTTGAGGTGCAGTGATTGCCCCAAATTAGCACATTTTGCATGAAGAAGTACTTCTGATGTGTTTGGGTTTGAGTGGAACGAGGTGATAGTACACTGCAAGTGTTAGCGAGTAGGCGTGTTAGGATTTTACAGTACTCGTGGTGCTCACTATTGCTGTTCCAGCCCCAGTACAGCCTCACTCCTACATGAAATATGGCTAGATGAATGTTTCTTAGCCATTACTGAAGTCAGTGAAGCCTAGTTTCTGCATAGAGTTCACCAGCACAGATTTCCCACTTTTACATGTGTACATTCAGTGCTTAATCCTCCACTCTGATAAGAACATGCTTTGCTGGATGCACGCCTGAAGGTATCTGTATGCTGTGTACTGTGCTGGGATTAATTAAAATATGCATGTGTGTGGTTTTAATAATGTTTACAGTTGCAGTTTTTATTGTCTCTTTCCCCCCTCAGTGCTTCAGGAATAGGTTTGTTAATCCAAGCCACATTCCTCCAGAAATAGACATTAAGCTTCTATTCATCTCCCGACTAATTGGTTTTGCATTAATGCAATGGACTACATTTATTTACACTGGCTGCTTCATAAATGACTTGTGTTTCCTCGTTGAATTGAATATTAATACCCTGTTTTAGCAGTCTGTTCTGCTTATCTTTCCTGAATCATTAATGAATTACCTGATCTGTTTCAGTTGTTTGCTCGTATTTAGCTACTTGGCGATACTGTTTTGATCTTGGTAATTGGGGCTTGTGAGAAATATAATCTTATGCAATCCAAAGAGAGAGCGTGCGGCCTACGTTTGTATTTTTGTGTGGGATCACTATATTACTTATATATTCCATATTCTACAGAATCACACGGTAAGTTTGCATATTAAGCAGATCTACAGATTCAGATGTTTGGACACTGCAGTGACCACCCATATCAAGTACACTGGGGGGTAGATTATGTGTCCTATCTAGGCTTCGTTAACAGGGGTGGAAGTTCTCTTTCTTTTTGTGCTGCTGCAGTCAACTGTAGAAGATCAGGTTCCAGCTTTCCATCACTTGCATCCTGGAAACTGGAAACTCCACACCCTGAACCAGGGTCAGTGTTACATTACTGTACAGACGAAACAACACCTACAACTATGTTATGTATGTAAAGCAGCTCTAAATCTCCTTCACACTTTTGTATGTCAAGGCACTTGGTCCAGATATTGTATTCTATACGTTTAACTAATCCTTTATCAGTAGTTCAGCTATTGCTAATTAGCCCATTTCTTACAGCGCTATCACAATTACTTGGTTAAACACTGCAATTATTGAAATGTCCTTTTCTCAATAAATTGACATGGTAATTTGCACAACAGTGCGTTTTATGTGTCTCTTACAGTAATTAAGATTTAGAGCCTGATGAGTCGCTCATTGATATGTAGAGGTGGATATGATATTTTGTCATTATTGTTGATATCATTTTGTTATAGTGACAATGTTTTTGGAGTCATATCATGGATGTTGTCAGTACTTCTAAAACACGGACGAACTCTGTTTCACAAAAACACTTGAACAGGACTAAAAATGCCCTTTTAAGTGAAACATAGAGATGTAAACAAGTGAATAAATAGTTTTTGATGTTTTCAAATGTGATACCCAATATGTTTATTTTTTTCTGTGTCGTCCTCTATTCATGTGATTCAATTTTCAGTGAAGTGTTAAGGAATCTTTGCTTTGTTTATTTTACATTAGTTGGCGTAATTCTGCTTAGTCATTAAAATAACCAGTTGATTGTTGTATTAAAGATATAGTCAGTAGTGACAGCCCTAATTTATTGTAATAAATCACACCTTTTGCTGCATGCAAGCACTGATGAGATAATAAATGAGGACTGCACTTTAGGAGTAGCCTCTATTAGACTACAACAATAAACTTTGTCATTTAAAATCATTATTGGTGATTTATTGAGTCAGGGTCAGCCATTAACCACTCAGCTAAGTGAGGCATACCAGAGAGAGAGAGAGAGAGAAAGGGAGAGGGAGGAAGACAGAGAGATAAATGTGGGTTTGAAATGTAACCCTTCCCAAAGCGCAGCTGAAGCTCATCTCGCTCATCTCAGGTGGAGCCTACTGCTTTTTGAAGAGGGTGTAGGTGGAATACCCAAAGCCTGAAATGATATTACATAAATTTCAGTGAACAAAGGCACATGATACTGCACTTGAGTCGGGTGTAGCACATTTGTGTGGAGAAGTCTGCATTTGTATTTTTAGGCATTTCTTCCTCAAGTCATTCTGAGTCCACGTGACTGTTTAGGGCAGTGAATTAATCCCTTCCATGCTTTGTTTCAAGCATATTCTTTAAAAAGAAAAAAAATAGACCACTTGGAGTCATGCTTCCCCCTTCTTTTATTTATTGTTGTTCCTGATAATGTAATAATAATTGTTATTTTTGTCTATCATCTGTTAGACTCTGTTCTGCACATTTAAAGCTGGTTTATCCAGGCTGCACCGAGAATTTTTGACGAGGACATCTTTTCAAACTTATTCGACCCCTCCTCAACATCTACACCAAATCCTGATGTCCTCATTGTCCCCCTAGAATCTTCAATCTGCCAGCCACAGACTTTAAGCATTGTGTTCGCTCATGTGTATGGAAGCCGGCTGATGGACAGCTAGCCCCTGTTGGCACTTGTTAACTTAATGGCCCAGAAATACTACTCTTGCATTCCACATGGCCACTGCTGTTTTGAACAGGGCCAGCGACATAAAATGCAAATGGACCTCAGCAGTAACTCATGTGATTTGTTTTACTCTGTTCTTTTGACAGTTTCTATGTATACAGAGTTGTTCTTGAACCCAGACATTTCCTCTTTTGCGGTCCTGCTGAAATTCGCAGGGACAAGCTCCCCAACCAGTGATTCATAAAGAGTAGTTTCAGATAGTCAGCTCACATGTCCGTTTTCTTATTGTCCAGGACCTCTGTATATGACCCAAGTGGATCACTGGTGTTCTTACGTCATAATTTTTCGGGTATAGGACAGAAATGACCTTTTCTCTTGCCACCTTGCTTTCTGGTGGCTCCACATGAACACATTGTTCCACACTGCAACCAGGCCCTGCTGTGCCAGGGCTTGGGCAACTGTCCATCATGCAGTATTTAGCTGCAGCCTGAAATATTCAGTGCGACACAGTGCTACCAAAGAGGTACTGCAAACACAGGGCCACATTCAAATCTTATTAACCCTAACTGTGCACTGTACTTATCACTGTTTTGCAGTGTTTCAGTCTAGATTGCACTTTTGATTTAGGACAATTGATTTGTTCAAACTGGAAAACCAGTTTATAAATGCTGTTTTTGCTGTATTTTTGAAAACTGGAATCAATCTCGAAATAGGTTGTGACATTTTTAAAGAAGACCATTGCTGTTTTTCGTGTCTGCCCATCACCGCTGTAATTGTTTACTCCTTCTCTTGCAGGAGGCAGTTTTCTTTAATCCGCTAAATAGTGATAAGTAGTGTCGACCCGTAAGTAACATCGACCATCAGCCACCACCTGACCGTGCTACATTTAAGCAGATAGTCTTATCTTTTCTCCTCAGAGAATGCAGCATGGCAGATAAATGACAAGCAGTTATCAGCTTCACCCACTGGTCAGCTTCCCCAGTGTTTTAAGGGATTAGCCGCGTTCTGTGAGTTTGCGAAAGCTGGAATATTATCTGCAGAACTGCTGCAAACTCAGGATTTTCATCTCTCTCGGTAGAATGCCCTCGGATGGCAGGTTCAGTTCCAGATCAAATTCAGTGTCGCTCCACATAACCTGCTGCAATTGGTTTAACTTAACATCCTTTCACTCACTGGACTCCCACATACTCCTAATTCTTCATGCACACCTCCACAAATGCATGTACACATAGGCCTACACATTCTCTCTCGCTCTCTCTTTTTCTCTCTCTCCCCTCTCTTTCTCTCTGGTCCTCTCCCTCCCTCTGTCTTTTTGACATATATTTACACAAATATATGCTTGCAGATACACGTGTGTGTGTGTGTGTGTGTGTGTGTGTGTATTTATATATTTTTTCCAAATGCACACATGCATGCCTCATACTCCTACTCACACAGACACCATGGTTATATCACTCCTAATCCCCAGTACGAGTCTTTATCTATGTACACGGGGAATAAAACACACACACACACACACACACAGGCCAGGTTTCTGATTTGTGGCACAAAGCAGTACATCATGTTTTCAGCTCCAAGGTTTGTGAAACTGAATGCATTAGAAAGTCATCTTAAAGGATAAATGGTGAAAACGTTTGCATCTTTAATGCGGTGAAAAGAGCTTTTATGCTGTTTCATATAAACTATACAAACAGTACAGAACAATCAATCTAGTACAGTTAGACTATAGGGACAAACGCAAAACAGCAAAAATTATGAACACAGTTATATGTGTACAATAAAACAAAGCATTTTGCAGATGGAAACTATTGCCCAAGGCATGCTCTTATTGCTCTACTCTTTTGTGGCAATATTGTGGCTGTTTGTCACCCTGAATTCCTCAAATGTCCTCAGTTTCTAACTTTTTCACACCCCAGTTCTCTCACACATGTACAGCTCCAGATAACTTCAGAAACTGTGAAGTTTTAAGGCTTTGGAAGCCAGTTCTCTGGTGTGCCAGGAGCTTTGCTCCAGAGGATGCCCCAGTTGAATGGATTTGAGTTCTCTGTCACACCCCAAGCACCGTGCCCTCAGGGTGACTGAGCATTTCTTGGTTTCTGTTCTTCTCAGCCCTGCGGCTTCTTGCACTTACAGACTCCACGCTTGCCCCAGTCTGTGAACCTCAAATGACTTGAAATGATGGAGGACCATGAGTGAAATATGAGTTGACCATTTTCTTAAAGCGAATCGATTTGGTGTCCGCACAAGCCTCATAAAATGGGAGATAAACTATCCTTCTTTCTTTGATGGTAGTGCTCGTAATAAATCAGGCCACCACGTGTAATTCTACTTCGAAATGGTACAGATGTCACTATGAATCTCATGATGACTGGGTTTGTGAAGATTACTCTCCCATAAGCCAACTCCCTTCCATAAGCAGTCCAGCTACTTGACTGAAAGGTCAACAGGACCTCTCAGTCAATACCATTAGCTCCTGACCACAAATATTAGAAACATTAATAATATATTTAGGACCACTTTTCCACTGGTAATACGATCTGAAGTGCATTCTCAAGAACCTTGTGTTCACTTTGTATTCATGAAAAAGTACTGCGTTGTTTCTTCTCATGAAAACCTTTCCACCTCTCCCCGTTTCTCTGCGCTTCTGATATAATTTACTCTTGCTAACATTGTCTCTTGAATTCGAAGGAAGGCATGCGACTGGAGGAAATGGTGTAATTTTGTTTTCATGTCTCCTAAATCGTTTGGATTTAGAGCAAAATGTTATTACCTTTATATCTGTAATCTGTTCTCTGAACTGTAAAGGATTACGGTTTTGTATTTTAAACAGTAATCCTGTTAGGTGTGGGGTTTTTTTTGTTCCCAGACCTTTGTGAGTGCTAGGCCTTCTAAAGAAAATGAAAACTGCCTTTGTTTTGACACTTGGCCAAGAGTTGTCTAATAGCTCACAATTCCTTTGTCAATCCTGCAGCACAGCTTTTCTTGTTGAATCAAATTAAAAAAAAAAAAAACAAGAAAAATCTTAACAACTCTCTTTTTTTATTTACAGAAACCTTGGGAAGTCTGGACTGAGGGTGTCATGCCTTGGATTAGGTGAGTGCTCCACCAAAGTTTGAAAAAATTCATACACATTTTTCCAAGTGCTGGAAACCCAACAATAGTGGCGTAATCCTTTCGCTCGTACATGTTTAGTTTCATTCGGCGTTAAGCTTATCTTTGTTAGATTATGGCACGTCCAAATACTCATCAGGAAAAGAATAGTAATCATATAAGGCTCTAGTTTTGTGCAAAGCAAAAGTGTGATTCCGGTTCTGTTCTGCAGGAACATGGGTGACGTTTGGCGGTCAGATCACAGACGAGGTAGGACCTCTCAAAATGCAATTCCTCTGTTTGTTATTTTTATGGAATTAGAGAGCAGTTGTTGAGCTCTAATAAAAACATGACTTCCATCACCGCCCACTGCTAGATGCCCTCTTGAATGAAGTATATACCCTTAGACCAGCTCATTAATTGAGCTCACGTTGCGCTGAAAGGTAGTGTGGTGTAGTCTACATTGCAAGCGCTAAATAATTAAAGAGACTGAAGCACCTTAAACGCGGCTATCCCCTCGATCCCATCCTCTCCTCTCTTCCCCTCTAACAGATGGCCGAACAGCTGATGACTCTGGCTTATGAGAACGGGATCAATCTGTTCGACACAGCCGAGGTCTATGCTGCAGGAAAGTGAGTGAGCCAAAATTGACATACAGCACACCTCATCATGCCGAATTTATCCACATTGCCATACACTAGAACATATGCCACAGCTCTAGTCTTGCCCAAGTAGTTAAATAATCACTCCGGGAGATACAACATTAAAAATACTGGCAGTCTAAATATTTGCTCCAGTGCACACCCAACAGTGATGTTTAGCATCTAATTTTCAACTGATGACATGGCCAGGACCCAGATTTCAATTCTACAAACAGCATGTGTGACTGGAATAATAAATGTGTGCAAAAGAAAAAAAAACCTGATGTTTTAGATTATTTAAAGTGAAACCTTTATGAAAGAATACTTTTAGTTTTTTGTACTTTTTTTCTGCACTTAGTTTTCTGTCTTAATTTCCTTAGTTATCTGTTCCCCATTTTCAGTGTGTAACTACGGTTACTGCTAAATCTGAAGACTCCTCTCAGTTTTGTCACCTAAGTGAACAGTGAATAAACATTTCCTGGCCAGAACTGCTGAATCATTCGCTATCTTGAAATGGCAACTGAAGACCCTGCCCTTAGAAGAACAACTATAAGTTTGTGTTCTAAACTAACTTCTCTGGTATACTGCCTCTCAGGGACGATCTTAGTTTAACAGCTCCTGATTTAAGTGTAGGTTTGAATACGTGAGGGACCTGTTTTCTTTGTACCCATGTACATTTCTCTAACTGCCAAATGCTGTAAATGTAAACAGTTGTTTATTAACTTTGTTATTGCTCTACTTGTTTTCGATGGCCAGTAAAATGATTTAACAACTACATTACATTGTGAATGATTCAAAGTAAAAGGTGTTTCGCCTCAGATCAGAACTTGTATGTGAGCCTCCCATAGGAAGATGCAGCTGAAACCAGCCAGCTGTGGATTAGATTCACCTTTCACATGGGGCAGAGTATACTGAAAATGTATGTCACTGAAGAAAGGTCAAAAGTCTGCAATACAGGAGCTGTGATATTTGGTTTTGAGCATACGGCTGTAAAATACCCGTTTTAAAACACGTTTTAGTGAAGCTTAACCTTAACCAGCCTTAGTCATGAGCAGGATGAAGCACAGTAATCTAAGAGATTATCCTCCTTCTATCTACAATACCTAAGATTACACAACCTAGAGTCATCACCAGCCTTCAGTATGCCATGATCTTGCTCCAGCAATGTGTAGGATGTAGAAAACCAACACGAGGAAACACATTTTTGAAGGCGGGTGTCGAATGCTGCAATAAACGTTGATGAATGTAAAGAACTAGAAAAAAGTACTAGAATTGTGAAATAGTGAAATCTATTGATGGTTATCAAAATGAGTGCTGTTAAATACTGAAATAGTGGAACTGAATTCTTTATTTACAGTGTCGCTGAGAATCTTAAGACTGTAACTTTAGCATAGTCAGTGTTTATTTATTTAGCCCATTGTCACACAGAGGTCATGCAGTGTCTCTTACAGTAACAGAATAAAAATATTAATAAATCAGGAAGCATGAAATAGTTGGAAGTTAAAAAATAAATAATAAAAAAAAGAAAAGAAGTTGAAGTTTGTCATGTGCACAGAGTACAATGAAATTCTTACTTGAACCCTCTTCACAGATAGAACATAGAGATATAAAATACTTGAAAGACAATACAGTACAGTAATTAGTCGCGGGTTGAGTTGTATAAATACAGTAAGTGACAGTGCAGTGTAAGTGTAAAGTGCTATAGTATTACACATAGTATGAAGAGCAGGTGTATTGCACACAGAGAGGACCACAGTTACTGTGTGTTGAACAGTCTGATGGCACTGGGGTAAAAGCTGTTCCTGAATCGTGTATAGAATGAATAGATTGTTAATGAAAAAGGTTAAAAGTGCAGTGAACGGAGAACAGTGCAGTTCTTAGTGACTTTTTAAAGCTACTGTTGGTGCAGATCTGATATTAAAGGGCTGTTCCAGCAGTGGACTGCAATGACTACATGCCATTGCACCATGATTAGCTTCGGCGCTTTACGTAACTAGCTGACCATCTGACCATCAGCTGACCAAGACCTACCGAACATAGTAAACTGTTACTAAGTTGGATAGTTTAAACACATGATGCAACTCATCCGTAAATTGCCACGTTTATTGAGTGTCTGAGCAAGGAAATCACCAACCTACTGTACTCCAACCCCTTAAGTCCTGACCTAGTTAGCTGTCGTAGTCTTTACCAATTTGATGATGACGGCAAACGAGGCACATAAATTAGTCGGAGACAGTAGAAGTATGTGTTAATTTCAGACGCTGTTAACCACTTTGATCTAATACTGAAAAAGTTACTGTGTAAAACAAACATATAAATGTAAAAAGGGACAAATAATACCTGGAACACAGTGTTAATAAAGTCTTGAGACTGTAAGCTCATGACTTATTAGATTCATTATACACTTTACAAGCTTAAATGAGATGTTCTCTATGATGGTTACCTAAGGTGTCATGAGATGTTATCATCTTTACCCCAGGGAGCAATGACCTCACAAATTCAGACTGAGAGTGTTAACGTGAGAAATCCAGTGTATGACAGTGCCGCCGCAGCGAATTGTTCAAGTTGCCTGATCCTCGCTTCTGCTCCCTGCGGCGCTGTGGATGCTGCACCCATGTGAGGACACAAAGCCCTGCTCAGCAGAATTCAGCTGCTAATATGTCTGAATGAGAAGAGCAGCCTGACACATGATGCTTCGTTAATAAACTGCACAAATGGATGGAAGAGAATGGCGAGTGTGCACTTTGCTGTTAGCCTAGTGCTAAACATCAGTGTCGCTCAGTGTAGTTGGAGGGGGGTAATATTAGGGCGGTTTGTTTTTTGGATTCGCCGTTTGGATTCTATGCTGCCCCTAAAGCTGTTGAATGCCATTGGTGTGTAGCCAGTCCTGGGGCAAATGCCCTGGAGTAAATATTCACTGTGGCCAGGCAGAATACACAGAAACACATGAGCAGTTACACACACACACACACACACACACACACAAACCAATGACGCGCAAATATACACGGCCGGCTGTGTGAAAGCACACAGACATCAATTCCGATAACTTCTCTCTCTGTCTCCCTCTCTCATAAGCAAACAAAAACACAGGCTGCACCTCCCACATATCCGTCTGCCTCTATCTCCATCTTCCTTACACTCACACACACACACACACACACACACACACACACACACACACACACACACACACACACTCACTCATGGACACTCAATCTGAGCTGGTCACATTAAAAGAGGGTGTCATGATTTTGTGTCACGGAGTTTTGGTATACATTTATGTCTGTCAGGTTCAATGAGATTCATCTCTACTGGTAATTTCATCTGAAAATTTACACAATTTCCCAATGCATCGCTTGTAGTTTCAAGCTATAAGGCGAACCAGCATACAATAGAATCTTCACCATTTATTCAATGCAACCTGCTTGTCTTTACCAGCACACATTTGCTTTAGATTAGATCATGTTTTTGGGTCATCAATAAAAGTACAAATATCAGACTTCAGGAAGACTTCTGCAGCTTTTTTAGTTCTTCTGTGTAAAGCCAGTGCAAAGCTTAATCAAGTCTTGACACCAGTGGGCAGCTGGTGGCCTAGTGGTTAGGGTCACCTAGAAAGTCGTTGCTTCGATTCCCAAGACCTCTAGGCACCTCCAAGGTACCCTGAAGCAAGGTACTGTCCCCACACACTGCTCCCTGGGCTCCATGTTCCTGGCTGCTCACTGCCTTACTTGGTCAGTGGGTTAAATACAGAGGTTGAATTGCGTGCTGTTCACACTGTGTGCTGTGGTGTGTTTACGTATGATAGAATGGTCACTTTTCACTCTTTCATTTTCACCAGATCTTGGCTGTTCAACTGCATTATGGTTAAAGGGACAATGTGGTTCTTTTTTTTGGCCAACCTTTTCCTTTAATAGGAAAAGTTCCCTCAGGAAAAGTTTCCTTCCTTCAGCAACAAACACATTCAGCAGTCTTTCCGTGTCAACCTCATCTTAAAACCCGGCTGATTGCCTTGCCTGCTCTGCAAGCCCATGTCTCATGACTGAAGAGCGAAAAACCACATTTCAGAAAGGAAGACCCGAGGGGTCGAACTAATTGGATAACTGCTATCAAGCATGGTGCTCTTTCACTCCTCCACTTAGCAACCTACTGTACCACACACGAACCTGCGCACGAAATGAGGTACGAGAGGGGCGTTTCAGAGCAGCGAGATGGACACTAGGGCAGACAGAGATAGAAAGGAACAGGCCGATGAGAGCCGCAAAGGTCACATGATGACCGGGCATCTTGTTTTGTTTGATGTTCGTAGAGCCAAGTGAGCTCTCACTGGCAGAGCGGACCACAGGCCTGTTCAAACCTACACTGGGGCCTAATTAGCAGCCTCAGCATCGCTAATGGCTGCCATAAAGACTTGCAGCCACTAAGCTGTCAGTGCCACTCGGCTGAGCCTGCAACAGAGAATCATCCTGCAGAATCTTCTGCAGATCAGTGCGATCTCAGTGCGCTTAGTGTGAAGATTTTCTGCCTTACTGTCCGTTTAAACGATTGCTTGCCTGCATGGTGAAGCCATGATCATCATTATATGGTCCTGTTCGGAAATACATTTTTTTTGGGGGGGGGACTATATTAGAAGGTCGGAGAAACCTCAGACTTCTACACATGTCAGTTCTAAAGCCTTGTGCACATTATGTACAAAAAAATACAAGGTAGCCACAAAACAGTGGATATGTTTCATTCATTTATTGGTTTAACTGCAAAAGCAAGTCAAATATTACATGTAGGTATTGCTACCGACTTTTTAAAATCTATAAATTTTCAACAAAACAATTATCACTTCATCACCAGTAGTCAAATATATCACCCAGTCTTTCACACAGTTTTCCCTTAACCTCAAATGTTATTTATCAGCCTATGCATGTTTGGAATCTAAAGTATTCATTAATTTTGCACAGCAGCTATTAGTCTAATGTAGATAACAAGTAATAGAAGTGTAGACTGATTAAATGAAACCGCATGATTCAATTACACTCGCCATAAACATACAGCATTGACTACTTGCACTATATTTCATGGCTGTTTTAAGCTATTAAAACTATTTTTTCAGTTTTTTTCATTCTGCCTTTATTTGTTTGCTTAGTTTCATGTCCATGGTGACTGTCACTGAAAACGATGGATACCTCTGATAACCATCTGCTTTTCTCTCCATTACAGGGCCGAGGTAGTGCTGGGAAATATCATCAAGAAGAAAGGATGGAGGTATGCTTGTGCAGAAGTGCACCTTTTAATTTCCGCCCAGTCGTTCTTTTATCTCTGCTTGATAACCTGGCCCAGTAAAAAGGCTGTCAGAGGAGAACAATTCCACGTGTGGCACTACGTACAGCAGGCAGACAGAGATATGAAATATTAATGCCAGGAGCAGGGCCGTCGCTGAGCCTCCTAGCTTTCTGAATTATGGATCAGATTCATGTCTGTAGTTCTGGTTTGTTACCAGTTGATGTGTGTTTGTCTGCTGTAACTTCGTTTCCGCAAGTTCAAAGGGGTCTTTGCTTGCTCGTCAGAAATCCTCGTTTGCAAATTAAACTGTTAATGCCAAGGATAGGTTTTCAGCGTGGCTGGGCTACAGTGATAAAGCAGAGAGTAACGGAGCTCTCCTTAGGAGATGATCAAAAAAGAGAGCGTGTGCATCCGTGCTCACCTAGTAGCCCTGCAGCTTAGTCATCCTGCCAGTCAAAGTGCATCAGTATCAGGCCACGCAAGAGTCCCCACCAGAGAGCGCAAGCCTATTTCAGTCCCCCTGGTTGTATGCGTGTGTGTATTCTTTTGAAATGAAGCCATGCATTTATTAGCATTTGCCTGCAACTGTTTAACCCTTTTCTATATTTTTGTATTTCAGCTACTGTTTCTACAGCCTTAATGAAAAAATTTGACCCTTTTTGAGCTCTTTCTTGCTTGCTTGCCTGCTTGCTTATTTATTTATTTATTTATTTATTTATTAGGCGTTCCAGTTTAGTGATTACTACGAAAATTTTCTGGGGTGGAAAGTAAGTATTTGTTATTTTGTTGTCTACAAATGTAAAAACACCTCGAATTTAAAGTTGGCCAAGTGTCACACTTAGTCTCAAAGAACTAATAAAGATGTAAGTTGTTTGTGGATGAAAGTGTCTGCCAAATGAATGTAATGTAATGTAGAATAATGTGACTAGAACTGTAGACTTTGTATTTTCATTGAATCCTATAACCCTGTGCACCTATTGCTATTACCATCCACTAGGGCAGAGACTGAAAGAGGATTGTCCAGAAAGCACATTATAGAAGGTAAGCCCAGATCAAATATGACACTGAACCCAGAGCTTCTGTTATTTGTTTACTGCTAAGAGAACACGGGTGTTTTTGAGGTTAAAGTTCCTGGTGTTTGCTGAATAAACAAGCTCATTATGGCCCCAGTATCAAGTGTTTACTGTAATGATACCAACATCGTTTTTGTGCTCAATCAACATGAGTGTCAGTGTTTTATTACTCTGTGTGACTTGAATAAATGTGTTAACTGAGGCTGTGAAACTGCTCTGTAGGTTTAAAAGCTTCACTGGAGAGATTGCAGTTAGAATATGTGGACGTGGTGTTTGCGAACAGACCAGACCCAAACACGCCTATGGAAGGTGAGGAATTACAAGAAGTGGATTTGCTGATCGTTCAGTTTCGGTAACTTTTTGAAGAGACATATAACACTTAAACACTAAACCCTGCAGCATCCCTGGAGTCTTACGAGCTTGAGTAGCCACATAGCTTTCTAGAAATACGGATTCAAAGCCATAGCGAGTGGCAGAAAAGCTGCTTAAGAACATGAAGCAGGAACCAAGATCCATCATCCCATGGTCAAATCAAAGTCTGTCTGACAAAATCTGGTGGACCACTGATGAGAATTTGCAATAGAAGTAAAATATTATGTAATGTACTTTAAGAAATGTTCGCAATATTCTGACATTTGAGAAGGCCACGTGCCACGTATGACCATGATTCAGCAATTTAAACACTGCACTAAATCTACCAAGACTGGTAGTAGCCCACCCAGAGTGGTAGTAACCTGCCTGTGAACCTGATGATCACAAAGTAGTTCAAACCCCCACCCCAACAACACATCAGTTGTAAATCTGTAATAGACCACTTCAGTACCACTTCAGTGAACGGACTTTAATGGCAAAACAGACAGCTTAAGGAAACTCTTGCCGTATTTCAGTGAACCATTTGTCAACATTCTGAAAGCACATAGACTCCGAATTATCCAACATACGCCGGTGTAATGTGGAGACATAAGGCTAACGAGCTGCCACTTGATCTTCAGCTCACCACAAACACTTTTTTCACTCTCAATAGTTTTTGTCAACACCACGATCTAATTTTACCATTTCTGGATCAATATGTGACCTGATTTCTTCATGAAAATTAGCTCTTCAACAAGTATTTTCCTATAATTAGCATTATACATATCACAAAATGGCGGGCCAGGTTTTTACACCTTTTGGAAATGCTCCTTAGTAGAGAAAAGGCTCTTTACTAACTGACAGGCCACACTTTTGATAAGGCTGTCTATTGTAAGAAGTTGTGTGAAGTTACTGTAGAGGTCCTTGTTGTTGACCTGTTGGTCTGTGGAAACCCCTGCCACCCAGATTGTGATGTAACCAAGCAGTTATGGAATGAGGAGCGACTGGTCTTTTCAAATGTAAGGAGAAGGATTGTCTACATCTATTTATTTCTCCAGCTGCCCTTTCAAAAGTTCACCAAAGTTCATGTTAACATATGACCCGACCCTGGAGCGGTTGCGGTCTTCTGCTCTTTGTCCTCTTCCATGATGCTGCACTATATATGTGTCAGAATCTTATTCATTTTCTGCCTTTCTCTCTCCCCGTCACGCTCCCTCCCCTCCTCAACTACCCTCTCCAAACTTAAATGAAGTGCTGCGCTTCATCAAACATGGCCATCAGCGAAACTGCCGTAAATGACTTGCTTGTACTCCAGACTCCCTCGCCCTGCCCAGAGATTGTTTATTAGCGACGGCAGAGATTTATTTATTTGTTCCTCTCATTATTTTCTTCTGAGCCATTGTTTTCCTGGCTGCTAGGAGGTGTTTATTTGGTTCACTTTAAATTGTATTGATTAGAAGAAAATGGCCAGCTCGTTTAAGCAAAATCTACCAAAGAGTTCATTCAGGCCAGGCTTCTGTTTTTTGAATCAATCCATTGTTCATTTCCAACATCCCTGCCAGTGCATTGTGGTGGCAATGCTGTGACATGCTGTAACTCAGGTTAATTCAGGTCAATCTGTTCTGATCCACAGAGACGGTCCGAGCGATGACCCACGTTATTAATCAGGGAATGGCCATGTACTGGGGCACATCCCGCTGGAGCCCCATGGAGATAATGGTGAGCCATTTCAGCTACACCCTCGCTGTGCCCACTCTTTTGGTCAAGCATTCTCGCCCTCACTTGTTCTCTTCTATAAGAAGTTTCACTTTTTTTAATGATTAATATTGGGGTTTACTTGTAGCCTCCCTCAAGTGACATCTTGACTTCTTTGAGAAACTTTCTAATGAAAATCACCCAAACAAATCATCAGCCTTACCTATAGGCGTTTAGAAATCATTCACCGCAAATGCTTTTAGGCAGTAAAGCATCATACTGAGTGTATCAGCCACCCACGACTCCATGAGTCAGAAACTGCAATGTGTGGTAACTGTTGCCACCTACAGCATGTTTATTGATAGACATAGTAATTTTTTAGTAAGTCCTAGTTTAGGTCAGACCTGTTCGACTGCCGTTGCTGTCCTCCACACTGCCTCAGGTTTTCATAACCTCGTAACCTAGTTTATGAGGTTTATAAACCTGGTTTACACTTAGACGCTTACTGTAATTTGCTTTAATTAGCTTTTTTTTGTTTACAAAGTTGGTTGGATCCTAACATAAATGAAGCACTCGCAGCATCCTTTGCCCGTTTCCCAATTTTACCAGTCTTTTTGTGTCTGAGCTCCTGCCGCCTTTGCAGTCCTACACCTTGGTTCTAAGGTCGAACAAAAACTGATCTAACCATTAGTGATGGCAGGTTTACGACGGCCCCCACGATTTAAAATGATTTAAAATGTTTTTCTTTTTAACCCCTTACATCGAAAAATTATGAATTTGATTAAAAACTATATTTAAAAAATCAGCACAACAAAATAATGTATGTTTTGTCAGTTTTACACTATTGTGACAGATCAGTTTGTGTTAGCTTTGAGATTAATCAACCAACACAGCACAGGCACATGTATTTAATTGGTCAAACACAAATTACTTGTTTCATTCCACTTTATTTCCAATTCTAAAGCAATTTTGAGTGAAAGAAATGTGCATTAATTAAAAGATCTTGCACTGTGTCTTGCAGGAAGCGTACTCTGTGGCACGACAGTTTAACCAGATTCCCCCAATCTGTGAGCAAGCCGAGTATCACATGTTCCAGAGAGAAAAGGTGGAGGTGCAGTTGCCTGAGCTTTTCCATAAGATAGGTAATTACTACTGTCTTCTGCAGGAGAAACACCACCAGAGTTGGTTTGCATTAATTGGGCATTTCTCAGATTGTCAGTTTCACATCCAGTGGTTTGTGTACATCATATTACATCATGTTGTGTAAAACCACACATTTTCCACTGGCGCTATTAAGACGCATTGTCATAGCTGCCACTTGTCCAAAACCTTCTAGACACCCTCTCTAATTAGTGAAGTTGGGTACGTTAAGGTGCACTCATTGCTTACACACAGCTGTCTCCACTGAAAAGACGTATTTGACCTCACTAATGCTTTTTGCTTAGAGCAGTGGTTTCACAAAAAGTGAAAACTAATTGCATTTGATGAAAGTTGGACCTTTTAGAATTCAAATGTCTACCAAAAAGAATTCAGTTCTGTGTATGTTTGTTTGCGTTGGTGTTTTTTAGGCGTAGGGGCAATGACATGGTCCCCACTGGCCTGTGGGATCATCTCAGGGAAATATGACAGCGGGGTGCCTCCGTACTCCCGCGCCTCTCTCAAGGTACTACGTTTCCCCTCAGCCCCTCTGTTCCTCGCTGCTTCTAGTCTTCTAGAACATTTGTGCCGTCATAAGTGTCCTTGATGTTTTAATGGATGTGTTCGTGTCTTCCAGGTTCTAGCTTTGGGTGTTTTCCCCTGTAGATGTGTTTGTCTGTGAAAATACCTTGTTGTGGCATGAACCTTCAGACCAGAATCTTCTCAACATTTTTGTTTTGTCATGTGACCGTGTTTCTGTGGTAACTCTGAGGAGGATATTTGTTTATTTAACGCGAATGTTTTGGTGCATCTGCTACACACTCACACACGCACACACGCACACACACTTATACTCAGTCTTCCACACACCCACAACAGCATTTCTAAAGCACAGCGTCGTGTATGTTGGTGGAGTGGCATGCAGCATTGTATTGCTGTTAGTCATTTGCTGTTCACTAGACCAGTAGCCAGTCATCCCTTCTTCATCTTCCCACCCCCCTTAGTGTGATAGCACCAGGGTCATTCATACTGTGTTCTTTTACTCTGTGTGAATCACGTATGAAGTGACACTTGAGTGATGTCCTGTGCTGGTGATCTGGACAGTGATGGGTCTCTTTGTATTTTAGATCTATGAGTGCTTGGATCATCAGAGCAGACTGGACCCTTCCCACTGCTAAACTTAACCAGTGATGTACCGTCCGGGTTATTTATCCCGGCGCACACACAAACATGCACTCTAATTCATCTAATGATTTAAAAGAGAAGTTTCATATTGGATGTCAAAGATTAAATGAACCTTTAGAAGTCTCAGAAGTTGTCATCAACCATATAAATACAGGCTCTGTCAGGGAGATCGATTCCTGTTGATGCCACAGTCATTTGTAGCCAGGAATCCAAGAGAGCATAAATGGCCTCTCAATTTCACTGATCAGCCACAACATTAAAACTGTTCCTCAAACCATTCCTGAACACCGTCTGGAAGTACTGCCTGAAGAGGGAACTCCCATTAGGGAATGGTATAAAGGGACATACTTGTTTTACAACAATGTAGGTGGTATGTGTCAAAGCAACATTCACAATAATGCCAGGACCCCAGTTTTCCCAGAAGAACGTTGCCCAGAGCATCACACTGCCTCCTCCGGCTCTCCTGCTTCTCATAGTACATCCTGATGCAATCTCTTCTCCAGGTCACCAATAAACACGCACCCTTCTGTCAAAGCCAGCATTAACCTTTTCAGTAATTTGTGCTACAGAAGCTCTTCTGTAGGATCTGGCCAGATTGACTAGTCTACATTCCCCAAGCCTTGGGTGCTCATGACCCTGCCACAAGATCATTAGTCCTTCCTTGGACCGCATTTTATAGGTACTGTGCGCTCTGTACTGGGAACATTTTCTACAAATCCTGTCGTATTAGTTAAGACCCAATCGTCTTAAGCATCACAAGTTTTCCCTTGTCAGAGTCACTCAGATCCTGACGCTCGCCCATTTTCCAACACATCAACTTTGAGAACTGACTGTTCACTTGCTGCCTAATATATTCGGGTAGCATTGTAACGGGTGGCATTGTAACAAGATAATCAGTGCTATTCACTTCATGTGTCAGTGGCTTTAATCTTGTGGCTGATCCGTTGATATACGAATTCTAATCTTTCGTTCCATTCTACATTTGTGTTTAGAAGTAGAAGAGGAGTTATTTGTTTAAAGCTCCTCACATTTTGTGCGATGTCTGTTATTGTTTGACATCCGAATAGAAAACATTACAGAAGTGTTTACGAATACCTCTTCGTACAGAATGCCAATCTGTATGCTAGTGAATGCAGTTTGTTATATGACTCACTATGTTAAAAAACAAACAACAAAAAAACAATGAAGTAATGTGACATAATGACAATAGCTCTGGGCTGCTCAAGGTTAAACCAATGGGTGAACATTAGTTAATTGAGTAAGTTACCAAGTTAATTTAACGTGGTAAATAAATGTTTGTGTGTGTGAAGTTTTACCCCTTAAAGTTGTCCAAGCAAAGAGAAGCACCCGGACTTGGTCATCTTTTTGGGAAAGACAGAGTCACATGTTTAAAAACAGGCTCTTGCTCACAAAGGTGCTCCTTGGTGTGGTGTGTGCGCATGAATGTGTGGTGGGTGGGGGTGTGTATGTGTGTGTTAGAGAGAGAATGCGGGAGAGAGCACCGCCGTGCAGCAGGGGCCCCTGTTTTTGAGCAGGTGTGCTGTGTTGTTGACAGGGCTACCAGTGGTTGAAGGACAAGATCTTGAGCGAGGAGGGCCGGCGTCAGCAGGCGAAGCTGAAAGAGCTGCAGGCAATCGCCGAGCGGCTGGGCTGCACACTGCCACAGCTAGCCATCGGTACGCAAAACCCTGACACACTGCCGCTCTCTCTCTTTCTGTCTGTCTGTCCGTCCGTCCTGTACCTCGCTCGCCCCCCACACCCTCATCCCTCCCTCCTACACATACACACCCATGTAAGGGTCACTGGGTAACTGGTAAGAATGAAACACTGCAGATATTCACACCATCACTGCTGCATCCATTGAATATATGTTTTATGTTTAGTTAAAGAAAATCAGGGGTTGCAACATTAGGATACGTTTTATTCTTATTTTGCTTTGGTTGGATTTTTACTATTTTTGTTTACTACAAAGGTTTTTCCAGGGCTACTACATTATTGAACTTAGTCAGTTAACCTGATCCTGGTACAGTCTACTGATAAAATATTTGTCACAGACACATGAGAAGGAAAATGAGCAGACACCAGAGTGTAAGGTAACGTTATGACAGGTTAATGTACTTAGCATCAACACAGACTTGGCACTGGAATGCGCCTCAAATGGAATCACGTCTAAATGATTTTGCACACCGGGAGTACCATGAAAATGTAGAAAATAATGTGTGCAAAAACTGTTAACTGGTAGTGCACATGTATGTACTGTGAAAAAATTACAAGGCAACATAACATGACTATATTAATGATAGTTGGCTAGTGAGTATCTGATAATACCTCATATAATGAACCTTACAAAGCGATTAGTGTACATAAACAAAATAAATGATTACAGTAACACTTCACTGAAGACCAGTAAATGTAAGGCTACATGTTAACTGCATGAGTCTCTTGATAACTGACAAATCACCATTCTTTTCTAGCTAGCACTTATTGGAATACGTACTTATGAATGTTTTAGGTTCATGTCAGTTGTCAAAGCTGTGTCATATAGTGGCAGTAACACTAATAATAATCTTTAGATGAACAGGTTTAACGTTATTTTGTTCTGTTTCCAGTTGCATCCTATGAAATATATTGTTAATTTTTCGTTTAACTGTTTCTGATTCCATTCACATACACACAAAGGCACAAACACACACGGACACACATGCCTTAAATGTCCTTAAAGTGAAGTGTGAGTGGATTTGTGTGTGTGTGTGAGTTTAAATTGTGAACAGTGTAGGTGGTTTGTGAAGTCTGGAGAGAGTGAAATAGTCTATTGGATCAACGGAGTGGTGGATTTAGTTTCATTGCAATGGATTACACAGTGCGTGTGCGCGCGTGTGTGTGTGCGCAAGTGTGTGTGCGCGTTCATCCCTCGCAGTTGACCCTCGTTTGAGAAGTGCCCCGCCCCACCCCCCCACCCCCACCCTCACCACCTCCTGTCGACACTAAAAGCTCCCCGCAGCGGTAAAGCCCACACCCTGTCCTGACAGCGCACCACTGCTGATTTACACACTGCAGGCGAAGTGTGCGCACGCTTCCGACAGCCACTCAATCCCCCTCCGGTGGCGTTCCCATACAACCCGTTAGCGCACACCTCGGCCTGGCTCCTTTTCCTCAAACCCACAGGCATTTCTCACCCGGCTCACCGCGTGATGCGGCATCATAGATCACATTTCACACCCCATTAGCGAATGCCACTTCCTCCAATCACTATAAATCCCTCTCTCCCTGCATGACTCTAGTCAGATAATTTATGATCAGGCCAACAGCATCCCTCGCATTCATACAGTTGGCACTATTGAAGACATACAGGGTTATATTTATTGCTCAACTGGGTTATATTTATTGCTCGGATACAGTAGGGCTATCACTACTGAGTAATCTACCCATCATTTTCGCCTATTAATTCAGTAACGGGAGCTTTTTAAAAGACCAGAAACTGATTAAACCAAACAATAACAAGTAGTTTATAAGTTGATAAAGTAAATGTAAATAAATGCTTTATTGGAAAGTAGTTAAAGTAAGAAAGACCAGAACTCTGTTATTCCATTTACTAATGCATTAATAACTTAATGCAGTTTTAATAGCAATAAAACTCGATAGTTAACTATCTTTGAGAATACTAGTGATGCAGTGAACCTATGCTTGCGTGTTATGGGGCAAACAAATATGGGGACATTTATGTCCTTTGCTTCTGGCTATATCTGATGGTAGGTTAGGTCACAAGCCAGTAAAAAAATGAATTTCATTAGTGGTGGGTAGTGACTGAAGGCCCTAAAACCTTTTTTTGTGACAACAGTTTGAAAAAAAATGAGATATCTCTACAGCCTTGTTGGATGTGTGTGTGTGTGTGTGTGAGTGTGAGTGAGAGTGTGTGGTCACTGAGAATCAAAGGCGAAACTCTCTCTGTCCTCTAGAAGACTGCGCTGCAATCCTCAGGGCTGCCTTTGTAAGTAGTTCATATTATTAGTGAATGGAAATCTTGTTGTAGGGCATCAGTGCTGCACACGAGCTTAAAGATGGATTAATGTTTTACTCCAACCAAATGGCCGCTCTTATTCATGCACTCACAAAGCGCAGTAGTGCCTACACACAATGTGGCAGAGCCACAGATGGCACAGGCACACACACAAACGTCATACATACACACACACACTTTCTCTCTCTCAAGGAGTGAAATCCCCGCAGAGTTCCCGTCCAGTGTGGTTGAGGTGTTGCATGTGCCGTCTCTTGGGGGCTGCAGCAGTACATGGCTTCTCTCACCTCCTCTCCAAACCTCTCCTCCGGTGCCATTTTCACCGAGCACTGCCTTAGCTTGCCTGCTTAGGCCAGCAAGCAAAAAAATTAAGATATTTTTGTCTTTATACAGTATACCACGGTGCTGGGAGCCATGGTAACAGTGTGGTCTGGCAGCTGGTTTTTTTTTCCCTATGTGTGTTATGTGAGATGCTTCAGTGTGTGTAGGTGGGGAAAGTGGCTACAGTTTTTTTTTTTTTTTTTAATTTTGGAATTAGCTTTAGTTTTTTTCCACAGTCTATACTTGGGTATGGGTAAAAAGTACCTAATTATGTTTGTGTGTGTGTTTGGTTGGTGGACGGGTGGGTTGGAGGGTAAATGGGGGCATAGTGTGCTTGTGTGCTGTACTGGGTATGATTATATGCTGGTCCTCTACAGCGTGGTGCCTAAGGAATGAAGGAGTCAGCTCCGTGCTCTTAGGAGCTTCCAACAGTGATCAGCTAATGGAGAATATAGGCGCAATACAGGTAAGGCCCCTGGGTTCCTGTGTGTTTGTTTTTGAGGAAAAGTTGGTATGTGTTGGTTAATGTTTGCATATTTTTCTATATGTGTTATTCTTTGATCATTTTGAATTCATCCAATTTTTTATATCTGCAAACTAACAAACGGTCTAAGGTAAGGAATAGGATTCAAACCCAAAGTGTCACTAGTGGAGAATCAAAATAGTGCTGCCAGTCTCTATACTGGATGACACCCTCCCCCTAGTGGTTGTTGTAGGACCATTTAAACTGTATTTCTCTCCAGTGCTCTGCTTTGGAAAGCTGAATTCCATTGATAACATATCAGCAGTCCTAACAGCTAATTCCCCTCCAAAAAACAGATATAATAAACAGACATAAATCCCCACCAGTACATCTTGGAGAAATGACTTGCTTTTTTAATTTTTAATTTTTTTTTTACCATGTTCAGTAAGTGTAATGTTATAATAATGCAGGACCAAAACTGAAACGTTTCAATTTTTCCACTTTTTATTTTGACATAGCACTGAAAATATTTGTACCGTCTCTTTCGCAGGTCCTCCCGAAGTTATCCTCCTCCATTGTGCACGAGGTGGACAGCATACTGGGGAACAAACCCTACAGTAAAAAGGACTACCGCTCCTAGTACATTAGCAGACCAGGGGCCACCCCGAACCGACCTTTGCCTGTTCCTCTGTTTGCTTGAGCTTTTACTGAATGAGTAAGCGGTGCATGAGACCGGCAGGCACCCCCAACCCTGGAGGGGAAGCCTTTTAGAAAAATACAAGGCAAGTCAAGTTAGAAAAAAAAACAAAACAAACAAAAACAGACAAAAAAGATACAAGGAAAAAAAACCTAGAGAGAGTAAGTCACTCACAGAGAAAAGGAAAGAGCCAGACCTACCCAGTAGGAACATGAGCTCATAAAGTTAAACATTCAACTGTGCAGGAAAAAAAGTCATTTAAAAAGCTGAAGTTAATGAGCAAAAAAGACAGAAAGAAAAAATAGCACACGCTTGCTTGGCTGTTGGAATATTCTCTTTTTTCTCTTTGCATTTTTTTTTATTTTTGATTTTGATACTGAATGCATATTTGACAAAAGAGCAGAGCTTAAGTTAATATGGATAATCAATTCAGATTCGTTGCACATCTCCCTTAGCCACTCATAAGGTCTGCTTGTTTGTACACGGACGTCGGTCTTACCATCAAAAATTCTCCCCGAGAAAACCTTTCACTGTGTCGTCTGCGTCATGATTGCACGTGCCCCTTCGCAGATGAGCCAAACAGCACTTTAGCAGTCTGTCTGAGGAAGTGGCTATGGGAGGCACTGATGCTGTGTGAGGAGGGAAAAGAAACCAACATCAGTGTTGCTTTTATTTCCCAAGTACAGGGCATCGTCTTAGTGCCCGTTCCCTGCTGACTGGCCCTATAGCACAGTCGTGACTCCAGAAGACATCAGCCATGCTTTCCCAACAGGGCCACAGGAGATCACTCCATTAAACTGAGGTGTTGCTGCTTTAGATGTGTTAAAACTGTGACAGCAAGAGAGCCACAGTCATCTGATAGAGAAATTAAATTTGCAGCATGTTGACAGCAATCCTCTTATACTCAAATGTATTGACCAGTGACAGCTACCAATGTGTGTAGATATGAGAGGTAGGAATTGAGGTGTGGACCTCCATACAAGCTGTTTGAGAGGTTTAGGGGGTCACTTTTACAGCGATTTAAGGATTTAAATTGAATTACCATTCCAACAAACATCAGTTTATGACTGAAGAAGCATAACGTAGTTCAGTGTTCTTCTGAGTTTTTGATTGGGGGAAAAAATCCCATTTCCCCAGATGATTCCCATATGATTTGATATTTTGTCAAACTGTACTGGACATTTTAACCCTACAGCAGTAAAGTAGGATGGAGAGAGGTGCAGCAGCCCTGCAGTTACATCACCTGTGGTCTATTAGAGCAGTGTTTCTCAACCCTGGTCCAGGAGGCACCGTCCCGTCCTGCACATTTGAGTGGTTTCACTGCTTCCAGTACACCTGATCCAACTAATCAGCTCAATAACAACCCCTCACTCAGCAGAAGGGAGTGTGTTTAGGCAGCTTAAATGCTGAAATGTGCAGGGGAGGCTGCCTCCAGGACTAGGCTTGAGAAACACCATGTTAAAGCACACACTGGTGAATTGGCAGATGATCGTATCCAATAAATGCATAGACTGTTCAATGGCATTAACTTGCCTGCCCCCATAGGAGACTAGACTGGTTTGTGTCAGCAGCTCAGGGACTGGTTCAGAATCTGTGTGTGTGTGTGTGTGTGTGCGTGCGTGCGTGTGTGCGTGTGTGTGTACGCATGATGGCGAGTGAGAAGCAGAGCATGCATCGTTTTCATGTGGTCAGGAGGCAGAATACACTGTCTACATGTCTCTCACTTCTGGACACTGGACACTGCTGTTAAGAACCAGTGACATTACACCTGGCTAAAGCCAAAGATATATCCTACTTCCGCCTGCGACGTTTCTCACCGCACCTCCGGCTCCCTGGAGGCGAAAATATCGTTTAACAGCATGTACTTCGTGTCTTTTACCTATGCTATGCCATCATCTCTCCTTTCACTTGTATATTCTCTCTGGTCAAAGCCGTCTAGCGATATAAACACATATATACATAGTGCATCTTATACGTTAGGAATGATGAGCCTTCATTAGACCTTTTTCTAAGGGGTGTTAATCACATTATCTAGCTAGGTTGAATTCGAAAGAGACCTGTGACCCATGCACTTAATCTTCCTCAAACCGATCTATAACCCTGTTAAGCACAAGGGAATTGCATGAGGTCCATTCTCTCTAAGCATGTACTACACACATTACCAAAAAAACGCAGGATCTGTCATCAACTTAGACAATTATTGGCAGATTTGCGCAGATATACATACTCAACGTGAAAGTGAAAACACATTATTTGGTGAAATGTGGTGTTCAGATTGAAAGACTGATTTCTGGATTAACGTTTTAGACATCAATGTGTGTAAATCGATGCAGATGTCACTTTTTTTCAATTGGAAAACGGGCACATCTGGGGAAGCTTTCATTCCTTCTATATGACACCAACGCAGCTCTTCATTTTCACTTCATATTCAGAACAATTTGCACTTTATCATTTCTTTTATCAAGTGTTTCGATTCCTTTTCTCAACTGCTGTACGTGTTTATTACCAAAAACATGTTTTATGTACAGCGGCGATGTTGGAAAGCAAGCCGAACTGAGTTTGCTAGAGAAAATACTTCAGTAGGCTTTAATAGTCAAACGAAAAAATTCTATTCAAATGAAGAGTAGGATCTGTTTGAGAAGCTTGTAGTATTAATAGTTTAGGATAAGGTTACTTAGAGATCATTTTTAAATGTTGGTTAGTTTAGTGAAGTACCACTGTCAGAAGCAGTGCACATGACCGTGTGCTCCATGTGCAGTAGGTACAGTACAGTATTCTAAAGCTACTGTATTTGAATTAGCGAAGCTAAATGAAGTTACGGCAGCAAATACTGAACCGTGAAGACCAAATGTTTCTGTGTTGGCTTTGAGTTGAGTCGTAATGTTTTCATTTGTGAAGACAGTCTGCTGTTGTCCGTCTTGTTTCTTAGTGCTTTCATAGCGTCGCCCTGTTTCTGTATAAGAGATTTTCTCAGGAAGGAAGGGCATTACTGTTTGTCGTCCGCAGTGAGACTGTAGTTCAGTACTTAAGCTAGCACCTACGTTTGTTCATGAGTTAGGACTACATTTGAAAACATATCAGTGTGAATCGGCCGCAAGGCTCATACAAATGGTACTAGCTGGAGGTCGGCTTGATCTCGAGGCAAGTGTTGTCTTTCAAAGCTAAAACGAGACCGGGCAGTATTTACCCAACACAGTACTTTAATGTTTCTACATAACAGAGCTTTATGTTCATATTACCAGTCGTGGTATTTTTGAGAGCATGACTTCTTTTCATCCATAAGGGCCACCTCTCATGTTAATAACGTATTACTTAATGCCACAGTGTAACAGGAGTTGGGACAGCGTGGATTCCCAGAATATATCAAATCAGACCTGTAGATACAGGCAGAGTGCTTATTTTTAATGATCATTCTTTATTTCCCAAGAGATAATTTTTTATGTTCAGTATTTTAGGATAAGGGCGAGAAAATAATTTTATTTTTTTACCATTCTTCGTTGCCCTGATTTGATATCGACATTACGGTAGTGGTGGTGGTGGTGGTGACAACGAGGAGCAGTTATTTGCACTGAATATGCATTTTGAAGAACTCTGTAAAATGTATACAATGGCAAGCTTACATTTCCACCCTGTGTGGAGAGATACTGTATGTTGAGACAGATATCTGTATATAGTTTGACCTTTGTACATATATACATATAAATGGTTGTGATCACTTTGGCCTTTTTTTTTCCCTCCTTTTTTATTTTCATTGACAGGCATTGCTAACTGCATTGTGCTTGAATCTGAATTTAGACATGTACAGCTTCAGTATCTATGAAATGGAGATTATAAAAACAACAACAAACATCAGCCGTATTGTCTTTTTGTGTACAAAATGTTGGAAAAAGTAAAACACAGCAAATTTAAAATCCAACTCAGTAAGAATCTCTGGTTGAACATCCTCCTTCAAATGTTCAAAGTAGGATTTTATACCATGAATAACAAATTTCCCTAATGTGATTGTTTTATACCAACCTGAATTGAATTCTTTAGAAAGACTGTCCACCACCCATAAATACAAACAAATTTTTATAGATGAATAAGAAAAAGACCAAGAAAGTATGTGAAGAAAAGGTTGGAGAATAAGGGTGCTGAAATATTATTTGATATTCCTGATGTCACAATATTTTTTCTGCCATTTGATAACTTGAAATTGATGAAGGGCTAGTGATGCCACACCTAAAATATACTATCAAAAACTGAGTATAAATTTATTTGTATTCAATATATCCCATCTTAGCTTCACACAATCCAATTTAACAGGACAAATGATGTTCTCCTTCTGTGAAATAAACAGTTGGGCAGTGTCTAGAAGTATTAACAACCACAATATACTAAAAAAAAAAATCATACTGTGGCAGTGTGACATTTATCACAACACCAACAAAAGTTACCATATTACTCAGTTCCAGGAGAGAATACCATGTTTTCTAAATAGAGTGTACTGAGCACGGCAAAATAGCACCATGTTTATTGAGAAGGCACTTCATTTACTGGCGTTCTTGAAGAACAATCCCAAAATAATTAATTGGTGTTAAAGCTTAGATGAAAGAATTAAATTATCTGAAGAAATTATGAATAATTTGTTTTAGAACCTTCTACACTGTTCCAAAAAATAATTCTCCCACATCTGCTGGACGAATGAGGTGCAGGTTTATTCATATTAACATTGTCCCTTTAATTTTCTGCAGTATCCGTTTGCATATCTCTATATTACCATCTGCCCATGAAGTATCTCAACCTTACAATATAGACTAAAAACACATTATATAAATGCCCTGAAACAGCAAGATGCTCAAGTATCAGTACAGTGGAAAATATGAGCTCATCACAGAAAAAAAAAAGTGCATTTGCGGTGACCATACAAAAAAAATCATCAAGGGATGTCCTGCATCAAATTTCCAAGGAAGATGACCTGGGATCAGTTATTGCTTTTCACTTTTGTTATAAACCTGAAGAGTATTGTTGATCCTATATTACTGCTCTTACCTAAGCACCTGGCACACAGCAGCCCAGTTCAAATGTAAAACACGGTCTGTCTTTCGATATAACCTTCTCAAATATGGGCCATCATCGACACTCACCTTCAGGACTGGTCCTCAGTTTGTTTTCCCCACCATTTCATGAGGTTGTTAAACACAGGATGGTGTTGTTCATTCACTTTAATGTTCTTCTGTCCAACGTCAATAAGAAACCAGCCAGTGGCTTCACCAATGAGCCAAAGTTCTTCCTCTCTTGATGTCACCATACACAAACAATGTAGAGTTTGCAGGCATGTATTCAGTCATGGCTGAGGCAGAAGTCTTTACCCCAAGAGGATGAGTCAGTAGCTGCAACAGTGGACTGCTGTTCGGGGGGTGGAGGGCTATAAAGAGTTTTGGTGATGATCCTTTCTTCTGTTCCCTCTGGTGAATTGCTGAGGTCCACCTATAAATGCAGATACAATTGCTTCAACCACCGTACCTCAGTCACTCAAAGTAAAATCATGGGAGAGAGTAATTTTAGAAAAAGTGAGAAAAACTGACAGTATGCTTGTCATTCTATTTCAGCGTTACAGCATTGACTCAGTACCCGAGTGCAGTAACTTTACCTTCTGTACATGTAAGCCCAATCCAGCCATTCAGACACGTGCATCGTCCGTTCCGGCTGTCGCAGTCTGCTCCGTTCTCACACTCGCAGCTCAGCGCACAGTCCGGTCCATACTGGTTCACTCTACAGTCTAACACCCACACGTGTGGCAGAAAATCACAAACAGGAAATAAAGCTGAGGTGAAAAGACTTACTAGACTTGTTCTGATTCTGTGAGGTAAGTATAAGGACTTACCACTGTCACACCTGACCCCAGTCTTTCCTGAAGGACACAGACACTTGCCACTCACGGGGTCACACGCCGTCCCCTCCGCACAGTCACATGACCGAGAACAGTTCTGACCAAAAGTGCCCTGTTCGCATTCTGCAAAAATAATCGCGAAATCGAGAAATGCTTTCATACAGCATGCATTACAGCTGATTCTTTAAAATGACAGTTATGCAAAATGTCCTTCTTACACAGTTTACACACCTCAAGTGTAGTCAGTGAGCCAAATTTTGTGTCTGAATTTAGCCTTTTATAATTTTGTACGGGAATTGTGAGGCTAATGGACAAAAAGGGAAAAAATTAAATATTTTGTAAATATTACACCCTTTACACATTTGTCTTAAAACATGTCAAGTTGTTAAGACTTATGTTTAAAAGTGGTGGCCTATCAAGGGGCTTCATTTTACATCTCTAGTTCCCTTAGCATTATAGGTCTATTGTAAAATTACAGAAGTAAATTTCAGACTTTGTTTATCCACAACATTTGAGAGAAGAAAGAAATTGTGTACATTTGGTGCTTTCAAAAGTTGAGTTTAATGTGTGGACCTGTCTCACAGCGCAGTCCCCTGTATCCTGCTGGGCAGAGACACTGGCCGGTGCTCGGGTGGCACGGAGCTCCACTCGCACAGTTACAGTGCTGCTGACACTGGGTCCCATACAGACCTGCAGGACAAACTAAAACACAAAAAACTCTTCCTGCGAGGAAATGCAGAAAACTTCTTTGGAGACAGATGATTATCATCATGCCTGAGGGTTCGAAATGTGTGTGAGACAGAGACGCACCATGTTCACAGCGATGTCCGTAGTAGCCTGGTCCACACTGACAGGTTCCTGTCACTCTGTCACAGGTAATGTTGTGCTGACACACACATTCCAGAACACAGTTTGGACCATACTGACCCTCAGGGCACTCTGCCACACAAACACACACCCAGGTTACAAACAGTTACACCAGCATTCCTCTCATGAAATGCCTCAATGCTCCTACCAAGTTCTGCAAAAGCAGCATTCGGAATTTAAAAATAACTCCATGTCTGTTTCAGAGACTCCTAATGTCAGTGGTCATCCAGATTCCATCAGTTGGAGTAAATCATGTTCTCGGCCAGTATGTAGGGCAGCCGGTGGCCTGGTGGTTAGGGAGTTGGCCCTTCATTCAGAAGCCTGTGGGTTCGAATCCCAGGGCCATTAGTGGCACCACTGAGGTACCCACACACTGCTGTGTTCCTGGCTGCCTGCTGCTTCACTTGGTGATTGGGTGAATACAGAGGAAGACATTTGTGCTGTTCACACTGTGCTGTGCTCTGGCGTGTTCCCGTTTGACAAATGGACACTTCATGCTTTAATTGGTTTAACACAAAACCCTCATAACAGCATATAATACCAATAATAATGGCTGACCTTTTTCACAGTGGAGTCCAGTAAAGCCGAGTCCACACGTGCAGTTTCCAGAGACAGGGTCACAGAGGCCTCTATCACTACAGTTACAGCGCTGAGAACAATCTGTACCATACCAGCCTGGGGCACAGTCTGGGGACACACATGCATCACAGTTACTATATCCTTTTAAAGACTGTATGATTTTTTTTTCCTGACATTCAACTAACCTTCTCCACAATTTTCCCCTTGGTGTCCAGGGATGCACACACACCTCCCTGTCACTGGGTCAGTCCTTGCTCTGTCATCACAGAGTGCCACACGTGCACAGTCTTGCCCATAGCGCCCAGCAGGGCATGCTGCAGAAAGGAGTTTCACGGATTCATTCACAGATTCATTTACCAAACACACTTTAGTGAAATATACAGCACAGTATTGAGCCACCCCTCATTTCTTCATATTTTGCTTTTTAAAAAGTCCTTGTATTTTTAATATAGTCTTGAGAAACAGTTCTCCAGGCTTCCTGAAGGAAGTCCAGTCCAGTCCCTGAACATGACCAGTTACCTGTTTTTTAAGGCAAACAGTGACGTACATATGAATCATTCAAACAGAACAAAGCACATCTAACTTGAGTCCTATCTCTTGAGTACTATCCCTTTATCTAGGCACTTTGCAGCCTGTCTCAGTACAATATTTGAGTAAATTAATTGAAAGAAATGGGAACAATCTGCCTAAGATAAGACATTTGTACCAAGGTAATACAAAGCAAAATACAAAGAAATAAGTGACATTAATGTCCAGCTGTAAATGTTTCAAAATGGGGAAAATGTTGAGAAAGGTAGTGCTAATACTTCACTTATGTTTCCATAGGTCATTGAAGTGCCTTCAGGTTTGGGCTCAAAATGGTCCTAAACAATTGTAAGCATGGAAACTCAAATCTAAATGTTACTGTGTCAGTGATGAGTTTAAGCGTAATATTTGTCAGTTAGTTTGATAGTATTTTTAAGCACTAGCTTTGGTGTGTCTCTGCCTGAAAGTGTGTAAAGTTGACAGAGCTCAGTATCATAAGAAATTAACAAATTTGGAACACTAAAAAAAACAAACATTATTTGTTCTGGTCCTGCCAGATCTCACCAATAGATTACAGCACACTTGTTGACGAATACTGCACCATTGCAAGAATAATTTGTAGAGTTTCTAACATCAGTCCCCATATTGACCTATGCCCCATAAAAAATATACACTGAAAACCATTCATTAAATGTATAAACCTTATCATAGTATGTTAATGTACAAGGTCACCTCCAGATAACACAGTATAAAGTCATCTCTCTTTGTCAGAAACAGACACTCACTCTTATCAGCTCTACTGACCGTATAGATGTACTTCAATTACAGACTGTAGTTCACCTGTAGTTCTGCATCATTTGTAAAGGAATATTGTAATTGTAAACTAAAGTGCATCTATAAAGTAAATTGACTTACTGATGTTGCACTGGGGTCCTATAAAGCCAGGTGGGCATTCACAGGTGCCTGTGGTGGCCTGGCACACCCCACCATTTAGACACTGACACTGCCTCTCGCAGTCTGGACCATAGCGCCCCCTCTCACACTCTGGCAGTCAGGACAAAGTTTATTAAGAAAAAAAAACATTTTTATACTTGAGAATCTAATCCAATGACAAAAATACTGCCAAAAAGACTATTTTTATAGTAAAATGGGCATTTACCAAGATTGCATTTTAGTCCTCTGAATCCAGGAGCGCAGTAACACTCTCCTGACACCGGGTGGCACAACTGATTCCTCTCAGAGCACTGGCACACCTGATTGCAGTTAAGTCCATAGGTGCCAGACAGACAGGCTAAAAGGCATAAAGTTAGAGCTGTGCTATAGTAAAGTACAATAGAATTCAAGAATCAAGAATGTCACTGTAGCTTATAATAGTATGTTAAAGCACAAGGTCACCTCCAGATAGCTAACACAGCATAAAGTCATCTCTCTGTCACAATCACTCACTCTGCTCACAGCCGTTTCCAGTGTAGCCTGGTGGACAGCCACACTCTCCAGTAATGTGGTGACAAGAAGTGCCTGGTGGGCAGATGCACATCTCAGCACAATCCTTCCCATAAGAGCCAGGCAAACAGGCTGAAGGAAAAGAGAAAATGGTATTATCTGATAACTCTCCTTGAATGGGGTCATTACATACAAAACATAGGTGTCTTTCGATGTTCCTTTTTTTTCCCCTTGTTTAGCCATGTGATGAAAACCTAACCCATCTAACTTGTCACTGTGTCCTGGTACACCTTTGTGTTAAAAACACCCACTGAAATGTATCTTGAGCCCAACAGAGAGTACTGCTTGTATGTCCCAGTCTTTAGTTTGTATCTCTACTGGGTTTTTTTTTGCATGACAGTAAAAAAAAGAAAACAAGGGCCTCTTTCCAAGTACATCTGTTGTCATGACAACATTTTGACCAATCAAAAATTGAGGCAATCAGCTCGGCTGCGGCCCACTTATAGCCCTGCCATTAAGCAGCATTATGAGGCCTTGAGAGGAAAAATGGTCCAAGTCAGTTTTTTTCAACGTCAATACCAGCACTATATTTTGTGGAGAATTCTTTACTGGCAATTGATTTGCAACGCAACTTTTCACTGCCCGATTTCTCAAAACAATAGAAATTGGACTTGGTTCACTCTTCCCCAAAAGGCCTCATTTGTAATGGAAAATATTTGTTCGTGGTTCCTTGTGAGAGGTTTAATCAGGTTATACTAAGAACAGCATGTAAATGAACAGTTTTATATTACTGACACTGGGCTGTAGATGACGCTGGTGAATAGAACTGACCTTTATCACAGTGAGCCCCTCTCCAACCAGAAGGACACATGCAGGTTCCTGTAACATGATGACAGGAAGCGCCATGTTCACACCAGCACTTTTCCTTACAGCCCAGACCAAACCAACCAGGCTCACAAGCTGATAAGACACACAAAATTCAGAGTGCAGCGTAAGATATGCATTTAAACACATTTCTATATTCAAAGTTAAATGACCAGTTTCACGACTGGCTTCAAAATATTTTAGCAACACGTCATGCTTGGTGTTTGAAGTTTTCTTTGTTGTGCACTGGACCTACAAGCACTAAATAAAGCAACATTTTGGATAATCAACATTTGCTGTAGTTGTAAACCAATAACTTTATATTTCAGTAAAAAATACAACCATCTTCATTGTTTATGTATCAACACTACAGTCTATCACTAAATAGATGCATCTGCTCCTCAGGACACTCATTTTTTAGGCTGTAAACAATGATCATGTTTCTTGTGCAGACGGATCACAAAAATGAAGCGTCTGATTGTAATTTTACCAAATCATGGTTTTCTTACCATTTTCACAGCGTTCTCCAGTCCAGCCTGGCCCACAAGAACACTGCCCTGTCTGCCTGTCACACTGGCCTCCATTCTCACACTCACACTTTTGCTGGCAGTCTGTACCAAACGTTCCTGCAGCGCACTCTGAAGACAAATGGGACAGAAATATCCATAGAGGTTCACTCTGGTGATTGAGAATCGCTTTTGCACTTGAAGGAATAATTACATTTGGTTATAGTATGTGTTCAATTTTCACACTTTCACAGAAATTCTGACACAAGCTAGCGAAGAATTCCCTTCACTTTTTTTCTGGCAAGGTGAGGTAACACTGTCAGGGTTCAGACATTAACACTTGGCCCAGGCCGGGGGAAATTATAGGGCAAGAAGGCGGCAGTGATGAAAATCACCTGTCTGGTCCTGCACAGCGCGAGTGAGAAACATGATTCTCTAACTGAAATATTTGTGAATTTAATGTATCCATACTGGAGACATTACACAGTCTGTATTTCTTAACCTAACAAGCAAGGCAAACTGCTCTAAAGCATACTTGTAACTTTTTTCTTGTACCAACAAGTGAAAGTTAATTGCTTATAACGATCTGAAAATACTCTAGAAGAAATACACTGTCATATACACAAATACTGGAAATACATACTATACATAGAGTAATACTATTGAAAGTGAAAGTAATAATTTGCTGAAATGTTGAATTTATTATAGGAATGCACTGAGTGGTGAATTGAACAGGAAATGATATATAAGAATGTATTCCTCTCAGATGTGTGTGAACTTGAAATAACTAAATAATTAGTTACTGCTTACTGCTATGTCATTTACTAGTGAGAAACGCAGTAATAACTCAAATGGTTAGAGGGGGCACAACTTACCTATGCTGAATACACTAAATTAATGTGGTAAATAAAAAGTAAAAAAACCCAAAAAAAACACTAAAACACAAAGACGGTACACGGTGTGGTCATGAATAGGGCAATAATGAAATGCCCTAATTAAATGTGTCTATGTCAGCTTATTTATAATTGAAAAGCAAATAATTTGGGGCATAAACTCTTCAGGGACAGTTAACTTTCAGTCTACTTGCCAAGATGGAGAAAAGTTCAACCCTGTCTGTGTTTTAAGCAGTTTTGTGCGTGTGTGATTGGGCATTTCCTGTAGCGTTAGGCTTCATTAGCCTGTTCACGCTGAAGCGCGAGTGAATTTACACCCCGAAGCTGTTATGAGGTGAGTGGGGAAGGAAAGGAGAAGTTTTATAGGGCAGACGGCAGACGGAGGCTGAGCCTGAGGAGGTCCAGAAAACCGTCTGTACCCCCAACCGCTGCTGAATGTCTGCCACTGGAGCTAACGAGCTGCCAAGGACCAGCAGGAGACAAAACAAATGATGTCAGCACCGAAGCTACGGTGGCTAAGTTGCTTCCTGAGTAGCACTGACCACAGCAGATCCCAATGATGCATGCTTTAAAAGTCATGTTTTTCCAGAGTTGGGCCTCGAAATCCAGTCGAAGCTTATTTAAAATGACGTTCCCTGTAGCTCAGGATGTTCTGTTAAATTAGTGTGTGTTATTTTGCTAATTGGAGTTGACAGCCTCCATGTCCAGCATGTTGTATTTATTTAAATCACATTTCATTCTACAGGTATGAGAGCCCTTAGCAAGAAGTAGTTTATTCCAGTTTACTACGAGTACACTTATTTTCTACTAAAACTGAGGCAGTATACTTAAAGTTGACTTTTTATATACTATTTGATATACTTAAGAATAGTATAGTCAAGTATACTTGACTTATACTGATAAGCATAAAGAGTACATAAAGTATACTTTTGTAAACATAAAATGACCTTATAAAGTATATTTATCAACTTAAAAATATTCCAATTTAGTCAGAAGAAGTATTAAATTAGTATACTTTCTAGTACACAACAATTACATGGTCCAATACTTATACTCAAGCATACTTAATAAAATTAACTTCAAGTCTACTACTTTTTGTTAAGGGAGATCAGCAGTGTAGCCCACTGGCACCTGAATTGGTGGAATTTATTGACCTAAATGTGGTCAACGATTACATTCACACAAAAAATTAACTTTTTTATGTTTGCTTATTAAAGACAGCCTGTGTCTCGACATTTTTTTTTTTTTTTCAACAGAAGCGCTTTTAAAATATATGCAAAAAATAAAACTGCACGAAAACACAACTCTAAGTCAGCTGGTAGTTACGGAGTTGCCCCTGAGATCGGAGGTCATAGGTTTGAATCCAAGGTGTACTAGGTACACTTGAGCAAGGTGAATGGGTTAAATACAGAGAAAGAATTGCACACTGTTCACACTGTGTGTTGTGCTCATGCGTAACTATGACGGGCCACCCTAAGTCATTTAGAGCTGGAGAAGCTTTCAGAGGCAATATATGCCTAAATCAACTCTTACAAGGGTCCTTTTTGCGCAATATTGTATCAGACATACATGAGTCCATTGCTTTTGTGTTCTCGGGTTTGCAACTTCTTTTGTACTTCCATTCGATCACTGAGACTCACCCAGTTCACAGGCTGCCCCTGTCCAGCCACTGGAGCACGAACAAAGTCCAGTGACATGGTCGCATGAACCGCCATTCTGGCACAGGCACCGCTGGCTGCAGTCCAGTCCAAAAGAGCCCTCTGGGCATTCTGAGACAGAAAAAAACTTTAACAATTTCTTTAATATCATCTTCTAGTGCACACATTATTTAGCTTCATTATCCGCAGATCTCCACATCTGCATTGCTGAGACCCCTTACTCACTTAGGGAACAGTTCGGTCCGGCCCACCCTGCTGAACACAAACACTGACCACTGACTGCATGGCAGCTCTCGGCATTCTGACAGGAACACGCCTGGGCACAGTCATCCCCATAGAAGCCAACAGGGCAAGCTGTATGAAATAGGAGAAAGCCTATTGGAGTAATGAATTACAGCTTTTGGCAATATTAACACTGAGTATTACATGACAGGTGTAGCAGTGCATCCACACAGCACAGAACATAATAAGAGAAAAGAGATGCAATGGATACAAATTTTGGTTTCTCTGGTCAAAAAAAAGTGGTTTCTCTGGTCAATACCCCAGTGACAGCATCACAATCAGAAAACTTTATCCCGGGGGAAATTGCTTAATCGACGACTGCACAGACACACAGACAATGACGTATGAAGTCAAAATAAACCCCTTTAGGAATACTCAGAAAATGCTTAGTACTAAATACAAAATGCTTTGGCCAGCAAGAGAGGCTATCTATTTATAGATATATAGATATTAAATACATTTGTATGCAATAAGAAGCACACTGTAGTACCTCTTTATTTGAGAGCTGCACATTCTGCTGAAGAAAGAACCAACCGAGAAGCCACATTCATCATTTAGGAAATCTGTCTAATTTATCCTTCCATAAAAGTACAGCGCATCCTTAAAATGCAGCCAATACAAAATGGCACATGCCAACCATCCTGTGTAAACCGATGGAGCCTTTTAAACCGGGTACCATAAGCATTGCCACATCACAAACTTTCTATTACATTATAGAAGCAGATTAAAAAAATTAAAACATTTATTTGTAATATAACTTACTCTTAAAAATTATTATAAACCCTTCTTAATTTAATTTATCTATTCTGTAATTTTTATTTCTGGATAACTTTTGTAAAATGAACTTTATGATTTTTATTATTATTATTATTATTATTATTATTATTATTATTAAAAAATAAGGTTGTTAAAAGACCATTCTGACACCAGGTCCAGTGTTTCTTAAAGTCATTCTCACAGTTGTTTTAATTTTGTTTTATTATTTTTAAACTATTCAAATAAATTCTGTGGAAAGTTACAAACCAGTAGAAGTAGAAGATGAAATATTTCATTATGGTTTGAATTTGATGAAAGTCTTTGTGTGAGAAGGAAAATGAAAACATTCTTTACATTTGTGCCACATTTTTGTAATTTCTTAGCATCAGTGTGGAAGTTGTAATGATACATTATAAGCTGTAACGTAAATGATACATTATGAAATTTTTGAACATTAAATCAAATGTATAGCAGAGTTACTTTAGTAACGCTAGACTTTTTAGCTTTAAGGTCATTCCTATAATCAAAATAGGATGAGGATGTGCTTACTGTGGTTGCAGTTTGGACCCAGCCAGCCTGCTGGACAAACACAGCGACCGGTGAGATGGTTACATCTTCCGCCATTCAGACACTCACACTTCTGCTGGCAGTCCAGCCCATAGAATCCCTGCGGACAGGCTGACAAAACACAGGTTTTATTTCATGATATTTCATTTTTTAATTTCGGTTTCAGGGGTCATTTAGGCTTACATTACAGTTTACATGTTAGGTAAAGTTCTGGGAGAGAAATGAGATGAACTCACGTTTTTCACAGAACGTGCCAGTCCAGCCCACCTTGCAGGTACAGGCTCCACTCATGTGGTCACATGATGCTTCATTCTCACATTGGCAGCGCTGCCAACAATCCAGCCCAAAAAAGCCAGCAGGGCATTCTGGGATAGAAAGGACAGGCAGGGCTTTAAAAATAAACCCAATTTAATGTGCAGTGTTTAATGGTGCTAGTAGACCTGGGCAATAAACACTAATAATAATTACTGAAATGAAACTCTTTTTGAATCGATCATGCAGATTTTTTAAACAAAATGATGCTGCTCCTCAATCTAGTCTCAGCAACAAACGTAAAGATTCAACAGCTGATACTTTGGACAAGGTAGAAGAAGTCTGGCCATTCACTCACAACAGCTCAGGTGATATTTTCAATGATGAACTACAGAAACTGATTTGTGCATTCACTGTATTTTCATCCATATTTTATGATCCATCTTGATGACAAATAATATTGGATATCACATCATAATAACTTGTTTCTATTGATATCGAATACCATTCATACTTAAATCTGTGCATTAGGGAATGCATATAACAGTCATCAATTCTTATCCATATCAAATGATAGGGAAAATATATAACATGAGGTTTTTCTCCATCCCACACCGTCTTACTACACTGTATCAAATCTATTCAGACAGAAGAGACAGAAAAAGCTCCCTCACTCTGTTCACAGCGCTCTCCTGTAAAGCCAGGTTCACAATTACACCGGCCTGTCACGGCATCACAGCTACCATCGCTGTTCTTGCAGTCACACACACTGGAGCAGTCCAGTCCCCAGCGCCCGGCATCGCATGCTGTCAGGAGACACATGCAAAAACACAAGAGGAAACATTAAAGAAAGCTTTCATGCCAAAGAGCTGACATGTCGTACCATTCTTGCAGCAGGGGAATAAGTTCCCATAGGAACGGCTGAGGCTCCATGAAATATGTGCAGAGTATAGCAGAAATTGTGTCATCCTCCGTGTGTCAATCTTCAGGGCTGATATGCCACACTGTTTATCTGGACAGAACTGATGGACAGCTTGTTTTTAAAGCAGGTTGGTTCCGAGTAACTGGCACAAAGCTGATAAATAAATAACAGCCAAACATAAATAACTGCCAAGTGTGTCTGCTGTACCTTTCTTGCAGTTGTGTCCAGTCCAGCCTGGAGCGCAGGTGCAGCGGCCGGTTACATGGTGGCATCGCCCGCTGTTTTCACAAACACATTTCAGCTGGCAGCCCTGACCGAAACGGCCGACAGGACACGCTGGACACATATAAATAACAGTCTGGTCAAAAACATTTTACACCAAGTGTACAATTCACTTTTAGTTTTTCCTGGGAGCTGCAAGTAACGAGGACGCCTGCGGCCACAGTCTGTATGACATATTGTTAACCAGAAAGTAGGCAAAAGTACATTAAATAGCTTAAAACAGTAGTAAAGTCTTGAAGCCTGTATTTTGTCCACACTTCTGTCTGTTTTTATAAATGCAGAGCCAGAAGCCACAAAAGTCTCTCTGAGAAACCAAATATGTCTGGTTTTCTACAGTTGAGTGAGTTTATGCACTTGGATGAGACGCTGAGTGCTGGTGGAAAAAGCAGAGACTACACTGCTGTACTCACAGTTTTGGCAAAGCCTGCCCATGTATCCAGGAGAACACAGGCAGGTGCCGTTGTGTTTGTCACACACAGCTCCATGTTCACACGTGGGACAAGTTTCACTACAGTTCATTCCCCACTGCCCTGAGGGACACTCTGGGAAAAAGAGAGAGAATGAGAGAAAGATGTTGTCGTCATGTCACATTATGTATATATATATATATGTATATATATATATATTTTTTTTTCCCCGCCCCTTAATACAGTCTTAATACATACATACAGTTCTATGCATTAGTGCAAATTATTTATAACCATTTTTCTCAGTGTGTGTGATGGTGTATTTCTTGCAATAGTAACATTAGAAGCTGGTGGCCTAGTGGTTAAGGCATTCGCCCTGTGATCAGAAAGTCCAGGTTCGATTCCCAGGCACCTCTGAGGTACCCTGAGCAAGGTACCGTCCCCACACACTGCTCCCCGGGCGCCGTGTTCATGGCTGCCC
>JBBJLR010000139.1:8769193-8809186 GCA_037577145.1 Brachypetersius gabonensis | reverse complement strand
TTGAAGGGGAGGGGGAACTTAGTTTTTTTAGCCCCCCCCCCCCCCCCAAGCAGAACAGATAAACCCAACATTTACTACACTGTCTGATTTACTTTCTTCCAGTGTTGAAACATGCCACAGTTTGGGCTCACTTGCAGCATTCCACTCCCTGCCATTGTTTTGGTTATAATTTCATCTCAGTAAGCTTGGCTTATTAAAATTCTTTTGTTCTAATGTTCCCCTCTGGCTTTCGTGCCAGACTACTGTCTCGCTCCTACCTAAATAATGAGCATGATAGAGATTGTGTTCTGTAAGATGAGCCTGGAGGTACAAGGAGAGCACTGACCTGACACTGCTGGAGGCAGGATGACCTATGATTTAGATACATATGGATGAGAACAATAATGCAGTGGGACGGCTGTAGAGGAAAGAGGAGATAAACAGAGGACATAGTGACCCCTGCTGTTGGTCTGATGTACATGGAAACTCCTAAAGCACCAACAGGACCTGAGGCTCAGGAAGCAGAATCTACTTTTCAGAAGGACAAAGACAAGAGGACAAGATGGCAGGTATATATTTAAGCAGGATGATTTCAGGTTTCTCAACTAAAAACAAAACCGCTTTTCTGTATTTCTCTTTTGAGCGGCTGCCCTCTATTGTGCCTCATTCTGAAAGCAGTCCAGACTGAAACACTTCAGTATGAGTAAGGGATTGCTAAAGTGCTGAATATTACAATGACAGATTTGTTTAAATGGGATTTTGTTGAGACATGACAAGACTATTGACAAAGACCATATAGCTTCAATATATGGACTGGTTTTAAAAGTTGGACATTAAACATTTATTCCAGAGAGCCATTAGTTTCCCTTTATATGGGTTTGCTGTAAACCACAGTCATAAAATGAGCCAACTGTGGTTGCATTTGTTAGGTTTCGGAAAGTTGAAAAGGAAAACAGTTAAGAATGTCCCTGCTGGACCTACTTTTTGACTTGGGGCTTACGTTATTTGGTTAACTTGCCAGTCCAGCCAGTTAAATGTAGATTAATTGGTCAATGACTAAATACAAGGTGTATAATCTCTCAGCTCTGTGTACAGATAAAAAACATTTTTTAGCAAACACAAAGTAAATTCAGGTCAAACTAAAGGTCGGAAATGTACTATTATCTGCAAGTACTTCAGAATTTAAAGGAGAGTGGACATTTATCCTTGCAGCCCCACAAGTAGAACAGATAAACCCAACATTTATCGCAGTCTGACGCATGAATCAACTCCCTTCCAGTGTTGAAACATACCGCAGTTTGGGCTCATTTGCAGCATTCCACTCCCTGCCATTATTTTGGTTATAATTTAATCTCGGTATGCTTGGTTTTGGGGCTTAGGTTATTTGGTTAACTGGTCAGTCCTGAGAAATGCCAGCCAGTTAAATGTGCAGGTAAGTGAAAGAAAAAAGGATAAAGACATGAATGATCTTAGATTTTATTATTAGACCATCCTAACGATGCTTCCTTCCTCAAATCCTTCTAATTTATTACATAACCCAAAGAGTGTAATGATGCTGTCTTATTTTGTCCAGATGAATTAAAATAGTATAAATAAATAATTTATTTATTTAAAGTGTTCCATCTGTGTTATCAGTGACTAATATGGAAGACTGTAAATAGTTTCCTGCTGTTATACATATGCTCCCTGATAGGGATATTATAAGCTTTTCACTGCACAGACATTTGTTCTTCCATGTGTTTATTTTTCAAACCATCCAAAGAATGCTTGACGCGTTTAACAGCTCGTGCACCTGTAGTGTACAAAACTCAACACTGCTGCTCCAGGTTAACAGAAGTCAAATGAAAGCTTGTTAAATTGACATTTTACTTTAACTCCCATTCAATGTTTGCAGTGCCCCTGTTGCCATTACTTACATATTATTCTACATATGTTTGACATTCAGTTTCAGGGCAGTTTCATCTTCAAACAGCCCAGAGCTTATTGGCTTAAACAGCAAACCACAACTCTGGTCATTCTCCTTAGCTTCCCCACATCAAGGTCTGCTCCCATTTAGAAGAAAGGAAGCGGGCATCAGATACAACCAGTATAATCTCAAATTAAAGGTTACAGTACATTCATGCTATTGCCTTTGCTTCATGGGTCTCTGGCCAATTACTTACTGACTTCAAGAAAAAGGGAATAGATGCTCTGCTTGTGTTTTCTATACCTAACAAGAGGAGCTTCTTATTTATAAAAATGAGATGAAATAGGTGTGTTAGGTCTTGGGTTAGGACTGGGGTTTGCACAAAAATCTGCCTATTGCAGGGTTCTCAGGACTGGAATTTGAAACAAACTGGTTAAGATAATGCCAATTTATGGAGATATTTACCTAGAACATAAATGGTCATTAAATAAGAACTGAGGCTTGAAAAAAGTAAATTGATAGATACTAATTTGAAGAAAAAAATGTCAATTGGCAAACAGACAGCTGATGGCTAAAGAGGTGCCCATGCGATGGGCAGGCTTTGGGTTCAAATCCCAGGGATTCCAGAGATACCCTTGAGCAAGGTACCGTCCCCACACACTGCTCCCCGGTTGTGTTCCTGGCTGCCCCTTGGTTCTCTTGTTGAATGGGTTAAATAAAGAGAAAGAACACTGCACTGTAACACTGCGCTCTGAGTCAGACCAAAAGCAAGACGAACACAACATTTCAGGTGTGACTTGCCTCTGCCTGTAGCCAAAGCATTCGGCATCTTATGTGTGCTCGTAAAACTAACAGACAAAAATCTTCAACTAATCTAGTGGATGGGGCCTCGTCAAATGAGGGGTGGTTCTATGAAAATTTTCTCAGTGTGACATCAGAATAAGGGAGAAATCCAAACGGCTCATTTTGAAAAGGGACTGAAAAAAGAATAAAGCTGGTGAGAACTCTTTATTTGAGAGTGATTTTGTGCAAAGATCTTCATTAACATGTTTTCTATAGCCTATAACGGGTTTTGTATAATATTTCCAACTCCAAACAATAGAAGTTTTAAAATAATTCAAAGGCACTGTAGGTGAAGTTTCCCCCAATGCCTCTAACCGTTTCATTTCTGTTCATTTGTGCGGAAAAAAAAAATCTATTAAAAATATATTAACGTGCTTTAGAAATAAGACGCAGAATCCATCGAACGCCTCCAAAAGCATTTCTCAGAGTGAAGCGGAGATAGGCTCCATCCTCCCTCTGCAAATTCCCTGCATATCTCCCTTTAAACCAGCTGCATTCTGTTTTCACACATTTCTTGTTCCCAAGGCATGTGTTGACAGGACAAGGCAGACAAATAACCGACATCTTTCCGTGGATAACGCGGACCCATCAGCAGCTTGTTTCCTCTCAATCCTGGCTGAGAGATAGAAGGTTTGATTCAAGTGCAGTATGGGCAGAAGGAGGCTGAACATGAGCCTGGAGACAGTTATACTGGTTTAAAAGTATATAATAAGCAGATGCCTCCCATAACGCAACTACCCATTCAAGAGTTCAGTGAGAAAACGTATGGCTATGGGAATTCCATTAGTGTTGTTTTGACATTCTTTTTCAAATCCCCAGAACCCTGTAAAACCAATAAGCTCAGCTCTGTGGATGTTTAAGTGATTCATCAGTGTTTGACCACATTATCTCTGTGTATGAAGTCTATGCATTACCATTCAAAACATTTAAATCATGGGTCATGATTTAATATGTTTTATTTACAATAAGATCTAGACAAATATTTTATCCAAATTTAAGGTATTTGAGGCCCAAAATGAAACTATAAATTGATCAATGCTATAATTTTCTGTTTACAGTCATTTTTGTCAAATTAACGGGTCACTTTCAAAATGTGGCATCCTGGTCATTATAATATTTTCTAGGGATGCAGAATGATCTCAGAATAAATAATTTGGCATTAAACACGTTCAGCTAACATACTAACAAATTTGTTGTTTTTACTGATGACCAAATTAAAACGTCCATTTTTTATTTCATTGCACTAGCTTTGTTACCCTACAGGAATAAAAGCTATATTTCTCTATAAAGCTTGTTCCGGTAAATTTAGTCCACATTTCTACACTTTATAAACGTTTATGCATCTGCAAGGGCAGATATCTATATGAAAAATAACAGACTATAAATTCTCATATCAGTGAATGTTTAACATATGAAACAGTAACAAAGTTCTCGTTGTCTTCTTTCCAGTGCCGTTGAACATTCTGGACTTCTAAAATCTGTCTTTCTATTTATAGGTCCCTAGCTTTCAACCATTTATCTGAATCCTATGAAGATGCACTGTATACAGTAGTAATTTAGAAAATGGTTTTCTATTATTCAATGCCAGAGAAGAGTCACCTTTTGCTGTATGGCTCTTTGGAGAACCATTCTGGTAAATGAGAGGTGCAGATGGTTGCCTTCAGCCTTATCACTTCTGAATGTACTGTCTTAGTGCAGCTCGTGTCCAAGCCAGCTCCAGGTTCCCTGGGGAACTGCTTTTTGTCTTACAAATGCAGAGGGAAAGGCTAAGATTCTCACAGGAGCCCAATTGAATCACACCAACCTCATCACAAAAGGAAATAATCTGCAAGAGCTTAGCCCCCCGTCCAGCCACCAACAGATGCTCTTTTTCACCGTCCTGCACACTTTTCTCTGCACTGTTTTTGTCTCTGGCCTCAAAAGTTTAAAAATCTTTCCAAAGCTGCGATGAGACGCATTGACATCTAGACAAAAACAAAGCTTCTCTTTGCCCCTCAGCCATCAATACCGTCTACTCCCCACTCGTATGTTTTACGGGCCCATGTGGTGTAAACAGAGGGTGAAAATATGTTTTCCAGACCTTCGCAGGTTGAACTTCAACCTTTTTACGTGTGCTGTGTCTGTATGCTACCTGTTTGGGCCTGACGCTTTGACCTTAGGCCTTGGAGGCGCTGTGCAGAAACCTGCAGCGGCACGGCAAGACCAGGAGGAATTCTTCACTTACTGCTGCACTTTTCAACTCGCCTATGCCAGAATGTATACAGGGAACAGCCACCATGACTGCAGTCCTATTTCTTATACAGAAACAATGCTTCTGAATTAGTCACATTAAAGTAGTTTCCCAGCATCAACCAAACCTTCTGCTTCTACAGTGTGCAATTAATGGATCAGTTTGAAAAATCCCTCAAAACAAATCAAAACAAGCATCTGATTCCGTGACCAACATGCATTCCCATATCGACCTGACCTGTGCTCTGAGAGAGCTTCCATCTTCACAGTACAACCAAACACTAAAGGATCATTTTCTACTGTGATAGAAGCTCAGGAGAACACAGAAAGCTCACATTTTCCATGCTGAACTTCATAAAATGACTCTATTGAGGTCAGTGCAGACACTTCATAACACCACTAGCAGCAAATGTCAAAAAAGGTCTTTTCTGACCCAGTACTGGGCCAGTCAGGTTCATGTGGTTCACATAAATCCATTATTTATAAATCCTTTGTGTAACTAGGCCACTCAGACAGGGCCACACCCAAATAGGGGAAGAACGAGTAACTACAAAAAAAAAAAAAAAAGAATTGTTCAAGATTGGAAATCAATAAGAGCAAGCTAATATGTGGAAGCACCAGGATGTAGCACACACGTAAGGTGACTGTTTAACCTGCTGTGTTGACAAAGTAGAAAGTCAAGTGAGGTATTCATCACAGCTCAGGTGACCAAAGAGAGGTGGTACAAAAAGAAGATGCCAGAAAGAAACCTTTTGATCGATTATGGGAGACAAAAACATAAACCGGACAAATGGCTTCCTTCCCCCACAACTAGGGGTTGGAGAAGAACTGAGACAAACAAACTGAAAAGGGGGTGAGGGGCTGGGGGAGGGGGGGGGGGTTCCCCTCTGCTGTGCTTTCCAAACTCCATCTATTATTTTTTCTTATACAACACACTCAGAAGAGTGAGAGTTCAAAAAGGGAGACTGAGAGATTCCCCCAGACTCTAAAAAAAAATGACGACTCAAAACCAACAAAAATTACCGGCTTTGTCTGTGTTTGACATGCAACAAAGAGTGTGTCCGAAATCGCGCACTTGCGCACTTTTAGTGCACGATTTTAGTGCGTAGTGCGTTCACACTGAAAACCAAGATAAATTCAGTGCACTGAAATCGGCCAGAAAACGCAGTGCAGAACGATGCACACTTCGCACTAAACGGACGCCATTTTGACCACGTAGCGGAGGGGGCGGGACTTTCAACGTGTTTTCGAATTGGATAACGGCGGCAAACAGTGAAATACAAGCCCAAGCGGAGGCAGCTGGTTCGTATAAATGTAAGTAACGTTAATAAAATAATTTTACTGATGTACACTGCGGTAAAACCGGCAGATATTTTGGCGGCTGGAGAATCGCGAGCAAATGTTAGTCCGTCACTTCTGCTAAGTGCGAAACGTTAGTGTTACGTTTAGGACAGCACTGACCCACAGCAGTGCCCACTATAGAAGGCAGTGCGCAGTGCGCACTACGCACTAAACCTCAGTGCACTGACGTAGTGCGCACTTTCGGACACACTCAAAGACTCAACAACAAGGAAGCGGTGAGCCTTCCTTAAATCAGGTGAGACACAGGTGTCACTGATTACCAGCATGGGATGGAAGCCTAAAGCTCCCCCTACTGGTTGGAGAGTGAAGTACACCCAGCCCACACTTACACTTTGGGTATATCTTCATTTTCTTTAAAATGTCTTTCTTAGTACTAACTAGGTTTTTGCTTAAATAACTGCTTAATAGTTAAAATGTGGTGTAAGGCCCTGAAAGGTGTTGATGTGTCTTGCAAAACGTTTTAATTTTCCAGTGTATCTCATTTTCTTTTTTTTTCTTTTTTTTTCATTTTCTGATGCGTCAGCAGCGCAATTCAAGCTCATTTGTATTAAAAAATATTAGAAGCTACTTAGTATACTTGGGGGCAGCATATAACTGCATCTTCATTCTTCAAAATCATTCAAAGTAATGACTTAGAATCAGTGAGGAAGATTTTCAGAGGAGGCGCAGGCCAACTAATAAACGAGGGGAGGAAGAGGTGATAACATTAATGCTGTGTGGGTGTGGGTGTGTGTTCACCAGGGCAGTGGAGGATGACCAAGTGTTGGCTCAAGTTCTCCTGGTTTTGATCTAATAACTGCCAAACCCAACCCAAGGGTGCTGTAATTATCAAAGCAGGCACGGTCAGTCAACAAGTCAGTCAACATTAATGGTGATGTCAGATTGTGAGGCCTGTGCACGTCCAACCACAAGAAACAGCAGCTTGTTCATTGCTGAAACTGTTTCACAGAAGCTGCTGTCTATCAAACCCAGACTCTTGTAATGAACCCACCAGAATGTTCACATCTGCCTGCTGGGGGTCACTGGCAGGGCAAAAGATCAGCAGCACTGAGGAGTTCACCATGTGGGGGACTGAAGCTCAGAAAATACTTACTGAGGTCACAACCATTTTTCATCTGACAGTTTAGTGTCTCTTCCGCATGTAGAGATGGCAGTAAGTAAGAAAAACGGCCCCGTAGCTGCAGTAAGTACTAGTGTCGCTCTAAATGATGTACATTCATTCCATTTCAAATTTATTATACCAAAGTTACTGGCCCATATTTTAAAAATCTTTCATATCACTCCACCTTGTTCATATTACATCAGTCACTAGCATGCCAACGTGTGAGTCCCTGAAGCATTCACAGGATTGAATGTTAGGATTTTGGCAGTAAAAACTTGGTGGGACATCACAGAAAAACATTACTGGTGGAATCACTATGTTTTAATTGTTCTAGTTGGTCATAAAAATGCCCCAAATTATTTTAATTTAGTATCTACATAGTATCTACAATACAACTGTAGCTTATGACCTCTAGTTCAATTCACCACCATTGTAAAGACAATATGAACCATTCATATCAAGCCACCCTGTTCAAATTTCTACTTCATGCAAATCTTTGGTAAAATTCTTCTCAAATTTGTGAATGTATGGACACCAGGGCACAGTGAACATTACAAAAGATACAAAAAGCAGATACCGAAAGCAGAAAGCCCAACTTTTATTGCTCAAAGGTAGCAAGAGAAACCACAACAGCAAGCAAAAGCAATCCCACAGCTCAGACAGTAGGAGACAAGGTTTGAAATTATCCAGTAATTGTGTTTTGCAAACGCCTGTCAGCTCTGAACCCCTGATGCACTTGAAGTCTGGCACCTCAGTGAAGCTGGGAGGGACCTTTACTCGCAGAGAAGGTATGGAGCCTAATGAGCTGCTCCAAGCTGAGCATGTAGAGCGACGCAATTAAGAGAGATTAAGGTGCGAGGCAGGAGGGCCAGAGAGCGCACAAGCAGAATTCTCATTTAAACTCGAGATTGTGACTGCAGGCTTTCAGCACTCAGACAGCCTGCTGCAAGGCCTCTGTGTTTCTTAATACTTTAAAACCTCACGACAGGAAGAGGAGCCACAAAAAGAAAGAAACCAGCCAGGAAACAGGAATCCTAGATTTGTCCCAAAGCGAGAACCAGACTGACACGTTAGCCTTCCTTATCTTAGGACATGTTTCTCCAGCACAAAATAAACCTGTCTTTTATTTATGTTTCCTATCCCTCTTTTCTTATCTTTAGAAGATGTATCCTACTTTCTTAAAGGGGATGTTTCTTTAAAGAGTTACAATGATGTCATCACCAAGCAGACAATGGCTGAGGCCTGTTAAAATCAACAGGGGTCGAAAACATGGAATACAAAGACTGAGAATGTAGCGGGATATTAAAGGGATAGTTTGGCAAGCAAATGGAATTTACACAGTTTCCCTTCACCCCATATGTAGACGATTAACAAAGATCTTTTGGCAAACGACACGCCTGAACCATGTGGAGTTATCTTAAATAGACTTGCTTCTGTGGTTTCAGACACTATGTGACAGGAATTCCCACAGAAACTCTAACGAACCTTTCAAGAAGAGTGGAAGCTGTTATAGCTGCAAAGGTGGGGCCCAACACTATAATAAAGTCTATTTACTAGAATGTAATGTCATTGAATTTCCTTTTGTTTGTAATGGTCAGGTGTCCCAATACTTATGTCAATATAGTGTATTAACATTGTGAATGTGTTCCTAGGTGAAATATGCCTGATGTGTATTTGGCAACCCAAATTCAGGAGAAACACAAAAAAAGTGTGAAGACTTCCAAAAAAAAAATGCTGAAAGAGTCCCATCACAGCAGTTTGAGGCGAAGAGCTGGTGTGAAAGAGTGTGAGAAAGCTTTGGCTGGGGACCTGCGCCCCAATTCCCCTTCGCCCTCTATTGTCCCGTTCCAGTCATTTCATCTGCGGAGCATTTGCTGGGTCATGGAACACTGCACCCTAATAAGACTTTTAATAACTAACTAATTCCTTGAGTGGCACAATGCAGGAAAATGGGATTGGAATGTGAATGAAGCAGTCCATTCCAAGATTTCTTTTTTTGTTCAGTTGAAATTATGCACCATGAGATTGCAAATCCTGAATGCAAATTAATGAGATATTCAAATGGTCCCCGGTTCCATCTGGAAAGGGTCATTCAGAAACATGCGCGCTGACACAGACTTCGGTGGGCATTGTCATTTTTGAAAGACGATGTAAATAGCCTTCAATTTGCTAAAGATCCTGAAATAAGGGCTACTTAAATACCTTCATTCACTTGCATTTGAAAAGGTGACGATAAAATCTAATATTGAACAAAACTGTCTTACGTATTCCTTCAAAAGTCACAGGGGAAGCAGTGACAAACTGTCCAGGCTATGCATCCTAACGCAAGAAGTCTATAGAACCCAGCAGCTGCAACAGATACAGCTTGTCTTGGGTTTTCAGAACAGCTACAAAGCAAATGTGCTGAAAGGAAATATGCCCGAAATGCAGTTACACAAAAATCTGAACATAAATTATTTTATTCACTCTGCCATGCACTAAATTATGCTATTGTGCTATTTGGAATGAAAAGTGCAGAAGGTCAGTGTTTCTAAAGACTGATGAAATCCACAATATTCTCAGAAAAGTATTTTAAGACATACTGAGACATATTTATCAATACACTGAATAGTCAGATTTCTGATAACCGCTTGTAGCTTGTAGCTTTAAAATGACATAGTCGCTAGTTTGAAGATAATGACTTGTAGTTGCTAGCTTGACAATAATGGCTTGCAGTTGCTAACTTCAAGATAGGGGCTTGTAGTCACTATACTGAAGATAATAACTTTTAGTTGCCATCTTGGAGATAATGACTAGTAATTGCTAACTTGAAAATAATGACTTGCAGTGCTACCTTTAAGATTGTAGCTTGTAGTTGCTAGCTTAAAGTTAACAAAAGTTACAATGCAAGCTTGTAGCCTGAAAATGACACAGTAGCATGTTGCTACAGCACTAAGACCCTATGAACAAGAATAATGACTTATACTTGCTAGTCTAAAGTTAAAAAAGGTAGAATGCAAGATTGTAGGCTGAAAATGACACAGTAGCATGTTGCTACAGAACTTAGACGCTATAAACAACGTATGTTTTAAAGGAATTGAAAACAGAAACATTAACATATAAACGTTTGATACATTTTCATCCACTATTTATTGTTGCTGTACCAAAATGTGTTGAATTGAGACACCACTGTATCACCTCATAACAAACTAAAACAAGGGGAAATCTGACTCAGTCCAGCTGTTGTAAACTGAACCCTGGAAATTCCTCAGTAATATTTTAACTCCACTTATACCGATGAGGTTCTGTGTATAAATGTTTCACATTCACAGTGTGAAAATGGTCCTGACGCCAAAAATGTGCACCTCCTCTTCCTCCTACTTTCATTCCAGTCTTTCTTCTGTCACATTCCACAGTGCAGAAAGGTGCCAGGAAGGTATAAGAAAGGAAGTACAGGTATTTTATAGCAATGTAACGGTTCTGGACCGAAACCAACTGCACAGGTATATAGCTAAGTATACTGTATTTGTATTTCAATTGAGGTTTGTGCCAAGGGATTCCAACCCAAAGTACTGGTATGAACTTCCAAGAAAAATGCATTTGAGTACACACATGGCTTAAAAGTAGGGGCGTCAGAACCATTTTTAATGTAAGGGGGAAGCATCGGTCTACGCATGGGGCGGGGTTTGGGCTTGGGGGCAGGGGTTTGGGTCACTTAAACGATAGGAGAATACACACACCACTGGAAATCCGCTCCGAGTTTGCCTCCAACTCACCGCATGCAATTGAAGTGAATCGTCAGTGCATAGACAGGCTGCTCGTTTTCCAGTGGTGTGTGTATTCTCCTGTCGATGAAGTGGAATGGATTCTTTCGCGAAAGATTCAAGATTCAACAGTGCTGGGTGAAGAGAGGGTCCAAACGAATAATTAGCAAATGCGAAGGGGACACGTCCCCTTCAGACTGAATGGCGGTGGCATCCATGCTTAAAAGATGAATGATTTGTGAAGAGCTGAGGAAGGCAGCATTTAGTTCATTCATTATGGATAACTTGACCTCTCCAGCAACAGAAAGGTGTGTTACACTAACAGCACACTACATGTGGCATAAATTGGCAAAACGTTTGTTATACAGGTATTTTTTCAAGTTAAACCATGATATCTACAGAACTGAGACTCTGAAACAAAAACCTGAAACAAAACACAGACAGGGTGATCCCTGATATTTTAACACCAAGGCCTGTTCTACAAATTAAACATAACCTAAAGCTCACTTTTAGTTTAGGATGACGGATTAAAATGACGAATGGCAAAATATCTAAGACGAACGCATAACATTCATGCCTTTACTGGAGGTGAAGTCAAGCCTGGTAAAATCTGGCCTGTCCTTGACTCATCTGAACCTGAGGAACATCCACAGTGTGCTACCACTTTACCTGCCCATCCTCATAGGGGACAGATATATTTCACCAAGGCTGAAATCTATTCCTTTTTATATATATGTGGAACAGTCAATTAAACTACATTTCCATATAACTACAATATAAATACACATTTTTTGGTATTGTCCAGAAAACACAAAGAAAGTATGTCTTGGGATGGAGAAATACCTCTGTACTCAGAGGTGGGAGATTTGAAAGTAGCCAATACGAGAGCGTTATTTATTTCTCCTTGCTGCTGATTGGCTGCTGCCCTTTGTGCCCTATATGTATATACATGAAACATTTTCACTAAAGAATCTATTTCTGGCCAATATAACATGATAAGATCATTTTCAAACATAAAATGCCCATTCTAAAAATGGCTTGATTCAGACTGTGCCAAAATAATCCATCTTGGAGAAATAAAGTGGCCCCTTATGAACACACCACAGTACACATTGAGAACAGTGTGAAATTCTTTTTCTACATTTAACCCACTCATCAAGTGAGGCTGGGGTGTGTGGGGACGGTACCTTGCTCAAGGGTACCTCAGTGGTGTCACAAGCAGTATTGGGATTCAAACCCACAACCTTCTGATTGCATGGGCAACTTTCTAACCACCAGACCACCAGCTGCCCTTTTGTTCTAAATATGGGAAATCTGAGCACTAAATTGTTTGCAAAATAATTTTTTATGCTGTTGAAGTGAGGTCAGAGATTTGCACTCTTAATCACATAAAAATCTGAAAATGTGCAAAAGCTTGTCTCCTGCTGTACTCATATCTATCTGAACACACTCATGGCACACACAGTTGGAACAACTGACTTTCGTGTCAGGCCCGGCTATGGAGCTAATCAGTACTCTGTAATATTTTTTATCATTACAGGCCTTTCAAACCTAAATAATATAAACAATAATATCATGCTTCATCTCCCCTTCACATCACTACCTACCATCATCATGTCAGCAGGGGTTTCATCTAGCTCAGACCCTTACATTCATATGTCAGGCTACAGATTTAATTCACACTGACTTTGGCATAGAAATCAATTGATACATGTGATTAAATGTATGTATTATTTTACAGTGTTTTTAAATGTGGCTTAGCCAAACAGATTTTAGAACCATGACTTTCTAACTTATTTCACACATTACATAAAGCACACTTATTACGCCTTTATTTTTACCTGTAATCATTATCTTAAACCAGTAAATGTAGCACTTGCCTAAGATAATTTCTTCACTGTTGTTTTTGCCAAAAAACTGGTCACTCCTGCCTGGCTCACCTTCGCTGTCACGCTCTTTTGAACTGACCTGTTGCAAGCCTAATGGCTAATTTTATTGGGAGCAGCTTGGGAACTAGACCAAGGAATGACAGAAAGGGCTGGCTTTAGGCCAGCTGGAGAGATAGCTGCTCGGACCTTCCAGGTAGTCCCTGAAAAGCTTCAAGTAAAGGTGCTACCTTCCAGTTATTACAAGTACCTCCTGAGAATAACTTAAAGCCCCATAAAGTCTTCAAAACTGAAAGCTTTTGATAAAAACAGCTCTGCACTGACTGGCTAGCAACCAAACTGTTTGCAGTTAACTATAACGGATCTATTGTGAGCGTGTTTTTATCATAACAGCACATTTTTGTCTGTAACATGTGCTTTGAATCCTTGACTGAATGGGTACAAGGAGATCCTGAGGGGTTTCCTTAACTAATCTACTTATTCTTGTCCTCCAGAGCCAAGCAGGAATCTGGATGCCATCGGCAGCTCCTCGAAAGAACTTCAGCCAACCTAAGACGGCTAAGACTAAGAAGGCAGTATTGTCTCACCAAATCTTGAAGAAGAACACACCTCCTCCGCAAACGTCTAGCAGAAGATGAAAAGTCTAAATTCAAATGGCTTTTTGATTCTACAAATCTTTAATTTTCCTTTTAACTCACCAGTTTAAAACGTAGTGACACAAAGCAGACTCATTTCTCTCTTGACACACCAGAAAAGATCCATTACTGCTATAGAAGGACCACGTAAAGGCTTCAGTTTTATTCCCCAAAAGCTGAAAAGCACTAGAAAAGTGTACACCTAAAATGAATATTTGCCGTTGAGGCAACTGTGTTGATTTTTTGTAAGATATGTTGCTTTACTGATAAACTGGTGGCAAGAGGCCTCCATTACCTGTTAGCCACATTAAACTCCAGTGCAGAACTAAAGAATTCCAACTTCAGACACAACTGGGGGGCAGCTGGTGGCCTAGTGGTTAAGGGGTTATCGGAAGGTTGTGGGTTTGAATCCCATGACTGCTAGTGGCACCACCGAGGTACCCTTGAGCAAAAAGGTTGTGTTCCTGGCTGCCCGCTGCTTCACTTAGTGAATTGGTTAAATTCAAAGAACAATTTTGCGCTGTTCACACTGTGTGCTGTCGTATGTTCACGTATGACAAATTGACACTTTATACTTTTTCACAAATCAATTGCTGATCAATTACATTTAAGGTGTAGGGACATTTTATTTTTGGACAAACCATTGCTGAAATGCAGTAACAAATGTACACCACACTATTCAGGCACGCCGATCACCTGTAGGGGTGAAGGTTTCATGCTGATGACCTTGCTGACTTTACATAAAGCAGTGCCACTGCCCACACGTTCCACTCAATCACCCAGGTCACCCCCGGCACCGCTTCAACATTCAGCCCCCAGACCTCCAAAGAAATCCACCCGGAGCTCTTCTTTTCTTTTGAAATCCCTATTTCTGATCACTGGCCTTTTCTTTTTTTCAAGTCATGAAAGGACATTATTTTGACTGACAGGGGTCAAATGTAATTGTCTAAATTAAAATAAGGGAATAATGATGCTCTTGAGAGTTGCCAGATCATATTTACAAAAGGAGAAGTTCACAGCCATTGCCTTCAGACAAAGGTCCACTCCAGGAAACTCTGAAGTTAAACAATAAGGATATTTACACATGTCCACTTCAAAGGATTAACTTCAGTTTTTACTTTCTTATAAGAAAACAGTATAAGTAGGACAGTTTTAAAGGGGAACAAAATGACGGAAGAGTGACGTCTTTTAGCAGACAATGGACGCACTGTCAGCAAAAAACTTGTGGTGGATGAGGAGGCCAGTGAACAAGCAAAATGACCACTACCACTGTGAGGCAGTACTTGCCCTCTCCCAGTTTGGAATGGTTCACACCAGGTCCTCCTTGCTCTGCCCACCAGTGATCACACAATCCAGTGGCTAGTTCTGAATTCAGGGCTGTTCAATTCTTTTTTTTACTTGGGACCAAAATGCAGTGCGGTGTGCAAAGGGCCACAAATATCATGCATATCAGGTCAAGTAGGTTTTTTGTCAGTTCAACCATATTCACACACACACAGAAACCAAACAACGTGCCTCCAGGACCATGGAGCAACACAAGAACCCAATCAGAAACACCACAGGACCACAAGTGCAGACAGGACAAGAAAAACACAAGAGCAACAAAACAACCGGACAATACAACATTTAGTGCACAATAACTACACTAGTCTGAATGAATACAGTACTATGACAGATACTGTGTCCTAGCAGCAGAGGTGCATGTGCAAAAAAAGCAGAGCAGCAGCAGGGCAGAGAATGTAGAAGGTATGTTTAAAATTGAGTTTTTAACAGTGCACTACTTTTAAAAACTCAATTAAAAAAAGAAATAAAAAAGGAAAGTAAGAATTAACTTTATGGAGGGCCAAATCAAACAACCAATAGGGGCGACTGGTGCCCTAGTGGTTAGGAAGTTGCCCCTGTAATCAGAAGGTTGTGGGTTTGAATCCCAAGACTGCTAGGAACCCCTGAGCTAGGTACCATCCTCACACACTGCTCTCCAGGTCCCACTGGCTGCCCACTGCTACACTTGGTGAATGGATTAAATGCAGAGAGGCATTGTTCACACTGTGTGCTGTGGTGTTTATATGTACTTTAATATTTCTGGGTTTCTTTGTCCCTTTGTTTCCCATGATTTTGGCCCTGGCCTTGTTTCTCATTTATCCTGGCCTACTTCTGTATTCACTGCCTGTTATAATGAATGTTGACTTTCTCCTCAAAATGTGCTCTCTGAAAGCATCCTGCTCCATCTGTTAGACATTCACTGTCATTTTAAAAGCAATGCAAAAAATCAATACCAACAAAATGACACTTCATTCTCATGAGATACTATTTGCAACAAATTGCTAAAATTGACGACCTAATACGAGCTCCAGAGAGGAGCAGGATGTCAGTTTTAAATCAATTACATTTCCATCTATTCTGGATGATCCATCAGAGCATTCTGTATGGTCTCTTAGTAAAACTGCTACGCTGGATGCCGAGCTTGGATTTGCAGTGAACTGGCTCTGGAATCTTAAAAGGAAAATAAAGACCAGAGATAGTTAGACTCACATGAAGCCAGGCCAAATCTATACAAATAGCATATGATTAAGGGAAGGAGAGGCATTGGGAGTTCTTTGGAGAGCAAGTCTGGCCTGCAGTCAAGCACATATTGCTGAGATACAATAACACTGTCCAGTTACTTAAGAAATTCTGCTGAGCAGCTTAGTACTTTCAAGACCTTCAGCTTTGTGAATGCATTCATGGTCCAGAAATCACTTCCCATAAATGAAAGAACTACAACTACTACACACTGAAAGGAGCTTTCCTGTCTGTATTTTGCAGTTATGAAACTTTACCATAAAGATATACATTTAAGGCTGAAGCACATTTAAGTGCACGTACATTAAAGGTTTTCTTACTTCCTAATGTTCCACCTGGGCATGTGTTTTCACCTGAGCTGAAAGATCATGCCAAGGCTTAGCCATTCTCCGCCTGGGCAAGCAACTAACACTAGCTAAATAAGACTCCTTGGGCTGTACTCCTAATGCTACAACTGTCTACTGTTTCCCACATCACAATTAAGATTAAACACTATATAGACAAACATACTGGGATGCCTGATCATACCACCAACAACGAACCAGCATTCAAACACATAGACATTAATATGGTGTTGGTCTCTCATTTGCTGCTACAACAGCTTCCACTCTTCTTGGAAAGCTTTCCACAAGATTTTGGAGCTTCTGTGGGAATTTGTGCCTGTTCACTCTGTAGAGCATTTACGAGGTCATGCACTGATGTTGGACGAGAAGGCCTGACTCCCAATCTCCGTTCCAGTTCATCCCAAAGGTGTTGGATGGGGTTGAGGTCAGGACTCTGTTTGGGCCAGTCAAGTTTTTCTTGAACTCATTCAACCATGTCTTTATGGAGCTTGCTTTGTGCACTGGGATACAGTCATGCTGGATTAGAAAAGGGTGTCCAAAACATCTTGGTCTGCAGAAGCATTAAGATTGTCCTTCACTGGAAGTAAGAGGACCTGAAAGACAGGTGTGTCCCAATACTTTTGTCTACATAGTGTATATTGCTCTGATCGAGAATGAGAGCGTATGCCAAATCCATAAATGTACATTTATGGGAGGTACAAAGCCACATGTCCTCACGCAAGAGAACACATTCATCATAAGTACAATTTGCTCCCTTCTGTATCATCATCCAGTTATACAGTTCATTTCACAAGCCTTTGTAGTTCTTAAATGCATATTAAACTGTGATCCTTTATTCTATGCAGTAGACATTACTGTTTTACAAATCCCAGATGTTGAATTGGATTAAAATGCCTGTTGGGCTTCAACGGTGTTTGAAAAGCCCTTTTCTTTCTTGGGGTACCACTTGCTTAGTGTTGATAAGTCAGAGGGAGAGTACAAGAAGAAGCAGTTGACTGCTCGCCACAGGGGAATACGATAGGGGTTTAGCAGAAAGCACGAACTCTGCAAGAGATCCTTCATGGTGTGCCAACTCCATCCCTCTTTCTTGACTTCATTACGTGCTAAAACCGCATGAATATGTCAGATGTCATCACCTGCTGCCACATGGTGCACCATTATGGGTAAATACGCTGCACAGGAATGCAGTAACAACCAGTAACAACAGTGTATTATCTACAAATTCCTGCATGACATCCTAACTGACAGAAAGTTACTGTGTTTATATATGAAGTCTACTTCTCATTCTCTTTTAGGAACGCCGTAATCCAAAGCTTTGGATTGTGCTGTACAGTCACATCAGTTTCTGTTGCTATAACTTCCCCTTTGGTAAGACAAGACAAGTTTGAAGTATTTATACAAACAGTTTAACTTGGACTTGGCTTTCTTAAGTTTCGTTTTCTATTCACCATTAAAGAAAAAGACTTTCAACAGTCCTTCAGATCACAGAGCAGAAAAATACAGCAGTGTAGAGACCTTTTTTATGATGGGAAACGTCTCCAAACAGCTGTAAGGTGCTCAGTGTCACATTTGAGCGGATTCACAGTCAAATGACTTCATGAGGCTATTTCAGAAGTCATCCAGGGTTCTCCCAGGACTGAGATAAGAACCAAAGAAACAAAGTGGATGAATCAGATAGCATGTGTTTAAAAGTTCTGCTGTCAAATTATTCAATGAATGACAATACTGGCTGTCCATTAAACTCCAACAATAGGAACAAATAAGTAAACCTACACTTGAAGAGGTGATCTAATGTATGGCCTCTTTTAGTACATTTCAGCTGCCACTTAAGTCACTCAAAAAGATTTGGTGGTTCATCTGGAGGGCTGTTGTAATGTCATCACTACACACACAGACCAACAACAATCTAACAGCTGCTTGTATTCAGCCCTTTCTCTACTAACATCGAGCAAATAGTCAAATGTGCATTTTTCATAGAAAGAACACTCTAAAGGCACTTTTCCACAGGTGTACAAGAACCGTGCTGTACCCAAATTGTACTGCGATGAAACATTGTTCAACATGCTTTTCTGTCAGAGCCATTTCCGTTAATGTGGTCTTTAAACTTTTTTATAGTTTTGGTTTTTTTTCAAACTTTTTATTATGAACCCAACCCAGCAAACTTGTCAATAATGTTCTGTTGAACCTTCACATTTCTCACAGTGTTAAAACCTCCCACTGAAATGTATCTTCAGCCCAAACAGCTTCTATTTTGTCACCTTCCCAGTTGTTAGCTGTAAACATAAGCAATGGCCTATTTTTTTTTACGTCATCCGTCTATTGGCATGACAACATTTTGACCAATCAAGCAAAAGTAAAGCAGTCAGCTAGGCCGCAGCCCACTTTTGGTCCTGCTATCGAGCAGCGCTGGGGCAGCACAGGTACCGGTAGCTTTATTTCTACTGGAAAAACAGTTCATGGTCAGGTGGAGTTCCTTCGGTCATGCTAAACCATGCCAGTGGAAAGCAAAACAATACAAGAAGTGCAGGGATGATAAGCACTAGAGGGGTGATATACTGAACAGTAAAGGAAGGAATCACTATCTGCATCGACGGAATTTTTCTGATAATGAAGGCAAACTGAATTGAAGAAATCTCAAAATATGACAAGATAATAATAGAAGGCACTCAACAATTCCCTGGTGAATATGGTCAATGGAATCTGTTAGGATAATATTAATTAAATGCTTTTACAAATTGTTCACACATGAAATTCTGTGAAATTTGGAGAGAGGAATAATGCTACACTTACTGCAGAAAACACATTTTTTAACATCACTGCTAGTGAGTGCTCATTTACTGATCAAATGCTGATTGGCATTCAAGTCAAGCAGTTGGCATTCACTGCCACCATAACTGTATGTAAGTGATTGTTATTATAACAATGAAGTCTTATTATAACTGTAGCTAAGTACTGTTCAAAGCAGTTCAAAACGCTACTCATTTATTTTGGAATCCCTTGGGAGCACCCTCTAGCATCTGACCAACCTTGGAGATGTTATCTACAGTTCTGCTCAGATGAAATTCTTTGATAATGGATTAATCAAATTGTTTAATTGTGTACTTTACAAAAAATTCTAAAATTTAGATATACATTATATATATATAAAATGTATATACATTATATATATATATATATAAATCATTTTTATATATAATTTATATATAATCATTCCTTGCAGTGCTGATTCTCAGTGCTCTTAAAAGAGATCTTTAAGTTAGATGATCCAAGTCATACATTAAGAATAATGTACAGGAACTTTTCATTCTTTTACCCTAGCGGCCATTACCTCTCTTGATCCCATTGTTTGGGCTATTTATTGTCTTTTCAGTAGTTGTTCGAATTGAGGGCTACCTACTGCTCTGTTCGACTACAACAATGAGTCTACAAGTCTCAGGACTCCTACACTGCAATGAATGAGGGATTGTCACTCAAAACGCTGAACCAATCACTCTCCACGGTCAAAAGGGGGTGAACCACTCGGTGTCAATCAGCAAGTAATATAGCCAGCATTCATAAGCTAATTACTTCTCAAAGGGCAGAGGGCAAGACCTCCACCATTTAGACCTGCTATCTGTCAAAAGGCCAGACAAAGGCAGCACGTCTTGACGCTGTGGAGAAAAGCCATGTGGAGCTGATGTTTCCTTTACGACTTCAAATGCAGGGATGGACATGCTAGAGGCAGGGGGCCGACCACATGTGGAAACTTGCAAATGGTCTTAATTTAGGTTTTAGTGCTTCCATTCCATACAAAGGACAGGAGGGAAGAGCTGAGGTCCGTACAAGTTAACCATTTACTCATTGTACAGACAGGCAGGTCTGTTTGGGAATAGTTTATATACATATATATTTTATATATATGTCTACATTGTGCTAGTTAGGCTAGTATCCATTTCTACAACACACTAGTCTCGTAATTCCAATGCTAAACTACAGAGTGCCAAAGACCTTCAGTCTCCAGATACTGAAAGAGTGCAGTCTTGTAAAGGTTTGCTGTTAGACCAGGCCTCTTCAAAATCCAGTGCCATTATCTTCCATGCAGAGGGCTTGATAAAGCTGTCTGGCCGCCTCCTCTTGCCTCCTCCTTGCCTCCACAAGAACCCGTCAGACTCCCTGCCAGCACAGGAAGTCCCTCACACATCAAACGTGACGACCGCAGGGCTGCACTGTCAACACCTACTTCACGCGTCTGTCTCTGCTGCAGACTCTTCACTCCCTTCTGAGAGAGACTGAGAGACTCTACACAGTTCCAGACTAGAGATCGCCCCACATTTCTGTGCTGTGTTTGTGTAAGAGGTGGATGAGGTGGAGGAGTTCAAACTTATATCACAATTTTTTCCATCTTTCCATCCAAAAAAAAGATCATAATACCCACAAAACAACACCAAGAACAAATACAGGGCATTATTAACACTATTGTAAATAAAATATGTAGATTTTTATTATTTTGTAACCACTGTAAAGTGAATTAATTATATCAGGTTCCTTCTTAACTTCATAAAACCAAACGACAACTTAAAAAACACATCAGACAACTTAAGTGTGAAAGCTTTCTTTTCTGCATTGTGCACCAAAATATGTGGTATTTTAGGACTAAAGTACACAGTGTAGAAGTTTCTTCAGTGTTCTTTCATACAACCAGTCCATCATTCCTTCTAACAACCAACCTCTCCTCCTCTTTGTTGTAGCTTCCTACTCACTCATCCTAAGTTCTGGTACGGTCTTTGTAGTCAGTCTCCAAAATAATGCTTCACTGTTTGCTGTTTATTACAAAGGCAGCTCACCTGCTGCATGGGTTTTCCAGCTGTTGTTTCCAGCTGATGTTTAACTTGTGTTAGAGCAGGGTTGTTTGTGTTTTGGGGTTTATCACAGTTTCATGGTTTCGCAAGATTCCTACTAAAAGACAATGTCTCACCTCCAACCGATGGTCACCTCTTATTTCTGTTCTATTCAAATGATGGGGCCAAATCTAATCTCAACACATTTACTGAAATCCTTTGATCTCATAAATACTGTATTCTGAAATTTCATCTGGTTCACGGTGTTACACTGCACCAACAAAGGCAAGATTTTCTTTTATGTGCTACAAAACTAAGACTGACCGCCTTTCCAGTTTATTTACACCAGCTGTGCAAATGTTAATGTTTATTTTGCAATAAATATGCAATAATTGTACTGCTCTAAAAGGAGGCACTTTCTCCCGTTTCCCCAAATGATTTAGTATCTGCTATTAATATCAAGGGCATAGTTCAAGATGGACTGCTTAAAGCTATGCAGCCAATGTCTTTTTATAGGTAACAATAGAACATACAAAGTCAGAGTGAAAAACATACCAAATATACCTTGGATGACTGACTACACTGAGGACAAAAAAGCTCTATAGGAATGTTCAAAGGAACCAAAACACAAACCGCAGATTATCTGTTAATATGTCACTGATATACCATGAGGCCATGAGGAGACCGCAAGCAAAATTATGTCTAGCTCTGCTCTCTAGCTCTGGCCAAGTTCAGATGTTCTTTTTGAATTTGATGGGGCTGTTATGTATGTCAAGCACAATACACTCACACAAGTGCTAGACAAGACTGACAGTTTGGAGGGGAGCGTGTCTGTCAGGAATTTCCTCTGTTGTGGATATCACAAAAGCAACATCATCTTCCACTACTCACATGCTACTGAACTAGCTTCTGTTCCACAACTGCAAGAGATAAAATTCTTAGCTTTCAACCACTTGGCAACATCAGGCCAACACCAGACAGGAGGAAACTCAAACTCACTCATAAGGAAGTGCAGTTCAGGCCAGCTACATCAATACAAGGAAGGATGTGCCAAAGACACTGTGCAGATACATTGTAAGGCCTTATCTGATTAAAAGTTACAAGCTAATTATATTTATTACTGAAAATTATAAACTCCCCACTTATGTATTATTTTCTTTAGAGCAGGGGTGTAAAAATATGACAGTGTGAAGCTGCTTTGAACTTAGTTTGAAATGTTAGGAGCAATAATTAAACTAAAATCTTATCTAATATTACCTGTAATTTCCAGGCAAAATAAAACTCCTAAACCAATTTTTATCATTAAAGTCTTGGGGAAAGGCTCATGAAACACTGCAGTGCATAAATATAAACTGATTATACTCACCATACTGACAGCTGGGTCCATTGAAGCCAGCAGGGCAGTCACAAAGCTGTGAAGCTCCTTCTCTGCACTGGCCTCCATTGAAACAGACCCCATAGCTGCAGACCGCTACAAGAAAGAACAAACAGATACCATCGATGAGAACACACCTGGCAGCTGTCGCATGACGTAATCATGTCCCATGTCAACTGCTTGGGCCTCATTTCCCCAATGGATTAACATCAACCAGTCCACACCTGATACAGTCGGGCACCTGATGTCTGTTTACTCCATCAGGAAACATTGGGCCACATTCATTCATTCATTCATTCATTCATTCATTCATTCATTCAGCAAAAGCTTTTATTAAAGCGACTTACAACTTGAGGAAACACTCAAGTTTCAGAACAGTGGGAGAATTTAAGTATGAAGCAGCGCAAGAGGATGTAATCTTTTCTAGATAGAAGAGCAAGTGTGATTTATGATAGAGCATCAAGAGAGGAGATGCTCTCTGAACAGAAGTGTCTTCAGAAGGTTTCTGAAGGTAGAGAGGGATTCTGCTCCTCTTGTAGCCTTTGGCAGCTCGTTCCACAAGTGGGGAACCAGGAATGAGACCAGTCTGGTCTGGGTTTGCCCTGTGTGTAGGGATGCCAGAGCCAGGCAATGTTCCTTGGAGGAGTGGAGGGAGCGAGTAGGAACATAAGGCTGAATGATAGGATTAAGGTAACTAGAGCCAGATGACACTCTATAGGCAAGAGTTAGAAGTGCCTGTCAGGTGCTAGGTAAAAATGCAAACAAAAAAAAAAAAATCTAGCCAGCAATGGGTCGGAATGGTCAGAAACAAGCCACTAGAGAAGGACTTCTAACACAACGATGACTAACACAACTTGTTAATGGACAAAGATTAGCTGTAGTGTCTAAATGTGGAGCTATAAAACATACAAGCTAAGTAGCTGGGTCAAGTAGTTATGTACCCACTATACAGAAAGAGTTTCAGGTCCACACATAGGTAAGTGTTGAGCTGAAATGTTGTCAGTAAGCATTTCCAACCAAACAGACTCAGTCCCCCAAAAGCTAAACATTCTTTCATTCTTGGCATGTTCACTAGAACCACAAAGACCTAAATGATCACTTAGTCTGTTGGACAATTTGCCCCTCGTAGGCAAAATACATACCATCAGACGTCACATTCCATAAACTCACATCACTCAAACTAAACAACTATTAACCTGCATGTGTTCCCAGAGCATGCTTGTGTGGTTGTGCCTATAAAGGTAGCAGCACATTACATTAACACTGCTACTGTACAGGTCAAATTACCTTATTACTACATAACTACGGTCATTCAATACCATGTCATAGCGAATCATTTCAACACTGGACCATAATCCAATAAGCATATTTGTTCCAAAATCACTTTGATTGGCTATCTAAATCACTACATAAGCATGAGCATGTTTTCAAAGTCACTGTTTCTTTATTAGTCTAAAACCTGTTACAGTGAGCAAATATACCCACTTCCTTCATATACCACTCCAGTTCCAATCTGTCATTAAAAACAAGGTATTAAAAAACAAAAAGTGTCCTCCAGAAACTGGTATTGCAATAAAGGTATCTGACATCCAACCCTTGTCCTAGTCCTCTAGCCAATTGACTTTTAGTATTGTGCTATGAGCATTCTGACCAATCCCAGTTCCACATGTGTTCACAGTTCCATAGTTTTGTTTGTATTAATCTGAATGAAACCATTTATATAATCTAATTAAACTATAATTATTTAGGTAAAACCACAAAGGCCAGTTTTTAGCCACCACAATTGATTTCTCGTACTTAGTAATGTATTATAGCGAGTATGACCATCACAAAAAGCAGCAATATAATCGCAGTAGTGGCATTTTGTCCATATTGCACAGCCCTGTCTCTGAACATATACACTCTCAGTTCATGCTCTATAACAGTGGTTCCCAATCTGGGGTCCGGTCCTGAGGGGGGCGCGAGAGAACACTGGGGGGGGCGCAGAATGTTGTCTGCACTGACGTTACCCAAATTATATTCATAAAAACATTCAATTCATACAATCCCAATATCTGAGAAACGTAAAAGTGTGTGTGTGTGAGTGTGTGTGTGTGTGTGTGTGTGTGTGTGTAAGAGTACAAAAACCTACAACCACTGTTTATTTTTTGAAAATAAAAGTGTGTAATTAATCACTTCATTATTTTTGTGCGTCTATAGGGGTAGGAGTTGGGGTTTGGGGGGGCCAGCTTGTCTTGGACACAGGCAAGAGGGGCTTCAAGGAAAAAAGGTTGGTAACCACTGCTCTATAATTTGCTCTTTCCCTTCTTCTGCTCAGTTAGGTCCAGCTCAGCCCAAGATCTGGTGGTCCAGGTGTAGAATAACTTGACAGACGCAATAGGCACTTCTCCACAGCTGTGCAGGAAACATGTATGTACCTAAACCGTACTGCAATGGGACGGAAGTTGGATTTTCCAGTATATCTCAGTGCGGTAACAGTATTTCTGAAACGTCAGCAGCATAATTCTCTCCCTACAGTTTATGGCCAGTCATCGCCCACAAACCGTGTCCATGGAGTCGACTTTTGATATTGTGGCCTTTTATTATTTGTAGTCTTCTTTCACTTTTACATTTTTCTTCATCATTGTTTAGCCATGTGATAAAAACCTAACCCTGCAAACTTGTTAGTGATCCCCTGGTACAACTTTCCTTTTCTCACAGCGTCAAAAACTTCCACTGAAATATATCTTCAACTCAAAAAGTTTCTAGTTTGTAGTTCGACTTCTTAGTTAGTTTGCAGTTTGTATCTCTATTGTTGTTTATTTTGCACGGACATTTAAAAAACAACAACGATGGCCTCTTTCCAAGTATATCTGTAGTCATGACAACATTTTGACCAGTGCTTTACCCGTGTTTTGGTAATATACTGTAATATTCCTGATTCCTGATACCAGCTTTCATATATTAGATTCCCTTTTGTATCCTGGAATGCTGTTCCCGTGGGATACAAATACAGAGGAAAGATACAGGGAGACTTGTATTTATGTAACTCTGCCAAAGAAGAGAAAAGAAAGAAAGGTTTGTCACCAAGGACCACAATTAAAGATCTTTGGCAGAAACATGAAAAAATGATGAGGCAATTCCATATCAGTGGATTTAAACCCATGCAGGTGTCAGTCATTTCCCATTCACATCAGTGATAAGGCCCCTGCCTGGCCCGGAGCCTCGTACACGCAGCACATTTCCCAGTTCAATTACAGAACAACACAGCTCAACTTAATCTTTCTCAAAACAACTTAAGGTAGCTCCCTTTGGGATGACATCTGATGTTATGATTTGGGTCATGTGATAGAGCTTCAGATAGAATTCTACCACATTAGGCTTTCAAATGTGCACAATTATTAGTGTCACTGCACAAAATTCATTTTTAATATTTTGGTGAATACACTTTTAATTTCTTTGATGAATTTCACGAAGTGCAATAGTGATTCAACAGGAGCTCAATTATAGTCCATTATAGAAAAATAAATGAGCAACTAAAAACAGCTCATACGTTTCAAACTGTGCTAAATAGTCCCTTAAACCAACACTAAATACTGTTTGGACTGTGAAGCTTTTGATTGCTAGGATTTTAAGAATATTTGCTAATGTCTGAAACATGCAGAAAGGAGAGCTCTATATAAAGCCATACTGTATTTATATGGCACTCTATATAATAGAAAAGAATAAACCTCATTCGGGGTCAAACACAAAAGTTTTAAACTGATATTTCAGCTCAAATTAATATTTCTGTTTGTAGAAAAACTTTTTTTGAGGTTATTGTGCTTAAGTTAAATGTTAGGGTTGGACTAATGTTAGACTTTAGACTAATGTCACACTTTCACATTAATTATCAGATCCATGCTGGACTTAACCATTTTATTCTGGTGCATATGACATGAAATCCAAAGTCAACGTTGCCAGTTACATAGTTGTATATCACCCAAGCTGAATGGCAGTCATTTTAACTTTTCTGCTCCATAATATGTTGCAAAGCTGCAAAACATGCTTATTTGTAATAACCACATTTCAAAAAGGTGTCCTTAAGGACGACACTAACAATGCAAGAAAATCCGCAGGGTGTATCTAGATAACGCATTTTGAATTTAATTGTGTCCAAACCAATAGGACCATGACATCACCCGCAGCTGCAACTGTCCTGTTCTCAGTGCTGAGAATCAGCCCTGGGCTTCAGCTCCAGACAAGAACAGCAGAGCCCCCCACTGCAGTAAAGGAAGGGTGGGAAAGCTAAAACTTTGTCCTTCTATCCCTCCACACGAGGTCGGAAACACAGAGGTTGGCAGCTGACCAGAGCATTCTTGGGCCCCTGCTCTGTGTCACTGGATAATCTGCCTTGAAGTGATTTGCTAACTACATGCACTAGAGGTGTGGCTGTTACAGGTTGTATGATTTCTCGCTCTTTCCCATCACAGGCACCTTGACCGAGTGGATTAGGAGCGTCCTCGGACCAAGGAAGAGTCAGTGGGTCCCTGAGGGGCTAACAATGCAAATGGAAAAAAGGTTAAGTTTCATTAAAATCCAATTATTGAAATATAATGAGTTTTAAAAACACAGTTTGGCAAAAAGAATGTAGTCTTGCACTTTTTGCTGAACTATTGGTTTAAAGGGCCCATATCCATGACAACCAAATAGTTTTTCTTCAAAAAAAAAAGAGCTTGATGTAGTAAGTAAATATAGGGGGTTGGAATCAGGGAAGATTAGATTGCTTTGCAATTTTATGCTGCAAATAACGTGAGCGAAGTATTTACCCAGGGAAGCGAGCTTTATTTTGGCTCACTAAAGAAAAAATTTCATTTGTTTTGCAGCTTTGTCTTGTAGAATGTACTGGTGCCCCTGGGAAAGTGTGTTGTGTTTCATGTGTTCAAAAAACTGGCCAACAAAATTGTAATTGGTTTCAATTGTACCCTTCACTCCCCATATATAGAAACTGCAAATACAGCCCATTCTGAATTCAAGGTTTTTGTGATGTCACAAAAAAAAGACTCACATATCTGCCTATTCAGCCTACAGCAGTTTGACCTTCCCCATTCATACTGAAGTTATAAGGAGTGTTTCTGCCCTGACTGTCCTTATAAAGTACAAGGAAAATAATCATTGCTCAAAAAAGCAAAAACATTTCATTTGTTTGTTTATAGGGGTAAAAAAGTGGGTAAAGAAAGGCTGGAAGGTAAAGAAAAGAATAAGGAAAGATGAATGTCATATAAGTATTAGAGAAAAAAACATAAAATACAAAACCCCGTAGCTACATGCTTCAGGGTAACCAGTGAACACGGCAGGCAAAACAAGTCAGACTCAAATTTAGTGCTTGTGTGCTTTAGTGCTTACGAGTTTACTTGTAAGTCTTGCAAAATATCCAAGAAACTACAAATCATGTTTTCATTCAGGAATGTGCAAATATCAAATACTTCCCTCTACTTGAGCTGGGACAAACATCAGATTTTCTCAAGGTAATTTATTTCACTCAGGGAAAAAAACATTACAGAGCTTGCTTTAGGTCACGGATACGATTAAAGGGTTTTAAATTCTCTGACTTTGAAAAGTTGAATATACCCTTTAGCTGCAAAGTATAGGAGTTCAAGCATGCACTAAGGGGGAAAGTCCCTCAGAAAATACATATATGAAGAGAAAGAGAGACACTTGGCTGTGGTGCTGTTATGCTGGATGTGTCCACCATGGCCAAACAAAGGGATGCTGTACGCCAGCAGAGAAACACAAGTCCGCTGATCACACAAAAGAGGGTCACAACTTTACACAAATCTCTGGCTGCTATGGATACACTCGCAGTAAAATGTCTCCTTTGAGCCACCAGAGCTGAATAGGTAAAGAGTAAATACATGTTAATGCCTCGCACCCACCCAGTACTAAACTCTCCGCCCCACCAATTCTAGGCTCTGAACAAGGATTTGAATAGCGCAAAGGGAAATTACGTGACTAGTTTGGGACTGACTGAAAGACTGAAATGCCACTCATTTTTGTGACCATTTTCAAAATACTGTGCCAGATTTTCATGGTTTTAAGATTGTTAATATATTGCCCACAGCCTAATACATCACCTATTTAACGTGTTATCATCATGAGAATTTGACTTACTAGGGACATGCATTCAGGATTTGATACATTAATATTTGTTAAAGAAAAATGCCGGTCAAGCTTGACTTCAACCCAAATGAACACATGACAGTAGGTTTAGTTGTAGAGGTGATAGCACCGTTAGGGAGCTAAACATTCAGTGAAGTGAAAATTCTGTCATATGTGAACACACCACAGCACACAGTGTGAACAGTGTGAAATTCTTCCTCTAGATTTAACCCATTCACCAAGTGAAGCAGCAGGCAGCCAGGAACACAGCGCCCGGGGAGCAGTGTGTGCTCAAGGTAACTCAGAGGTGCTCAGCAGTCTTGGGAACCGAACCCACAACTTATTGAAATGCTGGTAACCACTAGGCTACCAGCTGCCCACCACAGAGGAATATATTTAAAAATCTTTTAAGTGTTTAAAATAAATGAAAGAAAAGTGGAAGGTCTTTGTTTTTGATGAGTAACAGAGGCTGAATCATAAAATTATGTAATGAGATAACACTAGAGATAACTAGTACAATGTTGCTGATAAGGACTCATCCACTTTATGTTGTAGATCACATAAAATGATTAAACGTACCACAAATCTGAAGTAAAACAAGTTCTAGCACTTGAACAGGGTAACTGAGAACTCGGGTAACCGTGCACACTTATGCTTCAGCATTTTCTAAGCTGTACAAAACAAATATTCCATTATCATTGATGAAATGTCTAAGAAAAGCACTGCTTTATCTCAAAAACCACCAGTTTACAAGGACTGCGCACATCGGCATGTGCAATTAGCTAAATGTCTCCCTAAGAGAAAAGCACTAATGTGCCCTTTTGAAAAGGGCATTCATCTGATCAACGAAAGAACGGACCCTGAAACAATGGGTCATTAAACCGTCATGTCTAACACAGAGAAATCAACAGTCATGTGGCTTTTGTGACCACTGACATTGTTGCCCATAAAGGCATGGCTTCTCTTGAGCCAAAGACCACCCACTGATGTCCACAAGACTGTTCCATTCCAGCTCTTGCATCCACGTGGACTTCTGGCCTACAAAAGAACCGTTCCCATCCAGCAGTTAACAAGAACGGCATATTAGAGAATTGGTTCAACGCTCAGAAGCTTTTCAATATGCCCTGTCACTCTCAATCAAAGTCTGTCTGTAACCCACGTCTGATTTCCCCGATCAGGTTTTGCAACTCCTTAGCCATTGTGGTCTCCTAGGAAGAGAGAAAGAAAATAATGGAAATATTGTATAAAGGGAAGGAAGTCTAAGCATCTTTTAGACTGCTTAAGGGTACCTAGACACGAAGAGTCAAGGAGTTGTTTAGCTAGCTAGTGCACTCAAGAGACAAAGAAAGAAGTGTTCTGCAAGCACAATTAGAAGCGTGCTGGCCAAAAGGGTCATTTGCGTGCATTTCCAGGTTTGTTTTATTAGGTACTTAAAGGAGAATTGGGACCGGATTTTAGGTGCTGTGAAGGTTTTCATCCTGGACATCCCGTCTCTTTTGTCCTTCTTTTGACTTTTCACAAGGGCTTCTGCTAATCCCATGTAAAGCTACATCTGGCTTGGGTTTCTAATAAATCCAAGAGTACTGACCGAACCCTTCAATGCTCAGGCAAAAAGTTAGTGCTGGACTTCAGTCTACTATTCTAAACATATCAACAGGACTGTACCTCACATTTCTATGGTGATTGGTATTTGTATTTGTATTTCTTCTGAAACAATAATACGCTAAAATAAATCGGAATTTTGCTCTGAATTTTACCATGGCCGTTGACAAAATCTTATGCTATTTAAGAGGTAAGATGGGGTTAAAAGAGGGGGAAAGGGTTGCTTGTGAAGAAAGATACAGAGAGAGAATAAGAAAGAAACCGTGCCTTGTTTGCTTCTGAAGGTAATAAATGGCCTAATACAATTCATCAACAGCCAAAAATGACCGTCATTAGGCCAATAAGCTTATCCTGGCTTTTAAAGCAGTACGGTGGAGTTAATCCTCATGAGAGCATCCTCTCTTTGTTCTTGCCGTCCTTTAATTCCCTGGGGATAAATCCACAAGTGGGGGAAAGCGGCACCCTGGAGACAACCTTTCAAATCTATAGGCAGAGCCCAAGCGGCCTCCTTCTTTACCTTCTTTCCTTTGCTGCGCCTTCAGATTCTAGCAGCTTCTCCAAGATCACTCAATTTTTGGAGGTTACATTTCTCAGGAGAGAGGCTGCATATGGAAGTGCACTGACTGAAATACCGTGTGGATGGAGAGTTTCTAGCCAGTTGGGGGGCTGGATGGTGGTTAAGTCTTTACTTTCCTCCTGCTTTATCCTTGTTCAGTGGCTTAGAGAAAAGAGTGATTAGCTTGTCCACGTTTTCCCGAGTGCGCCTGGGTCTTGAGTTACGAAGATAAAAGCCTCGGCGTACTCCGGTACCGCTGCTTAAAGAGAGCAGATATTGTCGCAGAAAGGAAAACTAAACCTGGAGTCTTAGGATGGAGACGTTAAGGTACACGCAGGAATGTGTGTCGACAGGCTTTTTTAGTGAGTTTAAAAACAAACGCATGCTGGGTTGAATAGGCAGCCTAATTCTTGCCAGTATAATGAGTAGTGTAACCTTCACCGATAGACAAAGAAGCCTTTGAGGACAGTGTTGGCTCTGGTAATGAAACCGCGGTGAAAATCACAACCTGGGGGATCGACTGCTGTAACCCCTCTGTCAGTCTCAGAGTCCCGCGAAAGATCTTTGGCCCAGGCAGTGCCTGGATCTAACCAGGGAACCTAGCTCTGTTTATCCTGCATATGGAGTTGCTATGTTAAGAAGGTCCTACAGCAGACCTGTTCTGTAAAAGAAGATTGTGGGTGAAGAGTGCCTTTGGTTACACACGTGATTCTGAAATGCTGAATACGAGAACTTCGTTCAGGCAAGTCCAACAGCATCAAGTTTAGATTCCAAATCTTACTGTCCCTGGACAAATATCTGTCTGAACCCAACCCAAACCCAACTCGCACCTTCAGCTTCACATTCCTTTAGGCTACACAAAGCCTTGTTTTCATGTTGGCCAGCATGCCAGATTAAAAATAGGTTATGATAATGAATGTAAGCAGGAAAAATAATGTAGGGGAGAAGAACTAAGGTAGAAGTAAATGGGGGCCAAAATCTGTGAAGGGGGATGGAAAATAAGAACCCTGTACAGCAAATAATAAGACAAAACAGGTTCAATATATATGGGAAAAATTACATGGGTTCTGACAAATATTTCATGCTTTTCTCTCGGTCACAGTAGGATTTAGCTGCAGACGTTTCCTCTTACACTACAGATGACTTCAAAAGGCATCAGCTGAGCTCTGCAGTTGGAATGGCAGGGTGGACTGCCAGCGTAGAGGATGAGGAGGCTACTCTTCATCAGGGGCACTGGCTGAGGTATGCAGGCTACGGCCAGTGAGCTCAACCACTGTTAAATCCTATCAAAGGATTCCAGCCCGGTCCACTAGATGCAGGGCTAAACTCCTTCAAGGAGATGAGCCAGGGTCTCTAGCTGCCAAGCTATTTGGGTTCTTCTCTCTTGTTCCCAGCCTAGCCAAACATGAGGAGGGATGGGCCTCTAGAAATGCTCCTTGCTTTACGAGGACAATTCGAACATCATGCAGTAGAATTTGTTGCAGGAGCCCATTCCAGAGCTCAAAGCCGGAGAAACACCCAGGACACGTCACCAGTAAATCACAGGGCAGACACTCGGACAAACACATTCACACACACAGTCACACCTAGGGGCAATTTAGCATCTCCAGCTCGCCTGACGTACAGAACTGTGTAAAGTCTTAGGCTCTTGTGCAAACTGTTTAAGGCCTTTTATCTGAGTAGTGAAGGACTTTCTGTTAACATAACAATGAATATAAACAAACAGGAAAGCATTAAATAATACCAAGATTTGTTCTGTCTGTAAAAAGCTGTAAGAAGTTTCGGTTCAATGCTTTCAGATTTCTGAAACTCCTTCAGGAGTTCCTGAATTAATCTAAAGAAGTATCGGTTGAGCTGAAGCAGGTATTTCAGGTACTTGATCAGAACTGCATCGTAACACTACCATAATACTATAATACTGTATCTTGCTTGCTTGAGACAAAAATAACTTCCATCTCTACATGGTCCATGATAGAGCCTCAGATACAGAAATATTACTCTCCACAGTCATGGGAATCATTATATAGACAGTTACTAACTGTCAGGATCACCAGGAACGAAGCAGTGCCAGAACACATCAAGTCTGACATCAAGCATTTTACACGTATCGAATTCCATTGTGGCATTGTAAAATAGTACAATGGCAGTTTCTGCAAGTATTTCAGCATTTGTTCATAATACAACTGGACACTTTATGGTCTAAACTTAAGAAGAAATCCTTTGATCCTTTCTAACAAGTAACCATAAACGTATCTGGTTTATATACATAATAAATCTAGGGCCCTTCTGAGAGAGCAGTGCATCATGCCTTAAGAATACCACAGTTAAGCTTTTGAATTCTTCATGGTCTTGCATAATCTTGTAATGTGGTCATTTAAGAAGGAAAGCACACCCACTTGCTTCTTAATCACCCCTTGAGGTCAGTTGTTGTGTCAGCATTTTGTATACTTCAGGTTTTTGCAAAGTCATTGCTTTTATATTTTTTTAAAGATTTTACATGTTTTTAATGATGGATTTCAGGGATGTGGGTTAGTCCTAATGTGGCATGATGAAGTATTTACAGATTTAAACTAAACAAACTTACAAAAGGTACTTACGATACAAACATCCAGCCTCCCCATTGAGCTGTGACCATCCTGGGCAGCATTTATGCACTGTCTGGTAATCCTGCCGATACACTTGTCTATATGCAGTATAGTAAGCCGTCCTGCAACAAAGACACAGATCCTTTAGTACATTCTACATAACACCCTTCATGCACCTTTAACAATATCTCCCTCTAAAGCCATGGGGCTCAGTCATCAGTTTCTGTATTAGAGTACTTTGAATTAAAGCTGGTTGATTATGGGCTCAGTGTGTAAAGGGGACTTCACCGCATGCTTCGAGTCATTTTTGTGGTTAGGCAGCAAGTGAGAGACTTGAGCCATGACTAATGTTTGTGAATGAGCTTCGATGCGTAAAAAGGTGCAAAACACAAACAGAGTATAATTAGCAAAGCGTCTTTCTCCCACCACGCCTTTATGTTGCTTTCTCAAAGCATGAGACCCGGGACTGTGTTAAAGCCAGGCCGACCGGCCCTGTAGTTTGGAGCTCTTGGAGCCTGGCTACATTACCTCTTGCTCACAAGTCTTTGTTTATGGGTTGTAATTGCAGGCCTGGTGGCTCCTAAAAGCAGGGCTTAGCTCAGTACCCTGCTAAGTACACAGAGAAAGCGGGTCCGTGCAAGGCACCAAGGAACTTCCCTGAGTAGGGGAGGAGAGGGGGCAGGGGGGAGGGTCATGGGGACACAGGGTGAGCTCAAGGCTCCTGCCTTACAAGCATGCTTGGATCTACTGCATGCCTGTCAAATTGCAGCTTCTCTAGAAGAACGTGGCTACACCTTGCACTTTGGGGCCATAAAGAAAGACTTAAAGGCCCTGATTACAAAGGACAGATGAACAAAGCCCCTGCAAAAAGAAACTGGAAAATAGAATAGAGGACACAATGTGCAGCACTGACTGGATTATTTAAAACTATTTATGTCAACATGTACCCACAGGTTGACACTGTAGCGTTACAAGTAATGTCTTATCTCTTGACTTAAGTCTTTCAAAAGCCATAGGATTTTTCAGTGACAGTTTGGTTTATTCTTAAGATCCCCAAACATGGGATACATTGTGCTACTCAGTATTCAGATATTCAAAAACACTGATTTGAAAGGTGCAGGTTACATGCAACGGGGCTTATTAACTCCCAGCACTGTTCAGTCTTAGTCCTACTGCCCACCACACAGAATTTGCCACTACTGTATTAAATTAACCAAAGAAAGAGACAAAAAAAAAAGCCATTGTAGTCGACATGTGGTTCAAAGTTTGCACAAAGACAGTAAAGCCCTGTAGAACAAAAACCAGACATGGTCCAGTGGTGTATTACTTCAGCTAAAGCCACATCCCAAGGTTAGTCTTTTTTACTTTGTATCTTTCAGCTTGAAAACACACAGTTTGAGTTTGTAAGCTGATAAATATATAAGTTATACACAATATCTTTTCCAGTAAAATATATGCATATACACTGTAAAAATGAAATTAAACTTGCAGGTTATCTTCATTCTCACTGTGAGATTCTGTGTGGTGCGGCTGTGCGTTCTACTACATCTGCTATGCAACGCAGATGTCATTTCTTTTCCTTTCATGCAATTTCTTGAAAAACTGTGAAACAAACTGTAATCTTTACCCTATATGCAGTTGTTCAGTTTATATGTGGATACATTTGGGAAAATGAACATACAAGTGATCTAATAAAAGTTGTCTTCTTATATATAAAAGTATGCCATGCAGTGTCAGAGACCACCTAAGTCTTGTTGACATTATGTAACAACTCGACACAGTTCAAGGCAAGAAGGTGATGCAGTTGCACGGTGCTTATTAGCGAGAAAGGTTTCCATTGCAAGAGAAGAAAACAAACCCAAAAACACTAAAATATCTTACCTGGTGAACTACATTTTGGTGAGGAAGTGGTTAAATTCAAGAGCACCTGCGTATATTGAGTGTTTTGGTAACCGTTGTGTTTTGGGTTTTAAAAAATGCTTAAAAATGCATATTTTTATAGTGTAAACCCTAAATATGCCCCCAAATATGTTCCCAGAACATTTTAATTTCATTTTAAACCCTTATCCTTACAGAAAATGTAAAGGTAAATCCGTATTCGCCTCTTTTAATTTAAATTCCCCGCCGAGATATGCAACTCAGAAAGTCAATGGACAAAGTATTGGGACACCGTGGCAAGGTGAACGGTTTTCGGGGAATAACCCCTGATCTACTCTGGCAAAAAATTCAAATGAGGACTCATTGGAAAGGTCTCCAGGAGATCAATCGAACTGTGCAGTTTCAAGTGTCTGAGTGCTTTACCAGCCGAGAATGTCGCGAGACAAAAGTATTGGGACACCGCGGCAAGGTAACACCAGCTCTATTGGGACACCAGCTCTATGCGGGCTAAAAATACAAATGAGGGCTCATTGGAAAAGTCTCCTGGAATGCACAGCGGAGAAATTGCGCTTGGAGCATGGGGGCTTAACCCTGGTGTGGAATTCGAAAAAAGTGCTTCCAGGTCGGCTACAGGCTGGCCTGAGTCCCCTTGTGTGAAAACATCCAGAAAAAAATATATTTATTGCCACAAAAAAGCAAAAAAAGGAGGAGGATATTTGCAGTTTCTGTGTTATTGTGGGGATTTCCATGTAAACACTAAAAATGCATGTGGCTGAATCCACGATTCCTGATCCGTGTAAAACTGGAGGGATTACTGAATTCTGTTTTTATTGAGTTATACACAGTAGACATTTCAATAAAATGTGGACAGATTTACTGATGTTCTTTGAAATGTAACCTTAAGAGTCGCAGTTGTCACTGTGGATAAATATTGTATGAAGCATGTATTACATATTTCTCACTTATAGCTTACTGAAACAAACAGATTCTTTGACAATGAAACAAACTTGAACCTGCTGATACAGTGTGTAAACTGAAGATAAATAAAGAGTAGCATGAATAACTCAACAGTTTCAGGTTTAATTATGGAATACTGTCTATTAACAACAGGTGGGTGGGTGAAGGGATGCACTGATGCATAGATGAATGGCCCTACCTCCTCTCATAGCCCATGCACCAGGTCTGTCCCTGACATCCCTGCTTCCAAACTTTGACCATTCGGGTGAAGGCCTGGACACAGGGCTGCATTTGAGCCACCAATTTTACCTCCCGCTCCATGCACACATTAGGCCTGCCAGGGAACACACATGAACAGACAGTGTGTCAGACAGAATTGTTTATCCGTGAGTCACAATTAGTCAAGGAGTGTTTGTAGTGATCTCTCACCGCTGTTACATTTCAGCAACTTGTGGATGAGTCAGACAAAGTGTATCAGGATAACAACATTCTGCAGGATCCTACCTGTTATAAAGGTTAATGGTACTAAAACTGACATGTTTGATTTTCTCACTGATGTAAGCCCACTGTGTCAGTTCCTATAAACCACCGTTTCTTATTTAAACTCATTTAACCACACTTGTGTGAGACATCCCACTTAAACACACTTTAAACAGAAGTCAGTAGGAAGCTGATTGAGATTCAGTGGCTTCCCATTGACTTCAGTTATAACACTGCTGTCAGAACAAGCCCTGTGTCTTTTTAGCTGATTTTAACTCCTAGGTTGAGAATATCAGCTGGCCATTGCATTGTAGCAAGGTTTTGTGATGAATGACAGAAATGGTCCAGAATTCATGCAGTTCATTGTAATTTTTGTGTGACAAGGTTTAGACAAAAAATTTTGACTAAAAAAAAGAAATAATTGAGATTAGTGTGGAAAAAAACGAATGGTTAAGAAGTAAACAAAGTCATTCAGAGTGTGTAATGCCTCTAAAAGCTGACTCACAGGACGCTGTCACATGAATATGCTGCCTGACACCTTTCCATTTCATTTTATGACAAAAACACCGGCCTAAAATATATTTTACAAATGTTTTCATAGCATTGATACCATGCAAGCGAAAGAGGAGACTACTACCACAATATTGTCATAATATTGTGGAGAACAAAAATTACAATACATTTTACTGAACCCCGTCAAAGACTGTTGACACCGGAACGACTGACTTCCACAGAAAAATAAAGTGTAAAAAAACGTTAAACTGCTTAAACCGTTCCACCTTAAACGGAGATCCATTTAAGGTGGAAAAGAAAGTTGAAATAAGAAGGCAGCCGGTTTAGTTTCTCCATTAAGTTCAAACGGGCTGGGAAAGTTTCTCAAGTATGAAGAAATTCGTGCAATATTGTGTCAAAAAGCTCCAGACTGAAACTCAAATATCTGGACTTTCAACTAGTTGTAATAAAAGCACTTTTAGACAGCACCAAATCTTTCAAAACACCAAAACGTGCATCTACTGTCCAAATACTAAAGATAAATGGCATGCTTTCAGCTAACTGACCTAAAAGAAACCAAAAGAAAAAGGTGATATCTCACATGTAAGGCAGGAGACCCTTCCCATGGTGGGCTGTTGCGTGAATTTCTCCAATTAGGATCATAATTAGAGGTGCGATAATAAAGTCCATCCTGTGAGCTCGTCGGAAACGGCCGCTGAACACGCTGGAGAGTTTCGTCATGAGACAGAACGACATTAAAACGGGTAAAAGAGAGACGAGATTAGATCCATACTGCAGCGTCCCAGGAGAGTGTGGACGGAGCGCTGGAAGTCAACAGTGGAGGTGGATGGGAGGAGACCAGGATCCCTCACACGAGGAGTATCACCTAACAGACACACACGACTCGGTTTCAGCTCAAACATACACGACTCCAACTCAACTCAGACACACACGACTATAATTTAACTCACACACACACACAGGACTCTAATTCAGTTTAGACACACAGACGACTCACAAAACTAATTCAACTCAAGACACACAGGACTCTTACTCCGGTCAGACACACGCACGACTCCAGCTCTCAGACACACACACGTCTTGCTAATGTTACTTCAGAAAGTTACAACGTCCCCTTAAAGATGAACAACGGTTAGAAAATGACCAAAAATAACAACAGCATTTATATAATATATAACCTTAGAAAGTGAGCAAGCATCACCTCAAAAGTGACCAACTATTACCTCAGAAAGTTGACAAATATAACTTTAGAGATTGACCAAACGTCACCTGAGAAAATGATCAAACATCAGGTCAGAAAATGACCAACTCTCATCTGAGAGAATTACCAAACATCAGCTTAGAATATGTCCAAAAATCACCTCAGAAAGATAAAGAATATCAACAGAACACCAAACAATTAGGATATAACCTTATAAAACGAGAAAATACCACCTCAGAAAAAGACTAAACATCACACCAGAAAAGCTTAGAAAATTAAGGAACATTACCTCAGAAAATTAATTAACATCACAGGACATTACCAAATATCAGCTTATATGTCCAAAACTCACCAAAGTTTGAACAAAAATGTGAAGAAAATGACGAAATCACCTCAGAGATTAAACATCCCATCGAAAACTGAAACACCAAATCACTCATCACTTCAGAGACATAAAATATTATCTCTCCTGTATAACAAAAACAGGGACATGGGCACCTCCTATCAGCTTCAATGCAAAATCTGCTCCAGATTTGAATCAGCAACTTCACAAGATCCTCATATAACTACCTACCACCTTCTACCACAGCATTTTTCCTCAGTGTGAGTGCAAGAGATGCTCACCAAGTGTGTTGCAGAAGAAAAGGAAGCCCACAAGCTGGATATGAAGGTCCTCAGGCATAACGAGCCCAAAAGCTGACCAGAGAAGCATGCAAAGCATTCAGTGGTTCAAATATCAAGGGTCAATGCCAGTCAAGGTTCAACACCTCCTTCCACGGTTAGAACACAATCAGCTAAAACGCACCTAAAAAAACAGCTACTAATATTTCAAGACGCGTGGGGGTTTCACTGACATGCACATGATGGTTTTGAAGGAAATAATGGGCCCTATGCAGTTTTTGATATTTGACCGATCATTCAAATTCTCCTGGGTAAGCAGATTATTTGGTACGATGTTTATTGTAAACCATGAAAATCTTGGAAACGTCATTAATCTTGATAGTATGATTTTGCGAGTTGTCAGCAGTTTTCACTGTCAGGGAAAACAAACCTCCACTTAGGAAGATCAATATTAATGTGTGCTGATTTTGGCGAGCCAAGTAACATGGACTCTAAGTAGCCAATAAAAAAGCACTCAGCTCCCATACAGGAGGCTGACTGATGAACGCCTGACTTGCCTGATCTGCTACATATTGTGACTAAAATGTGCTTTTCAATATAGTGAAACGCACAGTTGAACCAAGAATGTGACACGGTTAAAGGTTGTTTTATTATGCTTTATTATGTATATCATGACTATGTATGTGTGTCTAAAGTATAT
>JBBJLR010000139.1:8746316-8769093 GCA_037577145.1 Brachypetersius gabonensis | reverse complement strand
ATATAGTGTATGCCATACCCAGGTGTAGAGCATTCTGTTTCGAACACAACGTCTCTGTCATACGGGGTTTTCCACTGTTGTTTGTGTTCTGCTGTAGTCAGAAATCTGCTGTGTTTACAAGCCCAAGAAATAAGTTTCAGAAGGAGCGACGGATTCTTGCCTTTATCCAGGAGCACTCTGCTATCAGAAGTTCATATTCCACAGAGACACGTGCTTGAACTTGCGATGGGACATTGTTCTGATGGCCTTATTGTATTCACATTGCTTTTAAGACAACTGCACTCTACGTGGATGCGCTGATAGTGTTTTTTTTTCCTTTATTTTTTATCTCAATGATAGTTTTGTGAAGCTGCCTTTATTTTATTTTGTGTAGCTCTGAATGATTTTAAGAGATTTCAGGGAGAAATTCTGATTGCAAAATGGACCGTTTTTTCAGAGTAGGGTACAGTCACTGCAAATGACCGGTATTAATGACTGCAAATGCATTTATTCAACCTTTTTCATCATTACTCCAACAATCTAGAATACAGCCAGCATGATCCAACAGCTCTCATTTGGCCAGCAAGGGGCGCCGCTCCATAAGTAAGGGACTGGGCTCAGAAAAAAGAACGCTATGATTTGTGCTCAGTTGCGTAGTCTGTCTTACCTCAGTGGCCTTTCTGCTTATACTGCTGTTCATCCTGCTGTCTGTAATTCCTCTTGGTTTGAACTTTTGGTATTTTATGTTTTTTTGGGATGTATTTTTGAATGTACAACTGATTTTGTTTGTGATCAGATTGCTCATTTTATTCGTTTTCATTTCATTTATGTAGAATGTGCAACAGAAATGGACCTTAATATCAAGCCTGTTCGGAGGTGACCGTTTTATCACATGAATTTATTAAACGACAAAGCAGCTTTTGCATAATCAGACCTGTAGTCCACCCAAAAGAATCCACTTTGTTCTCGGTTGATTATAAAGCTGTGTGATCATGAACGGGGTGTCTGAGATCGAAGACCTGCTTAAAACTTTTTAAACAAATCCCTTTTTATAACAATCAGGGTACGCAGGAAGTGTGGGGGCCTTTCTCTCTGGAAAATGAAACCGGCACTAATATAATTCCCACCTTTTAGCCTGAAACATTCTCTTTTTATCGCTCACACAAAGGAAGAGTGGGCTCCTTTCTCTGTGTCTCATCAGAAACAGACCTAACAAAAACCAAACTGTCTTTAATTCCTTTCTGAAGGTTTTTGAGAGCTTAATCACTACTGATTTGTTCTTTTGATTCAGCACAAAGGAGCGTCTGCTGTGAGCTGCACCATAACAGGTACATTTAGTTGGACCTGAAAGGAAAATAAGAATGTAGCGTCTGCCAGGGCACAGGTTTTGGGGTGTCTTTTATAATGAGGTGTATGTATTTTTTGGTGGGTGGAGGATCTGTATGTATGAGCTTGTAGGTTGAATCTATATAGGTTTGCTGTAACTGGGATTGGAATGTATAACTGTTAAAATGAAGAGGCAGAAGGAGCTTCTCAGAATTAGGAATGCACAATGATATTAGAATCAAATTGTTATTACAAGAGAACAGTATTGTTTCAATCACATGATTGGTTTGACTAATGGGTCAAACTGATACTGTACTGTGTTTATTTAAATCTGGAACAGCAGGACATTCAGGCGACGCTGGGTTACTGCATTTTGTTCACGTTCCTGCTTTTGTAACCTTCTAAAAATCTTCCATTTCTCTGTAATGCCAAGAGAGGTTCATCTCATTTTCTGTATTTTATAATTCCGTGTATTTAAAAATACTTAAATTGGTGCTTCATTATTTCAACGAATTGGCTCATCAAAAATCACATTTACTCAAATGTAGCTGATCGGTTAAGACACGTTTGGGGTCCAGATGTTGCTTAAGTTTAGCATTGAGGCTGTGAGGATAATATTGTTAACACAATAAAAGTCAATAGTAATAGTAATTTTTTTTAAATATAAAAGCACATCACCAGATCTTCTCTCAGCCTGTATGAACCCCATCATTAAGGCCTTCACAGTCGTCCACAAGTGGTTTAAGCCTCAATTCTTTAATTACTGACTGCTTAATGAATACCAGACTTGTGTTGTCTGATATGGCGGCATGAAGTGGTAAGAAAGTGGTGTTTACTTTTATACAGTAATATTGTGTCCTGTACCACACTGACACCACCTTAATGAAGTTGGATGTATTTTGAAGATCTGGTGATGCGTACCTATTGAGTTTTAGCAATATTAGCCTTACACCTGTGGTTCTATAGGAGTAGCACTGGGATACTTAAAATGTCCTCAATGTTGAGGCACCTGAAGCATGGAACATAGTGAGATACCTCAGTTACTGATTATAAAGTCACGCAAAAGCTTTCATCAGCTTTCTCATGTATGTAATCCAACATGAACCTTCCTTTAAGCTTCCCTCTGTTCTGTTTGAGCTCCTTATATCGTGACAGTGTATTTAAACTTTACACTTTATCTCGGCCTGCACTGCATAACATGTGTACTGTGTAACCTTTTGTTTTGCAGTCAAATATCAAGTCAGAAATTACGCATTAGTCTGTTTGGACAGACCTCTGAGTGGCTCGAACCTGGTGGACGAGTAGAAGAGTAAGAGTAGAAACACTTTTGCTGTAAATGGGATTCATTTTGTGCACATTTCCAGTATCTATGCCAGAGAGGATTGTATTACGTTGGTCATTTTATTATATTGGTTACATTCATTTACAAAATAAACATTTTTTTTTAAATATATATATTTTAGCCCTGCCATTAGCTTCATTGTTAGAATGTCTTCCAGTCTAAATGATGTTCTAAATGCTTATACAAGATTTTGTTTCCTTTTTTAATGTCTCAAATATCGATTTTTTGAAAATGTGCTTTTCTGGCCGTTTGATATTTGTTAACGATTCAGTACTTTTTGCATTTGGCGTGCGGGAGAAATGTACAGACGTTTTAAAATGATGAATGTGATTGGTGCTGGGGTAAAAAAAAAAAATTAAAAAAGGATTTATTTCTCACTTGTGTTGCCTTTTTATTTGAGTATGACTGACTCGCCTGCATACCTGCCTGTAAAGTTCCACAACGTTTCAGCAACTATCTATGGGTACCCGACCAGAACAACGGCCGTCTGCCTGCATTTCTCCGCCGAGACGCAAACCCCCCCACCGGACAACGGCCGAAAGTGAAAGTGTACGGATTTGTGGTGTTCTTTGCAGCAACAACACAACACTTCATGTGGGGTTTGACCCTCAGCCATAGCGCCCGCGTCTTCTGCATGCTAGTAAAACTAGCAGACAAAAATGGCCAATCTTCAACTAATCTAGTGGTTGGGGACTCGACAAGTGAGGGGTGGTTCTATGCAAATGTTCCCATTATTTCGTCACAATGGGGGAGCCGTCCAAACGGCTTTCAGTTGATTCACAGGAAACGGATGGATGTTTTTTTGTGCTTGGAGTGTTTATAGGAGTTGTAGAGACCCACATGGAAATACAAAAAGATGCAAAACGTGACTTTTGCATATATCCCCTTTAAAGGCCCTGTATCGTGCATTTCCATTGCTGATTTATTTGCAAGAAAGAGCTTAATATTTGATAAATATTTAAATTCATACTTCTGTTCATACAGTCCAATAAGCTGCAAAAACAGCACATCTCAAATGTATGTGTGATGTCACAAATAAACAGCCAAACAAATAATTTACACATATATCTGTCATTACAGTGCTTCCGCACCTCCTTAATGAATGTCTCAGCCAATGTGGCTTTTTGGACAAGGAACAAGACAGATCAACCAATCAGAACACAGGTAATTCGCACGCGTCAGTCTTAAAGGCACAGTAACTAAACAGGCTGTTTAATTCTAAGGGATAAATACGTTGGAAATGGCTTTGTAAAAATAATGTCAGCCTGTTTTTGGTATATGAATCCACTCAAATGTTATAAGTAGCTCAAGGTAGTAATTAAAATACAAGGCAAATGAAGGGCTTTTTTTTTAACAGCCCTTAATTTGTCTTGTTAAGGTAGGTTGTGTGTGCTCACTTTATATTTTAAATTTGAATAAAAAATGAAAGGAGTATTCCACTTTTGGTCATAGGCACTAATTAAGGGCATTACTATCGTGATTTGTTCTCCCTTTGGTGCAGTAAAAGCCTCCTCTTAGTTGGCTTTATACAAGATGTAACAATGCTGTGAAGATTTGATTGCATTCAGCCACAAGCACATGATGAGAGACAGCGAAGTAGTGAGGCAGGTGAGATACAATGAGGTAGAGAGGCAGGTGAGAGTGAAGTAGTGAGGTAGAGTTTCAATGTTTTACCTTAAATGGCCTGTATCATTACTTTTCTTCACTTTTTCTGTGCAAAAAAGAACTTGATGTGTTATATAAACATTCCTAAAATTCATAATGCAGTCTATATAGTCCATAAAGGGAAACTAAGCTGCAAAAACAGCACATTTGGGCAGAGGGTCAGGTGAGATGCAGTAAGATCGAGAGGCAGGTGAGATACAATAAAGGTAGGGAGGCAGAGGTTGGGGTCAGGTCTCTGTGCGGGCCAGTCAAGCTCTTCCACACCGAACTCATCCAACCATGTCTTTATGGACCTTGCTTTGTGCACTGAGACTCAAGTCTTGCAGAAACAGAAAAGGGAATGTATTCCCCAAACTGTGTCCAAAAACTTGAAAGCATGGCGCTGTACAAATTACCTTGGCATGCTGAAGCATTAAAATTGGACTCCACTGAAATTAAAGGACCACCTGAACACAACAGTTAAAATGTATGTCCCAAAACCTTTGTCCACATTGTGCATGCGCACAAATACTATTTAGAATCAGAAAACTCAATTGATCTCGTACGATACTGCTTAATCATACGTCAAAACAAATCTAAATTTCAAATCAAATCAAATTTATTTATATAGCACATTTAAAAACAACAATGTTGACCAAAGTGCTTTACATTGCAATCAAACAGAATAAACTAATAAATATGTACACATACCAATATACGTGTTGGTTTGGCTTGATTATAACGGTGGTAAAATTATTTCACAGCCGAATTACTGAGAAGATCATTATAAGGTAGAACGTCCCACCACGATTACTAACCAGGATGCCTGATCACTTAAAATTTTATATATAGACCTTACGCGTCAAAAATTACTGCAATCTGATTGGCTAAGGAAAGACATCCCCTAATTTGATTGGCTGCTCAGGGACTCACCCTCTGGAACATTCTATTTAAAAACGGCCAGGTTGGTGAGATTCTTAAATTTATCACAACTATTTAGCTATGCTAAATATTCACATTTCTCAAATCAAATATTGTTGTAATATATGTTTCGAACATAAATAATCAGTTTCTAATATGGTATATTTATTAAAAATATCGCCAAAATCGCATTCATTCAAGTGGTGCACCCCCATTTTAGGCGTAATGGGTCATTCGCATTCGAAAGGAGAGGATAGTTTCTTCTGTCAGAGGTTGAATTTTGTGTTCCCGTCTGAGGATATTGTTGCTTATTCAGGCTTATACTGATCATTTTTTAGCTGACATACATCTTTTGAGATCGTTTTCAACGTTATTTGTCTTCCAGGTGGAGAAATGCTGCGAGTGAGGGCCGTGCTGTGCCAGTCTTGGAGGGGGTATGTACACTTTTTCACATGGACGTGCACATGACTTCTTGTCTTGCAACATGTGACAGCACTGCCTTTCAGAAATAAAGGTGTTTCTCAGGCTAAAAATTAGGTGGAAATACTCTCTGATGTACACATTAGACTCTTTCATGGTCACACAGGTGGAGACCTCTGCTGTTCTATTGTTACATAAGCGAACCTCCAACTCTTGAACTGATCTGTGGAAGCACGAACCTGCATTGACTGCCTCAGAGTTTCAATACATACACTAAATGGACAAAAGTATTAGGACACCTGAACATTACATCAACAGTTGCCTAAATGACATTGCATTCTAAAGACTTTAGTGTGAAGGTGGTCCCCTTTTGCAGCTATAAGAGCTTCCACTCTTTCTGGAAGGCTTTCCACAGGATTTTGTTTCTGTGGGAATTATTTGCCCCTTGATTCTGTACGGCATTTATGAGGTCAGGTACTAATTACATTGAATTGCATTCATTTGGCAGACGCTTTTATCTAAAGTGAGTTACGCTACAATTATGCTACAATGTAGTGCATTAAGAGAGGAGATGCTGTCTGAACAGATGAGTCTTCAGGAGGTGTTTGAAGCTTGAGGAGTATTCTTCTGCTCTTATCAGATTAGGCAGCTCATTCCACCTGATGAGGCTGAGAAGGCCTGGCTCGCAATCTCTGTTGCAGTTCATCCCAAATGTGTTGGATGGGTTTGAGGTCAAGGCCAATCAAGTTCCACACTCAACTCATCCAACTATGTCTTTATGGACCTTGCTTTCTGCACTGGGCCACAGTCATGGAAGCATGCTCTTTGTCCAGAATGTCTTAGTATGCAGATGCATTAAGATTGCCCTCCTCTGGGAGTTAGGGGCCTAAACTTAAAAAAAAAAACAGGCGCGTCTCATTACTTTTGTCTGTATGGTGTTGATGGAAATTACGAGAAACATAGTTGCCTCCTCTTGCACACATTTCCCTTCCTTTCCATTCATTTATTAAGTTTCATTTCATACAGGTGTGCAGTTTAACATCGCCTGTCAGGTTTCAACAGTATGGAGCCCCACTTCTTCCTGAAAATAAAACTAGTGAAGTGTGGGAACAGGATACTAATATGTGGCCACGGCTGAGTAAAGTATGGGAATGTGACAGTTGTGACAGTTATGTCACAGCCACAAGTTATTAATGCTGTGGACACACTACATCCACACACACTACTCTCAGAGTGGTCGGATTGCTGTGCTGTCCACACTGCACAACCTGTTGTCTTTTTATGAGGAACCTGTTGTCTTTTTATCAGGAACCTGTTGTCTTTTTATCAGGAACCTTGACTGATTATTGACAGGGGTCACACATTACAAGACTGAAAGAGAGAGAGAGAGAATATGTATTCTGGCGATCTCCATGATTTAGGCCACCCTTCTCCATGCATCATTTTGTTTGTGTGTATGTGTGTGTATATATATGTGTGTGTATGTATGATGAGCGAACAAGATGGTTAAGTCATAGTTAGTAACTGCATTTGGAGTAATATATGTTTATAAAGAACTGATGTCCCAAATATTTGCATCCATCAAAAGTGTGTAGATCAGTCCAAAACAACTGATGAACCACAACAACAGAACAGGAGGAACTGGGCTAGAAGTGGGTTCTTTCCGATCTGCTTGAAAGCCAACTGGTTACTACAACCCTGACACATTCTAAAACCATTTAGCTTTGACTGGGTTCCTGCTTTCTGTTGTTTCGTTCAGATCATCAACATGTTGTACATGATTTTGAGTGTCCTTCATGTGGACTGAAAGTGAACAGAAGTGACCTCAGATGGCCGGGAATGAAAAATCTGGCCATAGTAATACCACCACCTACCCCTAAAGAGATTTAGAATATTAGGCTTATGGCCTTTGATCTGTGAAATTGTGCAAAGTTTGCTCATTGCAGGTTGCCCTGTAACGACCTTGTGAGTGATGTCTGGTTTGGGCACTAAGGGAAAACTCTTCTTATGGTAAAAAGTGAAAAATATAATGTAAATGAAAATACTGTATCATCATTAGTTGAAACAAGAGGGGAAAAAAAACTCAAAAATGCTTAAATGGCACTTTTTGTTTTCTCATGGTGAAACCTGCTGGGTACTTTACCAAACCTTTGGAAATGTGAGCTGCTTTCATAGCAAGATAAACAGAGTCTGTGCACCCCACAGGTTCAGAACCTTCCCCTGTGCAGCTGTGGAGGTTAAGAATGAGCCCATCTTAGGATTTAAAAAGGGGAGTAAAGAGAGGGCAGAGTTGGAGAAGGTAATCATTATATATCTGTTATAAAACTCATACAGATCAGCTTTGTATTCGTTTATTTGAATATTTCTGAAAAAGACTTTAAATGCATTTTAACAAAGGTTGGCTCTGTTTCGCCAGGCCCTACAAGACCTAAAGGGAACGACAGAGGAGATTCCGTGTGTGATTGGAGATGAACAAGTGTGGACCAAAGATATCAGATATCAGTTGTCTGTGAGTTAAATCCAGCTTATTAAATGATTTGCATATTTCATTACTAACATATTTACTAAGGACTGAAAGTGTGTTATTGTGTTCTGTGTATAATAAAAATAAGCTACAGTACAGTAGCCTCCAACAACTGTGTTATCACTCTTCTGATTATACCTCTTATTTACAGCCCTTCAACCACTCACACAAAGTAGCCAAGTTCTGTTATGCTGATAAGGTAAGAAAACTCACGTAGACCAAAGCGCCTGTACTCAGAAATGACCTTAAGGGGAAAAGTGAGCGATATAATAAAGAAATATTTAAATAAAAGTTTAAATAAAGCATGGCGCAGCTCATGCCTTTCCGTTTTTCTTTCTTTGACCTGTGTCATGAGAGACTGAATTTTACACAAGCAGGTTCTTAATATTACTAGGGTGACCATCCAAGTCAAGATAAAGTGTGATATGATAAAGTGTCACTTTACTCCAAAGACAGATCTTTTTTATAACCAGGGATTGACATAAGGGGTACGCAAGTAAGAATTGGCGTATGTGGTACGCAAATGCGCACCAGTTTTCAGTCTTCACTGCGCAAATGCGTGACTTCATACTGGATCTCTAAGTACCACAGCTCAGGAAAGGAAGTCCTTAAAAAGGAAAATAATAATAATTTTAAAATATGGTTCCTGCCGGTGTGCGGAGCCTAGCTTCTGCACCAATCAAAATTCAGGGGTGTGTGTTGAGTTGTAAGGGTTTTTGGATTTGGGTGCGTAATAATTAATTGATCTACTGATATGGGTACTCATTAGAGTACTAGGGCAAATGATGTCACACCCTGTATATAACCTCCTTAAAGATATTATTGGGTAATGTAAAGGTTAATTATTGTATACGTAAGTCTTTCAAACTGCTTAGCATAAAATCATTTGTTCCTTAGTTAAAAGTGGGGCAGCAAAAAACCCCCAAAAGTTTATTTTTTATCAATTACTGATTAAATTATAGATTTGTCAGCTGGCAGGTGTTGGAGGCTGAGCCATAAAAAATATATATATTATAAACATGAATAAAAAAAACATTACAGCTGAATTCAAATTATACCACATCTAGACTGCGTGCTTTCTGCAACTGCACTGTACTGAAATGTCTAGCATGGAGAACAAAACCCAGAAAACTTCTCAGTTGCAGTGGTTCCAGCACGAAGGCCAAACTTTAATTTCCTTATTAATCATTTTGAAAATTATTAGAACGGAAATTAGCTGTACAGACTATGCAAAAGTAGATCCACATTAAAAATCCCTTTGAATTCAGTCCAGATTCAAACTTGATCTTCTGACACTGGCACAAATCCTTACACAGTCACAGCACCTGGGAGCCCAGTCTACACCTCTTTGTACTCTAACATGCAGTTGATCAATGTCCTTCAAATACTGACAATATACAAAATATGATCATTGTAACAGTAACATGTCATATCGCTCATCCCTGCCTTAAGGTGTCCATAGTCTTGTTATAACTCCCAGACACTGTTCACTCTTATGTTTTAAAGTGTCTCTAGGTGTTGGACTCTTTAAATCAAGTGTTTGCTTGCTTTCTCTGTCCGCAGGAGCTCCTGAACAAAGCCATTCTGGCCTCTGTAGCTGCAAGAAGAGAGTGGGACCTGAAGCCAGTAGAAGACAGAGCTCAAATCCTCTTCAAGGCGGCTGATACAATCAGTGGCCCGAAGAGAGCAGAAATCCTGGCCAAGACAATGATTGGACAAGTAAAACTTCATATAACATTGTGCAGCCACCCAGTCATGGAGCAGAACCAAGTTTAAGGATACTTAGCTCAAAATGTTTTATATTAGAATGAACATAGTGAGGAGTATCACATTTTGATAAAAATATGTTTGTAAACGTTGGACTAAAGTGCTTTAATCAATAGATTGGAAAATAAAACTGTCCGTCATATCTGTTCTGTGCAGAACATTGAACAACACAACACTAATGATGTTTTGTTAATTTTTTAGAGCATGCTCTCTATTTGACATACTGGGAAAATGAAATACAAACTGTAAAATGTGCCATATTTTTGTTTTATAATTTCTCCATTATGTCATCAGGTTAACAGTAATAGTGTATTCTCTATAAAGGACGTGTGACTGAAGTAATCCAACAGTGTAATTTTACCAGTACCACCCAAACTAATGCAAACAATTATGTGTAGGTAAAAGCTTTCCTTCTACCCATTGTGAAAGGTATGAAATTATTGTGTGGGGCAATATCATGTTGTCCCAAAATATCTTAAGTTAGCTGACCATTTCTTTTATTTTATTTTAACATAGAAAATCAAACTTTACTTTAATGTTGAACAAGATTACAAGGTCCCCCTGAACATCTGGTGCGTATGTGTGAATTACATTTGATAAAAGTGTGCCTTGTGTCTTGTTAAGATCCTGCTGTCTCCCCTTTAGGGTAAAACTGTGGTGCAGGCTGAGATCGATGCCGCAGCAGAACTGATTGACTTCTTCAGGTTTAATGCGAAACACGCGATTGAGCTTCAGCATCAGCAGCCTCTGAACAGTGATGGAAGCACCAACACCATGCTGTACCGTGGGTTGGAGGTGGGTCCCGTCTTTTAGCACAAAAGGAGGAGAGGGGGGGGGGGGGGTATTTCTCTCTAAATGTAGTTGATGAGCTAATACATGAAAAGTTGCCTCTTTAATGTTTCAAATTTAATGTAGCTACATGAAAAAGAAAATTATACCTCACCGATCAGTATATTGTAAACTGCAGGCCTAGATCATGGCGCAGTGGTTAGGGAGTTTCCCTGCAATCAGAATGTTGTGGGCTCGAATCCCAGGACTGCTAGTGGCAGATAACCTTGAGCAGGAGGCCGTCCCCACGCACTGCTCCCCACTTGGTGAACGGGTGAAATACAGAGAAAGTGTGCTGTGGTGTGTTCACATATGACAAAATGACCAATTTACACACTTCTTGTAAAGTAATCTTTAAAAAACTTGCTTATGTGGTTTCTGACACACAGTGTGGAAAAAATACAGACAAAAGTGCTGTTTTTTGGTCTATTTTTTATACTCTTATTCACAAGTTTGGATGCATCTGGTCAAGTTGTTATATTCCATGATCCTGATTCTTGGCAGCTTCCAGTTCTTGCAGCTCCAGCCCAAAATGGACACCAAGCATCTCTTAACTGAGAAACTACTGTTGATATGAGAGGGAAAAAAACACTTTTACATACACCCCTGTACTGTATTACGTGTAAATGACAGACTTCATTACACACTGTACTTTAGAGTGAGGCCATCTAAGAATCTCCAGCACTCCAGCCTGTTTATAACAGATCGGTTTGGGAGGGGTGTTTCACAGAGGAGTTTAAGTTACAGCTGAAGCAGCTGCATGTGTCTAGATAGAGGCCTGCTGTAGCTCCATGTGCATGTTAGACCGCTCTTTAATGTTTTATTTTTCTTATTCCTTTACAGGGCTTTGTAGCTGCTGTTGCACCATTCAACTTCACTGCTATAGGTGGAAACCTCGCAGGCACACCAGCGCTAATGGTGAGCTCTTTGTGTTCCAGTTACAAGCAGGAAATCCATTTCTGTTCCTCTGTTTAATCACTATCTTGATAGCAGGAGTGTGATTGGATAGTAATTTAGAGTTAGTTTTTTAAATCTTCTGAATACACAAATAAAATCTGAAGAAATTCAGATAACTCACAGCATTAACATCTGGTTGTCTAGTCCAGTGGTTCCCAACCTTTTTTCCTTGAAGCCCCCTTGCTTTTGTCCAAGACAAGCAAGGCCCAACGCCAACTCTGACCCGCATAGACGCACAAAGTGATTAAATGCAAACTTTTAAACTTTTATTTGCAAAAGATAAACAGCAGTAAATTTTTGTTCTTGTACTCTTATACACAATCACACACACACACACACTTTTACGTTTCTCAGACATTGGGATTTTATTAATTTAATGTTTAAAATTTTGGTAACCTCAGCGCAGACAAAATTGTGTGCACCCCCTGTGATCTCTAGCGCCCCCCTAAGGGTGGCCCGGACCCCAGGTTGGGAACCACTGGTCTAGTCGACACTGCCATGAATGAGAGAAAATTTGTACTAAAATTTGCAGAAGTTTGCCTTATGGATTGATTGATTGCAGGAATTTCATTATAATTGAAGGTAATATTCCAAAATTGATGCATTTGAATCACCACTTACATACTGACGCATAATGCATAAATCAGTGCATTTTTACCCCCATTACTCATCACTTAAATTACAGTTTAACAAAGGTTGCTCAGTTTAAGTCTGTAATGAAGTCAGTGATCATCGTTTACTCCTATGTCAAACCTGTGTTAATGTGTGTTGGCAGGGTAATGTGGTGCTATGGAAACCCAGCGACACCGCCATGTCTGCGAGCTACGCAGTCTACAAGATCCTCCGCGAGTCCGGCCTGCCGCCCAACATCGTCCAGTTCGTGCCAGCTGATGGCCCAGTTTTTGGAGACACGGTCACATCCTCTGAGCATTTAGCTGGAATCAACTTCACCGGCAGTGTCCCGTATGACCCCTCTTTTCTTCTGTTGACACAGTAGTTTATGCCACTGCTGAGTTCAGCCATTAACTTCTAAAGTATCTGAAAGGATTTTGCTTCACTTGGCATTATGATTTTATTTCTTTCACAATATGCTTGCAGTAACAGTGTGGGGGATGTTTCAGATGTGATATATCCTGACTTGGCTTTTTATTACACAGGTCAACAACAACAAAAAATTTATCAAAATTATCATAAATCACAACACACTTTTCTAAACCCGCTTTCTAAACCTGTTTTTTCGCACCAATCAACTGTTTCAATATTTTCTGTGTGAAGTCAAACAGGCGCTCACTGTGGCATAGATATAATAATCAGTGTCAGTTAGCTTTCACTGTTTCTTCAAAAACGCTCAGCATATGATTATATGATCATTATACCAATTATACCCATCATGCAGTATATATTTTTTTTGTTGTTATTTTCAGAACATTTAAGCGTTTGTGGAAACAAGTGGCACAGAATCTTGATATCTACAGAAACTTCCCTCGTGTGGCTGGAGGTCAGTGATGTGCACACACACGTATATATACAGATTCTGCTCGTCCTAAATATTGTCCTGTAAAACTGTTATTAACACCAAAAGCAAGCTTCTTTTTGATTTGATTTAGTTGATTTTAGTTGATCTTGAGACTTACTGTTCAGTAACTGCTATGAATATTATACAGTAGCTTATATTAATTGCGTATGTAAGCCATGCAGTTCTTAGAGAGAATTTGATGTTATTAGTGTACCTGCTTTTGTACCTTTTCAGAATGTGGTGGCAAGAACTTCCATTTTGTGCACAAGTCTGCTGATATTGGCAGTGTGGTGACGGGCACGATCCGCTCGGCGTTCGAGTACGGCGGGCAGAAGTGCTCAGCCTGCTCCAGGATGTACGTCCCGGACTCGCTCTGGCCTCAGATCAAGCAGGGTCTGCTGGCTGTCCACAAACAGATAAAACTGGGAGACGTTAGTAGACTCGTTTTACCTTTCTTTCACTTTGGCTCTTTTCTCCCAATGTTCGGGAGGTGAATGTTTCGTTTACAGAAAGAACAGAATTACTGAAACAAGCATCAGTCATAAAGCAAGGGCTGCAGTAGTCGTGCAAAGGTGAAAGAGAAATGAATGCATCTTCAGGCTATAAAGCTTTTTTGTTGAATTTCACAGCCGGTTGAAGATTTTGGAACGTTCTTCTCAGCAGTTATCGATGACAAGGTAAGAAGAAATGACAGAGACTGCTGTTAAATTTGTACTAATTATTATAGAGTTTTACTTATTTTATTACTCCTTCTGTTCTCAAAGTCCTTTGCCAGGATAAAGGGCTGGCTTCAGCATGCCAAGACCTCCCCCAATCTGACCGTGGTTGCTGGTGGAAACTGTGATGATAAGAAGGGATACTATGTGGAACCCACAATTATTGAAAGCAAAGATCCCAAAGATAAAATAATGAGCGAGGTAAAGTTACACTGTGGTAATTTCTTGTGGTGTTTTATTCATATAAATGCCTTACATTTCAGTTCCTCGCTGTAAAAAAGACACAACATTTGTTTTATAGTAATAACCTATAAAAAATCATTTACTGACTTTTAAGATGATTACCTGTATAATAAGCCAGATTTATGAGTTTAAGGCTTTTTTTCTTAAAAGCCAGTACACCATGGACTGAACACACGAACGGCGTCAGCTGAGCGGACGGGTGGACTTTGGTTTGTTTGTTCAAGCCATTCTGCCCAATTTAACTGCATTATACGCTTAACTTCGCAAGTGCATGATCTCTGTTCACCCTCACCCTCCGTCCTAACAGCTGTACTGGCTGGGTTTAGTCTGAGTTTAGGATTAACTCGTGTTAGGAAACCTGACCTTTAGTGGCCATAGATTTCAGCATTCATTGACTGTCTATACTCTTGCTGATTGTGCTTTTGTTTTAGTTTTTTGGGGTTTTTTTCCCCCATAAAGCATCATGAAATCAGTGTGATGACCATACAAATCTTGACGTGAAAGCCTACCCAGATTTTAGAGTATCTGCGTAATTTAATCACTGGGATGTAAACAAAGTGTTTTTTTTATGAAATGGTGCACTATTTATGCATTTTTTTTTAAATTTATTATATATTATTATAATAATTACTGTCTGAGGCTTTATGTGTAAGGTTTTGATGGGAAAATAGTGGTATATCTTTTTTTTTTTTCTTTTCAGTACTCGCAGGGCAGCCTTACAGTGCCCTGCGAGTACTGCTCCACCATTAATGGACTTTAAAAGGGTTTTAGGCTGACACCTCCTAAAATACAGTAGGAAAAAAATTAAGCCTCAAGCAGTGTATTCATACACTTTTAATGTAACAGTCCTGATGGGAAAAGTCTCTCTAGAATGGAGCATTTCACATCAAACCACAACGACTGTCTTTGTTTATGTCTTGAGGGTTGAATTATAATGCAGATCTTTTGAAAATATGTTGAGAGGAGTTTTCCATGAGCACCCAAGAGTCTGTAAACTCGTTAATTAAGATCAGTGCTGATGATTCACATTCATTAAAGACAGAAGGTTACGAGCAGAAATTCCAATAAACATTAGGACACCTTTCCTACCTGTGAGCAGTTTAAACTATGACAATTTTATCCAATACAACCAGAAACATATCAGATATTCTGTAATAACATTTTTGTCTCAAAAATGTGTTGTACATGAATAATACTATAGGTCAGCTTAAAGTCTGCAGGGCTTAAGCCTAGCCCTGGACTTCACAGCATTCTGAATGGAGATGTAGTCCAGGACTAGGCTTAATCCTTTTTAAAGCTACTCCAAAAAGGGGTTGTAAGTCCAGCAGAAAGGGTTGTAACAGAAAATCATGTTCTGTCTAAATTTAAAATATCACTTGTTCTAGGAGATCTTTGGACCGGTCCTCACAGTTTATGTTTATCCTGAAAATGACTACAAGAAAGTGCTGAACCTGATTGACAACACGTCTCCTTACGCACTAACAGGGGCTGTTTTTGCCAAAGATAAGTGAGTGTCAAGTGCTTTTCCAGCTGCAGGTCTAAATTTGTCACCTGATTTGCATTTGAATGTGAGAATTACTGTATCAGCTGCCAACTGCTGGAAATACATGTTTCAGGGCTGTGGTGGATGAGGCTTCGAGAGTATTGCGAAACGCTGCAGGAAATTATTACGTCAACGACAAATCGACAGGCTCTATTGTGGCCCAGCAGCCGTTTGGAGGCTCCAGAGCGTCGGGTGAATATTTCCAACCTTATCCTCAACTTTTGGATTTTTTTTTTTCATGTTAAAGGGCCCATATAATAGAAAACACACCGTCTACATACTCATTTTTGCACTGAAGCTACAAATCTAATTTCTAGAATTGGCAACATGCTAAATCATCAGACTGCCTCAATTTCTAAACTAAAATCAGATGTTTTTGCATTTTTGACAAATTCAAACAAGAAGTCCAATCACTTATTGTCACACTGTACACAGGTATGGCACATGTGAGTGAAGTGCTTGTGTGCAAAGCTTCACAGAACAGCAACAGTATGATAATAGACACAACATATATTGACTGCGAAATAGATTTAACAGTGTGCATACATACTAAATATTTACAGTGTAAAGTGGCAGTGCCAAGTTGTGTATTTGTATAAAATATATTAAAAAATTTGTGCAAACTATGCAGCAGCTGGTGGCCTAGTAGTTTAGGAGATGCCCCTGTGATCAGTGGGTTGTGGGTTCAGATCCTATGACTGCTAGCGGCACCACTGAGGTTCCCTTGAGTAAGGTACCGTCCCCACATACATTGCTCCTTGGGTGCGGTGTTCCTGGCTGCCCACTGCTTCACTTGGTGAATGGGTTAAATGCAGAGGACGAATTTCATGCTGTTCACACTGTGTGCTGTGGTCTGTTTACGCATGACGAACACTTTTCACATATGATTAGCCTTCAGGTTTGTCACTGTTTAACTTTCTGTTCAGGTACTAATGACAAACCTGGTGGACCGCACTACGTTCTCAGATGGACTTCGCCGCAGGTGGTCAAGGAGACCCACGTCCCGCTCACAGACTGGAAATATCCCTACATGGTTTAAAAAAACTCATGTTCCATCCACATCACAAGTCCTCAATCCCAATCTGTATACTTCTGATGGCTCTCCCAATTCCTAAATACATTAACATTTAACATTGATCCTAAGTGGCCTTCTGAAGAAGCCGTTCAAGTCTCCAAAATGTTCTAAAAAAGATGACTGATCAGACGGAGCCCCCTTGTGGCTCATCTAAGAGGAAACAACAGAAATGTCTGGACAAAAACTACTGAGAACTGTTAGAAGGTTGCAGCTCTTTGCCATGTGAATGTCAGCAGACCTCCAGAACCTCCAGTGGTTGACCAGCCTACACAAAAGAGACCTTCCAGGACTACAAGAAACTTAGCTGATTCAATCGAGAGGAATACTAGGGGCTAGAATTGCACTGAACATTTCTGACATTTTGTCTCATTCATGGATCATGGAAAGTGTTCCCTTTAAATTCTGTCTGTAGTGTTGAAGTGGTTTCATACTCATCAAAATATCATATGGATAACAGTATCTAATCTTGAATTTGTAATGTACTGACTGATTATGAAATGGTCTAGATTTTACCTCAGTTTAAATCTGATTTAACTACTTCTCAACAATAAGTGGGTATTAATTATTGACTTGCATCAAACCGTAACGTATTGCTGATACATATAATATGTATATTTTACGAGATATCATATAATTATCAGGTAATTCACTGTTGTGGAGAAGTGTTAATGGATTTTTTTCTGATTTTCTTTCAGCTCTGTTTTATTGACTAAATAGTGCAAAAATTACAATGCAATATCACCTCTAGGGAACAGAAACTGAAAACAGGATTTCTGTAATTCTGTTGTGCCTCAATAAAGGAATGGGGTGACCTGTAGTTTGATTTTAGTGTTGCTCTTGATAACAGAAAGTGCATTTCAGAAACTGCAGTCGTTTTTTTTTTAGCCACAATACAAGTCAGATGCTTCCACCTAGTGGACATAATAGTTAATGACAAGTTCATGTTCTTATCTGAGGAGCAAACAGAATTATTAAAAAAAATGTCTTGCGTTATCTGGATTTCTGCATAACTAGCAAAGAAAAAACATTTTAGTTCAGCGGAACACATCTGACTATACTGAACAGCCAGTTTAAATAATGATCACCAGTGGACAAATGTGTGAAAACCTGTAGGATGCTGATGTTTTGATGTGTTAAGAGATCCAGTCAAAAGGCTCAGCTATGGGGTTTATAAATGTGTGAGTCTTTATGGCGTTTAGTGCAGATTCCCAGTCCCTGTCCTGGTACTCCTGACCCAGACCCAGTTTGTAATTGATTAGTTGATGTGTAGCAGATAGGCTAGAGCAGGGGTGTCAAACTCTGGTCCTGGAGGGTCGGTTTGATTGTTTTCCTACTCAAACACATTCACTAAACCTGGCAATTAACTGACGAGTTGAACCAGGTGTTTCTGAGCAGGGAAATTACGTGTTGGACCGCGGCCTTCCAGGACTGGAGTTCGACACCCGTGTTCTACAGAAAGCACGAAAATATGAAGTGTGCCAGGATTAGGATTGGGAAATCCTGGTAAACTGTCATATATCCAGCCGTTATAAATTGTATCAGAGATTCTACAACCAAGTATAAATGCTTAAACCTGACTGTGATCTAAAAAAGAAATTCCCTGTTTTAGAGAGTCCAAGTCAAAGACAGACCACTGCCAGATAATATGCTACAGTCTGATCACAATCTGAACAGATAATTCAAACAAAACGCTCTAAAATATACACAAAATGAAAAATATACCTGTTTAATATAGAACATGACCCCTCTAAAATGTCTCCTGGGTGTGTAATTCTGTATCAGCAGAAATTAAAAATAATAGTAAGCAGTAACATAATGCACCACCCCACTGTTCAGATCACCCATTCTCACCTGTCAGTTCAGCCAGAGTAAAGTGTCCCCATTGCTATTGCACACACTGATGATTAGCTTGAGAGGTATAAACCCCCCTGCATTGGGCTGCGGAACTGCGTTCAACACTTTTAAGAGCAAATTGGGGTGATGTTTGCCAAGTCAAGACAAGTCAAGGGTTTATTGTCATTTCAGGCATATACACACAGTACACTGTGAAACCAAACAACATCCAGGACCCTGGAGCACCACAAACAAAGAGCAGACCCACAAAAAACAAAACAAAACTACATACTTGCAGACAAGACAAAATACACAGAGAGCAAAGAAAGCTTCAAAACCACAACAGACAACATTTAGTGCAGCTGATGATTAAATGAATACAATATTAAGACAAATTCTGTATTTTAGCGGTGGAGTTGGTGCAAAAATGGTGCAAAAATTGGTGCAAAAATGCAGAATGGAGGTAGATAGCGATAACTAATCACAAAGCAGGTCAAAATCATCAGAGATTTTATGTGGGTTTTGTAACGTTTTTAATGCTGGTTTCAAATCTGTGTTTAGTTTTTCCCACATGTACAGTTTTTTTTGATGAAGCTAGTTCTATATTGATTTTACACATATGATAGTTGGTATAATAAGCATATAATAATCATATGCTTAGTGTTTTTGAAGAAACAGTGGTAGCTGACTGACACTGATCATTATATCTATGCCACAGTGTGGCCTGTCTGACTTCACTCTGAAAATATTGAAACAGTTCTTGGTTGGTCCCTGTGGTTTAATAAAAAACGCATGCAAGTCTATTGCAAATCTAATATTACTCATAATTCAGAAAGTTGATGCAAAAAAACAGAAAGCAGCTCTGAAATCAGCATGAAAAACTGGTTGTGGTTTCTTATGATTACAAAACGTGCCGGATATGATGGTATTTGCACTGGTAGTTGAGGTGTAGATTGTTCAAGGAAATAATAGCAGCAGTAAATGACCTCACTGATGCCAAATACAATCAATTGCTCACAGCAATGTTAAACCTGTAGAATAACGTCTTTGTAGAAGAGTAACTACAGCTAAGGGGAAAAAACTCACCAATAATACATTGGAAGTGTCTACAAACGTTTGGACATACATTTGGTCTATCGAGATAAAGACACCTGTTCAGCAGGCACTGTTTAAAGCATGCTGTGACTATAATGCATCGTGTGGTAGCGTTCCAAGCTCACCATGGTGACACACTTTTATGTTCAGATGGATATTTGTTGCTAAGACACATCTGAGACCCTGTCAGATAGTATTTATGTTCGCAGTTCTAACAGCCTGTTGGTTTGCAAGTAACATTTCTATTCATTCGCTTTCAATTAGTCGGCTCGTGATCCTCCACCTTTCTGTCCACCTTTAACACTTCACAGGTCTCTGCTAGAGTAAGAGATCAAAGCGGCGGCAGAGCAGCTGAGACACACTTCTTTTCACTCTGTAAGTCCTAAGGGGCAGAAATAGGCCTGGGAGCGAGATTAGTCCAGTAAAACCCGTAACAGCACTTCTAATAGCTATCATCAACATGACTTTCCCACCAGACTGCACTGCTTTTGTATGCTTTTATTCCTTGAAGGATCAGAATACCTGTCAGGTTACTGTATACTGATGTCTTTTATTTGCACTGAAAAATATTGACTTCAAATCCACATCATTTCCACATTAATAAAACACATGATTCCAACGCCACATGCAATTACAGTGTAGAGTAAGGCTATTATTATCGTCTCGACCCGCTTAGCACTGTTGTTCCTTCTCACCATCTTTTTTTCTTTCTCCACCAGTACAAAACAGACGGTCATATTAGCTCTCGGCCACCTCCGAGAGGCCTGAAATGACATCAAAGCAGCCTCACATAACAGCTCAGACACTCCACTCTCACATGCTTTGTGGCATACTTTCAACACACTGTAAAACCAGACAGCACTGCTCTATGTGCTGGCCTGGGAACGGATACTGACGGAGAATCCCTCACACCCACGTGAGCTTCACAGCCTGCGATTAGATCAGCTGTTCAGTCCATTACAGTGTGGTGGGTCCAGATTGGACTGAGGCCAAAAAAACCTAAATGTAGCAGTTAACTGAGAACAGTCCAAGCATGAGTGATTTTTGTTCATAATGAAGAATAACTGAGGTGTGTGTGAGATGAGTGACCATGGACTTTGGCGTAGGATTGTTATGGAAATTTACACCCAAAACACCCAAAACACGAGAGCACTAAGACTTTTTCCCCCAAGAAATTTGCAATGGAGAGTCTGGAGAAGTTCTTGGACAAAGTACAGGCAATTTTGTCTCATTTTGCACCAAAGACCCATCTAAAATAACCATGACTTTAACACACCTACTTGAGTTTTAGTCACTGTTACCGTCCATCCAACTGAGTATGGAAACATCTCTGGTTGACCCCAAAGATGTTTCCATACTTTATTTGCACACTGCATGTGTGACCAACCAAACAGGACACTGACAAAACTTGAACGTATATTATTTTATTTGTCTCACAGAAAAGACACACTTTGACTTTCTATCAACATGATAGAACAAATACATGTGACAGTTACAAATGACAGTTTCACAGAAACAAATGCAGAGGGGACATGCCTCTTTTTTACAATATGTAAAAAAACAAAATCTCTATACAGATTAAGTGTGCATCAAAGTTCAGTGGTGGGGTAGTCCATTCTCTGTGGAATTGAGAAAGAGCTGTTGTCCCTTATACAATCATAGAAAGAAACATAAATGCTCTACTGCATTAGAGAACACAAGCATGGCTAAATAGCTTGTACAGTCTCTTGTTTTGTGCATTAAACAGGGGGTTGCTTGGCTGGCTGAGGTTCACCACGGTCTCCAATGCTGGGTGCTGGTCCCTGTGTGTTTGGGAACACTGGAGATGGACTTCTGAGCAGAGCAGACACTCTTCAGCTTTGCTTTGGGCTTTGGTGCTGGGTCTTCACGCTTCAGAGGCGCTGGTTCATCTACAGTAAGCCGGTTATGGGCCGATAGGAAACGGGCCGTCTCTTCCAAACACCGAGCAAAGCCATCGGTGTAGCTCTGTCCTGCAGTCTTACTTTTCAAGTAAGTCACTGCCATCTCCAGGATTTCAGCCTTTTCCAGTTTGGAGCTCGGCAGCCTGGCCTTCAGCTCGCCTTGCAGGATCTGTTTGAGCTGCTCAATGCTGCTGTTGATTCGGTCTCTTCGCATTTTCTCCACAGCTGGTTTCCTTAACTGAGACAAAAAAGACAACAGTCAGATATCAGATATTCAGTCAGACATCTCCAGCAAAACTAACAATGTAAAGATATACAATATGGACAAAGTATTGGGAAACAGCTCTGAATTGTGGTGGCCCCTTACTTCCATTGAAGGGTAACCTTAATGCTTCAGCATAAAAAGACATTTTTGAACAACAAAATGCTTCCAGCAACACTTTGTCAACCCAGGTTGGGGTAGAGCCTTTTCTGTTCTAGCAGGACTGTGTCCCAGTGCACAAAACAAGCTCCATTAAGACATGAGTTTGGTGTAGAAGAACTGGCCCGCACAGCATCATGCAGCTCAACCCCATGCAAAAAATGTAAACATTTCAGATACTCACTTTAACTTTGCCGTTTGTGTGTTGGAACTCGTTGGATGCCATTGTTTCGTCTGTGTGGTGGTTGTTGTTGTTGTTGTTGTTGTCGCTGTTGCTCACGAGCTCAACTGCGTCCTTTTAAACGCCCCGTTTCGCGGCACCCCAACTTGGCGCGTGACTTCGTCACATTCGGCAGCCAATCAAGAACGTCGAAGTGTCAGAGGCAGCCTTCAGTTGGTCACTGGGTTCGTTCCAATTTGTATATTAGAACCCTAACTGGGCACCTGGCTGATCATGTTGGTCCACTGTATGCCCACTAGCTGAGCGCCTTAGTTAGTGAACAAATGAACTTATTGGAACCAGCCTCTATACTTCTAGACAATGAAGACAGGTTTGACAGCATTATGGCTATTAGGAGTCTTTTTGAGCTCCCTCGTTGCAAAAAAAAAAAAACGGCGGGAAATGGATATTACATTTATATTTATGGCATTTATCAGACGCTTTTATCCAAAGCGACTTCCATTCTCTAACTACAGGGGACAGTC
>JBBJLR010000139.1:8705582-8735956 GCA_037577145.1 Brachypetersius gabonensis | reverse complement strand
GTGTGTGTGTGTGTGTGTGTGTGTGTGTGTGTGTGTGTGTGTGTGTGTGTGTGTGTGTGTGTGTGTGTGTTTATTATGTTTTAGAATTGCACAACTTATCAGAAAACCTAACAAAGAAATGATAAGGTAGTCATTCTGGCTTCCCTGTAAAGTTTATTTTTCCAGGGAATGAAAACTTTTCTCTTGGGCCTGTTGTTCTGTGTTGGCTCCAGAATTCTGTAGAGCATGTTCTCACAAAAGGTACTATGTTCTCCTGAAGATCACGTCACTGTGTTACACTCATTTATTAAACAGATATGTGTCAATAATGCATGAACAAGTTTAGCAAGTCCAACTACTTATTCTGTGAGGTACCCACCCTCCGCAACTGAGCTTTATTTAAGGGAGCACACAGATTCGGTCTTGATCACTTGCAGCGAATGAGAAGCAACTTCTTTGAGAGGCTTTACATTCCTTTCTGTTTGACGCTTTCTTGTAAGTATCCATCTACAGTATTTATGACATAGTTTGGATGTAAATACACATGTTCAATAGAGAATAAACATTTAATGCACAATTGCTGTTTAATAATAATTCTTTTGCAAGGTTTTTGCAATTGGCTGTACCAACCTAATGCTGGAGAATCGATATCGGTCTGATACAGGCCAAAATCACTTGATGGAAAAAGCCTGAACTATAGTGTAAAAACTTAACTAAACGTTAAGCAACGTAAAAGAAATACACAGCAAGGGTTTGTCTCAAATGGCTCCCTACTCCCTACCTAGTGCATTACATATGGATTCAAATACAGGCTCCTGCATCCAAGTAGTGTATATTGTGCCTAACAAGGAGCCATTGGCGATTCAGCCATGTGTGCAGAAGTCCATAATGGACAAACGGTTCGCCGCATAGAAGTAGAAAGAGTAATTGTATAACAGCACACTATGGAGGAAATGGGGAGCCATTTATATTCAAAGAGCATCCAGACAAATATGTTTAAAAGCTTAGTTGTTGAAGAGGGTAATTGACTGATATGGGGATCCTTGAGGTATCAGTATTTCATCTTTGTTAAATGTTAGATTTATAGTTAACTTCTTTATTTTCTCTTGAAGGTCTACATCACTTGCCACATCATGTCATCCCTCATACCACCCCATCTTATTGGTGGCCAAGGAGGCGGTGCATTTGATTTCAGTGGTACAAATAATGGAGCCACCCTGCAAAAGCTATGGGTGTGGGTCGGTGGCTGGCAAATAAAAGCCATCAAAGCTTGGCTTTCCGATGGCCGATCCTCACAGTTTGGAAACCCTAGTGGGAATTATTCAGAATTTATATTTCAAGATGGAGAGCATATGACTTCTCTCTCACTGTGGGGAAACGGAGCTGGAACACGTACCGGTGCCATCAAGTTCAATACAAACCGCTCACGGGTGTTCTTTGCATGCATGACAGAATGGGGGCTGAAGACCGAATACCCCATTGATGTTGGTTCTGGCATCTGCATGGGAATTGCAGGAAGTGCAGGTGCAGATATCGATTGCTTAGGCTTCTGGTTCATCAACACCATCACGTCTACCGAGTTAATAAACGTGAAATATCCCACGCTTCATGATGTGATACCCAGTGTGTCCGTGGAGGAGATCAAATCCATGGCATACGAAAACAATACTACTGTCTCGCAAGAATACAAAGTAGAAACTTCAAAAACGTTTATGAAAAAATCCTCCTGGTCGGTGACCAACAAGATAGAGTTCTCCTACAGCTTGGAGGTGAAGGCGGGAATTCCAGAGGTTGTGGAAGTTTCATCTAAATACAGTTTAACACTGGGAATTCAGGGCTCGTATGGTTTGGAGAATACTGAGCAGAAAACCGAGCTGCTGTCATTCTCTGTGCATGTTCCTCCAGGGAAAACGGTGAATGTGGACATCACAATCGGACGAGCCACGGTGGATCTGCCCTACACCGGCACAGTCCAAATTACCTGCCAGAATGGCAGCGTTCTGCAGTTTCAAACCAGTGGAATCTACAAGGGGCTCAGTTACACCAAAGCAAAAACGGTTGTGAAAGAAATCCCTAAATAACAGCCTAGTCAGAAAGTTTCTACAGACGTCACTTTCTTACTGTTCCAGGAAGGCAAGCTTAGCGTGGCTTCAAAAGATACGCAAAATGTTCTTAAAAGTATACTTACAACGTTTCAATGATTAGAGAATGTCTATTGTGCCAAGGGTGGTGGTAGAATTTGATGTAGAAGCTTTTTATGGCAGACTGTATTTACAAGAGTCTCAGTGTTGATTCAATGTTACTTTAAAATCTAAAACTGCAATATTGCATTACAGATTCTGGAATGATGTAACACTTACATTTATGTTGCTTGTGACTGTAATAAAATGTTGATGTTCTCCATACTACATACTTCCTTTGCACCTGACTTGTTTTATTCAGTGGATCAACTTGCATATCATTCAAGTTTATTTCTAGATATTGGAAAATTATGATTATTAGCTGTTTATCAATTTCAAATCATTAAATCATGAAACACAAACACACAGAAGTGCTTGGTGAGACTTTCCCACAGGATTCAAGGAGTTCATACGTTGTATATCCACATAACCTCTTTTCACATCTAATGTCACTGTAGTACAAAATCTTTGAAAAACACTACATGCATAACAAGATAATTATATTATATTATATATTTAAGGAATAGTGAATGAGAACTGCATCGAGAATAATGAGAATATTCGTTGATTTTCTTCTCACACAGGTGTAAAATATTTTAAAATGTACACATTAGTGTCATGGCTATAATAATAATAATAATAATAATAATAATAATAATAAGAAGAAGAAGAAGAAGAAGAAGAAGAAGAAGAAGAAGAAGAAGAAGAAGAAGAATTTTGTGACTCTGTAAATACCATAAAAAGTTAGTGTTACTTCAATCCTAAATAACTGGCACACATACCTCTAAGTGATTTCTAAAGACAATCAGCATATGGACACACTGCTATTGTTCTCTGTCCTTTCATTCAAAGAGTAGAGTGTTGGAAAGCTCAGGAAGCACAAATTACATTATATATTCAAAAACATCTTAAACCCTAAATCTTTTGACTGTACACAAGAGAATATGGTGATGGGGGAAATTTGTCACGTGTTTTCCTGGTGTAATCTACAGTTATGACAAAACTACATAGACCAGGGCTCCAGACAAAATAAAAACCTTAAGAGGCATTGGTCCCCAAACAAAAAATATTTTGGAGCCAAATTATTATTGGAAATTTTTGGCATAGCTGCACGGTTGGTTCCTGGTCTGCAAAACGTCACCAGTTCATTAGTTGGTCTAGTATCAATTTCCAGCCCAGACATTTTATCACAAGAGATACACTGGCAAGCATTTAAATGCCTTGTCTTTACATTCTTGAATCATCTGTTTGTTTAAAGCCTTCTAGAGGCATTGCTTGTAAGTAATGTAGTTAACCTAAGTAACATAATGATTCAGTATTTCTGCGTATTGTGTGATTTTATTCACTTTGTACACTTTGTGAAACTGTATAACATAAGCAGCTCGTCCCATTACACTGGGTAACACATTTTTATGAACGGTCTGTTTCATTGCGATCTTTGATGTTTTGTAGTCACACTGTAAAAAATCCAATTTGCAAATTGTTAACTCCAGTTTAAAACTTTAAGTTAGGTGGACAATTTTTCGAGCATAGTGTTGAGTTTACTATTTTTCGAGCATAGTGTTGAATTATATTTAACTTCATGGTTACTAATATTTTGTCCAATGAAAATGAATAGTTCAGTTGGGTAAACGTGATATTTTGAGTTTTTGTTCGATGTTTCACTTTCCGCTGCATTTTACACGGATTTTGCATGGTTTCCCCTCATCAGCTGCATTTTAGATGCAGTTCAGGTAAGCTTTGTTCTTAATCTATTATCGAAAATAACCTAAATAAAATAAACAACTATTTAACGTGAAATTTTACATTGTCTTTTGAAAAGGCTATTCTAAGGAATGTGATGATGTTTTCCAACGAGCTCAGACAGCTATTTAGTGATTGTCATGGCGGTGTTCCGGCAATTCAGTTTCCCTGTGTTTCCCCTTAAAATGCTATATGAAATCAATACATAGGTGGCAGTATTTCGTGAAAACCGTCCTCTTAAGGAAGCATCATGTCCGGCACCACATTGCCATCTTGTGGTAAAATCCATATTACTGTCCTTCAAAGAAGCCTGTTATTTTACGACAGACTTCTTTAACGTAGTGTTTTATAAATGTTGCCACCAGGGGGCAATGTGGCGCCTTGCAACCAGTTGTGCCACAGTGCCCTCATGTGTTAGTATGTATATTAAAGCCTTTTGAAGAAATGTGTTCTCTGCATGTAATTATTCTCTGCATTTAACTCATTCACCCAACTGAAGCAGTCTGTCACGTGCGCAAACAACAGATGGATTTGGCCTTTAAAGGACAGCAATATGGATGTTCCACAAGAGGACAGAGTGGAGGCTTAAAGAATCGTAATATAGACGTCTCCACAAGACGGCAGTGTGGCGCAAAGAGAAGCAGGACGCCACACAGCCCTCCTGTGACTAAATCTATATAACAGGTGTTTAAAGAAACCTGTTATTTAACATGGCAGACTTCTTTAACGAACTACATTATAAATGTTGCCACCAGGGGGCAACGTGGCGCCTTGTCATCAGTAGTGCCGTACTGCCCTCTTGTGGCAGTATGTATATTACAGTCCATTGAAGAAATATGTCGTTTTGTAAAATGACAGGCTTCCTTAAAGTGTTCTAATATGTCAGACCCCACCGGATGGCATTGTGGCCAAATCCAGCTGTTTGTGCACGTAACAGACTGCTTCAGTTGAGTGAATGGGTTAAATGCAGAGAACAATTGCTTGAAGATTGGTGTTTCTCTTGTAATAGTACAAGAGTTGGAGAATGATGTGGAGATGGAACAGAAGAAGATCATTGAATCTGTTAAGGGTATCTGCAAATATGAGAGATGTATTAAAGAACTAATCTACCAGGTAAACACAAGTCTGGAAGAAATATATTTTCCTGCTTTCTAAAAAAAATCCAAATGTCAGAAATATCTTTATCATTAAGAAATATCTTTAACAATTTCCATAAATGCAAATTTTGTAGAGATTTAATTCATAATATTACAGAATGCACATTGTGTAGATCTGCTGGTAATTTTTTTTATCTATCCTTAATATTTACTTTATCCTTAGTTTTTTAACATGCAAAGGCCTATTAATATTTGCGACCACTGAACATTGTTTATATTGGGGCAAATGCAAGGCAAAAGTCAGCATCTCTAATTTTGTGGTTGCTATCTTTTCAGACTGGGGAAGATCGCCTGCAGGACTTAGTGGACAAACTGCAGCTAAAGGTCAAATCCTACAAGAGATCTGCTGAGGAGGCTGTAATTGAACATAAGTACACAATCACTTTCACAATTATATTAGGCCTATGCTGAAAACATAACCAGTTTTAAGGGGAGGGGGTGATAGTGTATGAGTTAGTCTTTTATAATGCAGTTTCAGTACATTTGTGGTTTTATACTGACCTCTTTCATTTGGTCATTAATGTGTAGTCAATTTAGTAAGAAAGGTCCTAACTGTAAATACTTCTTGGTGTTCAAATCTATGGTATCTGTCTGATGTCAGTATGTATCTGAGCTAAGAGTTTTCCAGAATAATGTATACAGGTGTCTGTGGAAGAAGTTTGGATGTAAGATTTAAATCTGTAAATTAAAAGACGTTAAGTTGAACCAACTTAAAAATGTAAGGCAACCAGCTGCAAAGCTTTTTTGAGTTTACTGAACTTCAGGTCTGTAGTTGTCCCCATTTATTTTTCTAAAGTTCACTCAACCCCCTTTTTAACAAACTCATGATGACTAGTTACATGCACTTACTGAGGGAGGTATAGCGAACTTAAACCAGCAGCTTCTATCAACTTTCTACAATGATTTGGTCTTACTTTAACCAATGGAAGTTGAGTAAACTAATCAAGTTAACTCAACTTTTTCTTTTTTACAGTGCAGGTTTTGCTCGCTGATTCAGTTTTTCACCTTCAATGATTCTAGAGATAAGCAAAATTTTATGTATATTTAGCATTTACGAGCAATCCGCTTTAATCAGCATGCATGGAATTTGCAAAATATTAACACCAGTTGGAGCAACAATGCCAGACAGAACACTTTTAAATTACAGAGTGGCAACACACAGAAAAAGCTGTGCAAGACAGTTCTGTTTCAAGGATTTTAGATCCAGTTTTATATATATTTAAATAGTCACTATAGTGTGTGTGAGAGAGAAATGAGTGAAATGTGTATATAATTTTTATGTATAACATTTAAAAATATTTGTTATCTACTGGTCAAAAGTTGTAGAACACGCCAATTTTTCTGTTTTTTTTGTATTGAAATTCAAGCAGTTCAATGTTAATCCTGCAGAAAGTTCTTCCCAACTATGTTGAAGAAGTTCCCATCAATGTGCGGTTCTTATAGACTGCTTTGCTTTTCACTGCTTTGTCCAGTTCATCCTAAAGCAGCTCGATGGGGTTTAAGTCTGGGGACTTCTGGCCACTCCATGTTTTCCAGCTGACCATCTTCTTTTTGTTTCTGAGGTAGTTCTTGCAGAGCTTGGACTGATGTTTTGAGTCACTATCTTGCTGTAGGACGAACCCAACCAACTAGGCACAGACCAGAGGAACTGCATGGGCTACAGAATTATTTCCCACTTCTGGGTCACCTTAGCATTTTTAAACCTCTCGCAGTTCAGCACCATCTTTTGTACCATTTCATGATATTCACTGGACTTGAGCCGTATCTTCTTAGTGATCTGAGCCAAATGATCCGACTTATTAAAAAGAGCCGAAATTCCCCTAACTAACCATGTGATAGTGTAGCAGGAACGGCAGACTAGTGTTGAGTGTTCTTGCACATTGTTATAAGATGCCACCTTTTTTGTACTTGTATTTTATTTTCTCTTGGTTGTAAGAGACGAACACCATTGGTGACTGAAGCGAAAAAACTAGTCGCAAAGTAAATAATCTAGTCGCATTGGGGACCATTTTTTTCGCCATCTGTGGCCCTGTAGACAGAATATGTCTGGACTATGGTGGACCTGTGAGATAATTAAATAAGGAGAGGTCTTATTGATTTAGATGTCAACTTATTGATGTCTCCATGATTTAGAAGCGCGAGTGCTCAGAAAAAACTTCCTTCCCACTGCCGTCAGACTCTACAACTTCTCGGTTTTTCACACATCCACACAGTAATCCCAAGACCCACACATTCATATGCAGTTTTGTAAGTATAAACAGAGGAAACCCAGTCAGTGGAGCTCAGACTCGCTCTACACTGAGAGATCTATAGCACTGAGATCCAACCACGCATGGTCAGAAATGGAGGGAAAGTGTTCTACCTCTGCAGAGTTTCCCAGGCCAACAGACCATCAGTAAGAACAAGAGCGCCCTCTGTAGGCCCTGGTAGATGCCTTCAGAATGACTATGCTGTATTACAGTGTTGGTGTGATTTTGCAATGTTTTCTTTGGGCAAAATCTTTTGAGTTCTTTTGAGGATTCATCTCCGATGACTATTTCATGTGAATCATATCAAACTTTTCAGCCTGAAAAGAACCCAGATTTTCCCTCTAAGAGGGAGAAGTGATGATATCTGAGATCATCAGACTTAAACAGAAAAATATAATGGATAAACACTTCTTTCATACTGAAGCACTGATACAATTCTCTGATTATCAAGAAAATATCTGTTTTGTATTAGACATTTTATCACATTCAAAATTGTGCTTTTGGTCTTCATATATTCTTATAATTATATTTGTTTTGTGTTAAACCAGGCTCTGTTTCTCACAAAACTCAAACTTTGTGTTGATTATCATAAACATTAGAAATTTATGGACAAATTTGACTAAACTCATTTAACTCTTTTGAATGTCTCTAAATATGTCTTTTATAAAGAATTGTTAAACCATGTTTGTTAAACCATGTTCTCCCTTTAGAATAATTCGAAATACTTGCGAAATGTTATCACAAAGAAAATAATTCAGTAAATAAAAATCTGATTTTACGGATTTCCACATTCATTGTGTTTTTCTTCTTCTCAGTGTTCTGGGCAGATTAGCATAATATTACATTTAAATATATTTAGGTCATAGATGTGGGGCTTGGACACAAACAGAACACGTTTCATCCCTGAAAACAGAGATTAAATAGATTTTAAACTATTAGGTGCGTTAACTTATCTTTGACTAAGAAATATGTTCCATTAAGGTGAGCACGGTTCCAAGATCATCTGGGATCATGAAATGTTTTGCACAAGAAAATTTTTGAGCAGAAATTGAGCAATTCTAGGATTATCTGATTATCTTGTTACAATGCCACCTGTAAAGGGGTGAGATAAATTAGGAAGCCCATGAAGAGTCATATGTTGGAATCAGGAAAAATGGGCGAGTGTAAGGATCAGAGTGCCTTTGGACCAAATTGAAAGCGTTCCAAGGTAAGGAGCTCAGTCAATATTAAAAAATACAATGTATGTAATGACTCTACATGGTCTTAATGTTTGTGTTGTGTGTTTGCTCAGCAATCAAGATGAAAATGGTAAACAGGTTAAATATTGACATCTTTCCTCCATGATTGTAAGCAGACAGAATGCCTGCTGACTGGAAAGTCCCTCAGATTGACAGATCACCCAAGAGACTCATTAGCATTAGGCAGAGGAAATTAGCATTTGAATCGGCACACTTTTATCTTTCAACTTCTCTGAATGCTGCAAGGTCTTCACAAGTTTATTTAATGGCACCAAATTAGGAGAATCAAAAACAGCTGATCACCGCATTTATGTATGTATTGTATGCCACACATGTGAAACATTTAGCAATTATATTTCATACTTTTTCCCATTAGAATGACAAAATAAATAGAATTCTGAGTTTAGAATTGTACTCTTTCTGAAATTTTGGAAACAATTTTGAAACAAAGGTGAAATAAAGGTGTAAAAGTTACATATCAACAAAATTCCCTCACAGACACACGTCTCTATTTAAGAGGGAAAACACTGCACAGTGACGTCAGTAAGGATCTTTCCCTCCAGATGGTGAGTGACGTCACACTCCGACTACAATACAGCACACGCTCTTTAACCAGCACTAAAGGTCCTTTCAGAACTTCGCAGCTTTTGTGCTCCATCAGTCAAAGTGTGGGAAACCCAGACTCACCCTTTACTCACACTGACAGCCCCAGAGCACATCTGCTCGCTCTGGAGCTGCAGCACTGACAGAACACCGACCTCGTTCCTCACACATACCACAGCAGTTTTATTAAGAATGCATTTCACTGGACATTATAAGAATAAAGGCTTGTTTTGTGGATTATGAGCATGATGTTAATAATAATAAAAATAATAATAATAATAATAATAATAATAATAATAATAATAATAATAATAGTTGTTCCTGCTGCTGTTTATTTTTGTTTGTTTATTTAATGAGAAAACAATGCCTTGCAACACTTTAAAAAGATACCCAATAAATTAAACACATTTTTCAGTATGTTACCTAGTGTTTCTGCTGGCATACAAATTTACATTAAAATGAATGCAAAAAAACAAGAAAGCATTAAATATTAAAAGTTTAGTTAAGCATTAAAAGTTTCTATAGAATACCTGATGTTTTGTGTTAGAATAACCAGATTTGGTTCCAGATTTCTCCTCTGTGCCTCCAGCCATATTAATACATAGAAATATCGGAAATATTCTGTTACTCTTTGAAACATTATTCCAGTTTGGGAGCACACTGAAACCGATAAAACCCAGAAGATCCATTTTAGGAGACCTGAGAAAGTTTTAGTGACTCAGTAAATCCATCAAAGGTCTTAGTTGCCTGAACTCTAAAGAATTTACACACCCCTCAATGACGTTTCCTTCTAAAGACAAATCTGCATCTGAATGGACACACTTTTATTGTGCTCTGTCCTTTTATTCAATGGACAGAGTGTGGGAAAGCTCTGGAGGGACGAATCACAGTCTGTGGTCATTATTGTCATATCTGGGCTATCCACAATGGAACAGACGCAAAACTTCAACAAGCAGGTTTGCTGGTGTGATCATCTTCATTTGGATCAACTCGGCCTGGACCAGTGGTTCTTAACCTCTGTCCTAGATGTCTTTACTACCACAGAAAAAATATGTCTTTATTTTTATAGAAATAAAGTGATATAGTGGAATGTAAGTTATCAGCAACAGCTCCACATGTGTGTACCATGACAAGGTCTGTGGTCTGTCAGTGATGTTGGTCCCAGCCTCATCTTTTTTTCTTTAAGGGGTCACCACTTCCCCATTTTCACTCAATGCTCTTAGTCCTGCCCTTTCTCCACCTGCACCCCTGAGACATGGATATTCCTGAAAATGTTAACGCTGCCTATTGAATTGTGGCCCACCATGGCTGTGAGGCCACTTCATTTATTATAATTCCGGCATTTCCACTGGAGTGAGGTGGAGTGTTTTTCTTGTGGACAGTTTATGTCCCACAAGGCACTGCAGCTTTAAATTATTTTTTACCCCCTAAAATAACAGATGCTTTAATAAACATAGTTCTTTTGAACTTAATTTCTCTTTTCTCTCTTGTGTTGAAGTGTAGTTTTAGGCCATTATTAGCCACTAAACTTAGTTAACCTCTCTGTAAACTTGGCTCTAAAATAGATGCCCTTATTGTGGCCCTTTTTTGGTGTAGAAAATAATCCTTTGATGTCGGCCTCATTCCACACTGATTACAACCGTGTGTGATGGAGAGGGGCTTCTGCTGACTGCTCTTTAATGAGATTTAGTGTCCCTTGTGTTGGATATTAAAATGTTTGAATGGGGCTTCAGAAATTTTCATACAATATTGCTCTTTTGGTTTTTAGCTCCTTGCTTTTTGAATCATTTTTTGTCATTGGAATTTTGTAGTTTGTTGCTTTTTTGTGCTTTTGTGATCGTGGGTGCACGCAGCATGCAGCTCTACCGGCTCGGGTGGTTTTTGCGGGGATCAGGCATCCCAATACTTCTGTCTATATCCTATGAACAAAAGTATTGGGATGCCTGACCATTACACCAACAGGGACTTTAATGAATCTGCATTCAGATACATAGACTTCAATAAGGAGTTAGTCCCCCTTTGCAGTTGCTACAATGGTCCCTCCCCATGTTCCAGAACTATTCATCCAACATTATAACCTACTGTTGCGGCTGAACATGATCAAATGAAACCTCCAAATGAGGGCCAGACAAGGCGCGTGATCAGGGATGCAATAATGAGAAATTACATCTGACTGATAAATTAATAGTAATTGTCATTTTCATTCAAATACAACGGACAGTAGAGATTTTTGAGCTTGGCGATTTTGTTTGAGTACAGAAATCTCTCAGGGATTTTTTTTATGTCTTATTACCTACTTTATTTTCATTGCCACTGTCCTAGTTCAATAATTGTACAAAACTATAAACAAATCTATAAAACTATCACCTGCAAACATAGCTTTTTGGTCCATTTTCAAGTTTGATTTAATTTTGTGCCAAGAAACCCAACCTGAATCCACCTTTGTGTTGGGATCAGAATTATCCTGATTTTTGGGATCAAATGTGTCTAAACTCAAACAAAAACTTTTGAACAACACAAAGTGAAGGTTTGATCCAGATTAATACTGAGATTGGATCTGATCTGATTTTAGAATCCTTCTTTCCCCTTTGAACAACCCATTTTCAAGATGTAATCCATTCCGTTATCCAAAATCCCGTTGGATTACTTTTGAAAAACTGAAGGACTTTCACCCAACTCCCTCCCTTAACAGAGCCAGAAACATTGTGGAAGACTATTCCCACCCACTACACAGACTCTTCTCAATTCCACCCTCTGGCAATGGTATCGAAGCTTCTGCTCGCGTTCTGCACGGCAACTGCTTCAGACCTTGGGCCATCAGGGCCATGAATGCACATAAATGTCTAGCTCCTGGTAAACCAGTGCATTTCAATGAACTACCTCTCTTTATACTCTATAAACTTCTCATACTACACTCTGAACTTTTAATTAGCACCTGCACTGTACTGTACCATATGACCTGTCACTGACTAGATATAATTTTGTGGTTTCTATGCTGCTAAATGCTCTGTGCAATAATCATATGCTCATATGCAATAATAATCTATGTATTCTGTATATACATATATTACATACTGTATATTTTTTTATTCTGGTAGATTTTTCTCATCCTCTTCACACTGTATCGTGTGACATGTATGTATAATGCAATATTATCTATCCTGTAAGATTACAGACACTTCCCACTTTATGAAACACTTCTCCATTGTCTACTTACAGGACTGTCTAAGATCCACATCCTCAATGCTGCTAACTGCCTCCTGTGCAATAATCATACTTATAGTATAATTCTCATAATTCTAGAAGGTTTACATAGCATCCACACTAGGTGTCTATTTATTGTTTGTCTTTTCTCTACTGTCTGTTGTCTCTTTTGACAGTTGAATGTTGTACGTTGCTATATGTTTCCCCATGGCCCATGGAGAAATGTTGTGCATATGTGTGTACACAGTTGCTGATGACAATAAAGCAACCTTGAACATTGACTATTATAGACCAGTTTTCCAAATCCTGCCAGCCAAAGAAACTGCTCAGGCTAGGGTTCATCCAGGTTTAACAGAGAAATCAAGTGATAGACAACCCACATTGGCATCACAGACGATCAATTTGGGTGGGACAAGAGGTGTGGCTTCCTCCAAGGTCCTTGGCCTCTGAATACAGTCCTGGCATTCCACTTCATTGTACACCGACAGAGAAAGAGCTATCTGTCATCTGTCTGCCATCATGTTCCTTAGCAGCTGGCTTTATTTCTTAATATCCCAGGTTAGTGTGCTGTGTGTGATCAGTTTGTGTTTGGTAGTTTTCTATGTAGACTCCATTAGCATTTCTTAGGTGATTATAGCTTTTTCACCTGGTTGTAAAGTTAATAGCCACATGCACATATCTAATTTTACCTATATGTTTGTTGGTTTCTCGTCCAGATGCACTAGTGAATGGCAGCCACCACCCCATGTATTTTGGGTAGGGTTAGATCCGATTAACGTAGACCTTTCACTTGTAGTTTAGACTAAGGGACTTGTGTTTGTTGGTTTGATGTGAATAATCCCCAGCACATAGCTATCCAGTGTATCTGCTGACGTTCACGGTTGTAAAAGTACAATAGAAAAGCTAAGTAGTCAGCATAACCGTTCTCATGTGACTGAAAGTTGATTTGGGAAATCAGAAAGTTGAACCACTCCATCTGTATTTATCTGTTAGATTGGTTTCTACAGAACCTGGCCTGAGACTTAGACCCTGAGCATAACAGATGTTTACGTAGCATATTTTTACTGGAGTTTCACTCTCTCTACTTTGGTGATTTTTGGTTCGTACCAATTAATTCAAGTAGGTACTAGAGCATATAGTACTGGTTATAGTGGTCCCCTGTCCACAGTGCTGCTTGTGTCTCAGGAAGTTGACTGTTATCTCCAGATGATCTCCATACATACTTATCCAGCCGTAGCTTCCTAAACCACAGATATGAGAGTTTAGTGCAGGTGTTTATGAGTTACAAAACACTAAAAGAAATGTTTTATTTGTCTTAGTCATGAGAATGTGGTCTACTGAAATCAGAAAGCAGAAGCACACCTTCTATATGTAAATGTTAAAATGTTTCTACTTATTCATCCAGTATAGGGAAGTAAAAGTAAACTTTTGTCGGACTAGTGCTAACATTCTACATTGATTCCAATAGAAGGGGTTGGAAAAATGCTGCAACCATTAAGCTTAATAAAATAAAAAATCCCATTTATAGCTGGTCACTTCATGCATCTTGAATATCAGGATCATAACTGGATATGACCAAGTCAGTTAAAATGCAGATGTAATTGCACCCAAGACGCATTTAAACAGATATAAATTGGATCACTCAAACGACTATAGGTGACGCTCTGAGACGCATTTGAGCCATGTGTTACAGCAGTGTGAATACTGCCACAGGATAGGAGGGACTGGCCTTCAGCATTTAATGTAGCATCGCTGCTCTTTCAGTTCGTTTCCTGACATGAGTTTCTCCAGTCAGATTAAGTTAAATTCCGTATCCCACTCTGATGAACCAGGTAGCTCAAATAAAGCACCAACTTCATGTGCCTGTTCCCCTGTATGTTTAATGATGCCAGTCTTTTCACAACTTTTTTTATTTTATACTTTAATTGCCTACTCTATATCTGGGTATTTGAAAATGCAAGTACAGAGGACAACAGTTACTGAGAGAAACCCTCTAGCAGTGCAGGGCCTCCCCCATGCCCTAGGGCCCATTCTTTACTTTATTGTGAGTTTGAAAATTATGCATGACTGAATAATGAAAAATTAATATATATTAATAATCCAAATTTATTTAGGAAGGCTAAAATAATTTATGTGCTGTATTTCTGCTAGAACAGGCCTTGTGACACCACTAAGGTAGGCCATGCTGCAAGGAGGGGGATTTACAGTTATGAAAGTACAGTAGAAAAGGTAACTAGTCAGCTGCTCTCATGTGACTGAAAGCTTGGTTAGGAAATCAGAAAGCAGAACCACTCCATCTGTATTGATCTGTTTGACGAGTTTATGTCGAACCTAAGACGTCTTTTACTGCTTTAATTCATTTATTCAGCATTAAGTAAAAGTATGCAATCCAAGGGCCACCGATTATAATTATTCACACTTATAAACAGGTGGGCCAGGGGTGTCACTAGAGGTTCACAAATAGAAATACAGGTCACCTGAAGCCGATACTTAGTAGCCCCCTGGCCCTGCTCCTGTTAAACCCGCTGCTGCCTCTGGTAGGGGATCGCCAGCCTACACAGTCAGGCATATCCTGGACAGACTGCAGTATCTGATTGACTGACAGGGCTAGGGCCCGGAGGACCGGATCCCAGGCCACTACATTCTGGACACAAAGCTCGTCTGGCCTTTCAGGCGAGACACAGCAGGCCTAGGAACTTCAGGGGCCATTCCTAGATAGTCTGGAGCAAAACTGGCTTCCACCTCTACACTGTCTGTTTTTGGAAGACCCAGGATTGCTGTTTCTACCCCAGCTGGGAGGAGAAGGAGAGGAAGAGGGTGCCCCCCTCATGTTTATTACCAGCACCTGCATTTCATAATCAGTAATCTCTGCTGCACCTGAAGGCTGTCAATAAAGCCAGTGCTTTCAGCTTCACAGTTCACCTCTCACATTGTTCCAAACCCAGCCAGTAATTTGGCTCTCAGGTTTATCTCCTGGGTCTCCGTACTTTCCCCTCCTCTCATTCCTTTCACAGATTCTGGGATTCTTGAATTTCTTTGCCATTTCTTTGTTTTACACTGTGTCTTTATCAAAGACAAACCTTACTTTGCTGGAACCTTTTGGCTGAGCCTGGTCCGGATCAACCAGTCAGTTCCTCCCTGGCAACTTTGGTTTTCTGCATCTCTTTGGCTCTTCCTTTTTTGCACTTTCTTTACACATACTATGAGGCTGTGGTGCAGCAGGAGCATACTCCCCTTGCCAACACAGCAGTGCGAGTTCAAGGCCCTTCACTCTGGCCATGAGCACAAGCCCAAGTAGGGGCAAGCATTTTTAACCCCGTCACTCCCGGATCATGCCTGTGAATAAGTACCATACTTGGGATGTTGGTGTATACAGACAATGCACTGGCATGCAAAGGTTTTATGATTCACTCATGCTGTTACATACAATGATTCAAGGTCCCCAGTGCTCTCCTCAAGCTGGAGGCAATGTTCACTCTAACCCAACCAACCTGCTGCTTTCAGTCCCCAAGATAAGGAGAGTGGGAATGAGTTGGTAAGTGCTGGGAAGCAGTATTGATTAGACCTCATCACTAAAGCACTGACCTTCTGCAGTAGTGAATGAAGATAAGGGGCATCAGGGATGGAGAAGATGTAACATGCTTCCTCTGGGTTTTCATAAAATAAAAACATTTCTCATGGGCCTGTCTAAAGAGGTTTGGTGGCTCTTGCATTCTATGTATTATAAATGCAGGACATCATAGAACATCCTTTAGGGGCTCTGTGCATATATGTGTGTGTGATTTAACATGTTCTGAATTCTTGTAACATTATCTTTGTTTTAATCAAGAACAAAAGACACCATAAGATGAAGATCTAATTTAAAAAACAGAACTTTTATGTGTAAACAATGCATGAACAGGTTAGTCACGAGCTTATTGAAACTTTTCTGAATTTCGCAAGACCATGTAGTTATTCTGTGAAGAACCCACCCCCTGCAACTGAGCTCTATTTAAGGGAGCACACAGATTCCGTCTTGAGCGCTTACAGCTGATGGGAAGCACCTTCCTTGAGACGCTTTACATCTACTTTCAGTTTGACGCTGTCTTGTAAGTATCCATCTACAGTCCTATGCAAAATTTAGGCTGCCCAACAGAAAGACCCCAGTATGAAGATATTCCATTCAAATTCATATTTAGGAGTGTGCTGATTAGACAGTGTGCAAAAAAGACAGTATCGACTTGGTATCGTTAGATACTCAAGGTTGCTGTAGCAGAACAAAATGGTATCATACCACCCCTAGTCATATATATAAAATGTAAATGTTTGTGCACGTATATTTTACTTATTATTTACGTTATTATTTTTGTGTACATATTTTATTTATTTTAATGTTGGATTTACTGCTGAAGTTATTATAAAGTCATCTTTTTATTCCTTTTAAAGGTCCTTGCTAGACCATGTCATTCCTCTTACCTCTCTTTCGCGTTGGAGGCCAAGGAGGTGGCGATTTTGATTTGAATGGTGTGAAGAATGGAGCCACCCTGCAAAAGCTATGTGTGTGGGTTGGTGGCTCCCAGGTGAAAGCCATCATGGCCTGGCTTTCTGATGGCCGATACTCCCAGTTCGGAGAGCCTAATGGAAGTTGTGCAGAATTTCTGTTTCAAGATGGAGAGCGTTTCACCTCTCTCTCACTGTGGGGAAATGGAGCTGGAACACGTACCGGCGCCATCAAGTTCAAGACAAACCGCTCGCGAGAGTTCTTTGCACGCATGACAGTCTGGGGGCTGAAAACCGAATACCCCATTGATATTGGTTCTGGCATCTGTGTGGGAATTGCAGGAAGGGCAGGTATAGATATTGATTGCTTAGGCTTTTGGTTCATTGACACCATTCAATCTGCCAAGTTAACAAACATAAACTACCCCACACTTCATCAGGTGACACCCAACGTGTCCGTGGAAGAAATCAAATCCGTGACATATGAAAACAACTCTTCTGTCCCGCAAGAATACACGATAGAAACTTCGAAAACTCTCATCAAAAAATCCTCCTGGTCGGTGACCAACAAGATAGAGTTCTCCTACAGCTTGGAGGTGAAGGCGGGAATTCCAGAAGTTGCGGAAGTTTCATCTAAATACAGTTTAACACTGGGAAGTGAGAGCTCATACGGTCTGGAAAATTCTGAGCAGAAAACTGAACAGCTGTCGTTCCCTGTGCATGTTCCTCCTGAGAAAACGGTGAATGTGGACATCACAATCGGACGAGCCACGGTGGATCTGCCCTACACCGGCACAGTCCAAATTACCTGCCAGAATGGCAGCGTTCTGCAGTTTCAAACCAGTGGAATCTACAAGGGGCTCAGTTACACCAAAGCAAAAACGGTTGTGAAAGAAATCACAAAATAACAGCCTAGTCAGAAAGTTTCTACAGACGTCACTTTCTTTCTCCAAGAACATGAGCATACGCAGTCTCAAAAGATTGACATTTTTCTTAGATTATTCTTATACTGTTTAAATGATTAGAGAATGCACATTTCACTGTTGCGTCACTTTTGTTTTCAGATCTGACACTTTCTTAGCTTTTAAACTTAACATTCGCGTGCACAGCTGTCTTTTTGTGGAATACTAACACTGTAAATTTACATAAACAGTGTAACCCTTTGTGCTGCTTTTGGCTGTAATAAAAATGTTGGTGTATTCACCTTATTTTGATTCACCTTTGCTCTCCTGATATGTGTCATTCAGCGGTTGAAATTGTCACTCAGTGAGTAATGAGCAAGTAATAGGATTTTCAGATTTTGAATACTGAAAAAATACATTTACAAATCATAGAAATTTAAAACCAAGTTCATATAAAATTACTATACCTGCCCACACACACACACACACACACACACATGCACACACATACACAAAAATCTATATTCTTCATATTCTCTCAGACTTTATACCAGATGAATAAGTATATAAGAAATATGTTATGTGATCAAACAACTATGCCCCTGAAATCAAAATACAATAATGTTAGAGGGACAAAAAGTACAAAAACTGAGAATGTTTAGTGACTCAGTAAATTCAATTAAAGGTCAGTGTTACCCTAAAAAATTGACAAGCATAGCTTTCAGTGACTTCTAAAGACAATCAGCATGTGAATGGACACACTGCTATTGTTCTGTCCTTTCTTTCAAAGGGTAGAATGTGAGAAAGCTCTGGAGGGTCAAATCCGAGTATATAGTCATTAACATCTTACACCCTAAATCTTTGGACTGTACACAAGGGAATAGACACACTTATGATTGGAAATACTTTACAAAGTGTTTTCCTGGTGCAGTCACCAACATTTGGTTAGGATATGTCTGGGCCATGGCAGACCTGCGAGATAACTAAATTTAATAAAATGTAAGTTGTCAGTTTCAACTCCACACATCCATACCATGTATATAGGTGTGGTCTGTCAGCAGATCTCTCTTTAAAGGGTCATGACTTTCCCAGATTCAAACCGTGCTCTCAGTGCCTCTCTATCATACATACTTCTCCACCTGCTCCCCTGAGACATGGATATTGTCCCAAACTAAACTTTCACTGGACATATGGCAGTCCTCATTGTCTGTCCAAGCTCCACCATTGGCTACAAACTGTGAGAACCTCCAGCAGGCCCAAGACCCACACATTCATATGGAGATTTGGGAGTATAAATAGAGGAGACCCAGCCAGTGGAGATCAGACTTGCTCTACACTGAGAGATCTACAGCACTGAGATACAGCCATGGCTCCTACAATCACTTCAGCAGCGAACATCTCAAAGGAGCACCAACCTCTCAACATCAAGGTAAATTGAGAACTGACTAAATTGTGAACAAATTATTATATTGTCTATTATATTGTCTTAATGTCTAAATAAACTAATTAAAATATATAAATAAAAAATCATAAAAACTGCTCAGGGTCCAGTTGACTAACCAAGTTCTTCATTTCTGTCTGCAGTTGAGGAAGCCAGCGGTGGAGAAGATGCGCAGAGACCGTATCAACAGCAGCATTGAGCAGCTCAAGACTCTCCTGGCTTCAGAGTTCCTCAACCAGCAGCCTGACTCCAAGCTGGAGAAAGCAGATATCCTGGAGATGACCGTCAGCTTCCTCAACCGACAGCAGCAAAAAAAACAGGCTGACTTCTCCTCCAGCTCAGCAGCTGTCAATCAAGGCTTCTCCAGATGTGTCCATGAAGTTGTTCAGTTTCTGTCCAGAGATGAAGTGAAGTCTCAGTCCAAGAGAAAAATGCTGAACCACATTCAGAACCTCCAGCCATCATCAGACCAGAAATGGAGGGAAAGTGATCTATCTCTGCAGAGTTCCCTAGATCGACAGACCCTCAGTACAGAGAAGAGCGCCCTCTGTAGGCCCTGGTAGATGCCTTAAGAAGGAAAATGACAGCAAAACAAAACGTGACTACTGGTCTACATTAGGCTATATTACACTTTTAGTGTGCGGTTTTATATGTTTTCTTTGCAAAAAGATTTTTACATGTATTTCCTTTGTAGGAACAAATTGCAGTTAGTGTTCCTTTTGAGAATTCATCTCTTATGATGATTTAATGTGAATCACATGATTCAACTGGAAAAGAACCCAGATTTTCCTTCTAAGAAGGAGAATGATTGCATCTGAGATCATCAGACATGTACACTGAAACACACTTCTTTCATACTGAAGCACTGATAACGTTTTCTGATTGACTAGAAAATATGTATTCTGCATTAGACATTTAACACATCCTCTGTGTGGATGCACTCATTATTGAGTGTTTGCAATTCATACTGAATGTTTGAACATCTTCTGTAAATTTTCTTTTTTTCGCTTTTTATTTTTACATATATTCTCATGTTGAGATTTTTTTTACTGATTTAATTCTTCTGTAAATCTGAATTTGTCTTTTGTAAAGACCGCTTTATTAAATCATGAGAACATGTTTACATGTTCTCTATTTTGCAGAAGTCAAACGTTGTGGTAAATTATCACAAATCATAGAAATGTTTAAAAATAAAAATTATATATTTTGCTGAACTTCATTTGCACTGAACTTTTTCACTTAAATCCCCTTTTGGGGTTGGGGTGTTAAGACTTGTAGTATGGGCCTTGCAGTGCAGTCTGTGGGGTGATTTTACATGGGTAATCATCAGTTACAAATCACAATTTAAATGCTTTCTCATATAAAGTCCACAGGACCCCACATTTTAAAGAGAAGTAGAGATTGAACACTTTCATTTTCCTAGTTCTTATGCAATAATGAACTATGAATAGGAAGCACCTGAGAAACCCATTAGGCACTGGTTTAAATTAGCATTTGAATGGGCACACTTCTGTTTTAGGGTTCCCTGGATAGTTCAATTGATGGAAAGCTGTGGTCAAAGTAAACATTTACAGCTCAACATGTTAACTAATTAGAAGAGTTTCAAGAATCAAACCTCACTTAACGTATGTTTTCTTATTCAGCATTTCCAAAGTAGGCTAATACAAGCAGGTAAAGCAGGTATAAATATAGCATTCTCTGCATTATCTATGATTATATCAGATGCACAGCCATTTTATCTACTTCCAAATACCAGAATGCTGAGTTATATAATGTGACATTAGTATAATATTCAAATTAATTTTTAATACTTTTTAATAGTTGTAATTTTCCAAATGTATAACAATCAGATACCATACAAAATGTGTATCATTAAAATGGTATTTCAACATTAAATATATATACAGCTCTGGAAAAATATGGGAGCACTGCAATTTATTTTTAAATCAGCATCTCGGAGTATGACAACCATTTCATACCAGTGTGTGTTAAATTCCTACACAAACACTTCATTCTGCTTTATGAGGTACTGATTAGTGATCAGCTGAATCACATCTTTTTTAATGAGGAAAAGTATTTAAACACTGATGTAATCAACACTCTCCTCTTAAAATGAGACCAGTTGGATGGTAAAACACTACCAGCAGTACATCAAAGCTAATTATTGTCATTTTGTTCAAGAATGAACAGGATATTTGTTTTCTTTGAATTATCCAAGTTCTGTAAACACTGCAGCATTTTGCTTATTTTGATGTAATTTCCTTTAAAAGTATGCTTTAAAGAACAATATTTTTTTTTAGATGAGGAGAAATATTGTCAGCATTTCTTAAAAACAGAGGCAAAGCTGTTCAATTCAAAACTTGCACCTATAAAAGAAAAAACTTGATAAACTGAACATTTTTGCAGTGGTCTCTTTTTTTTCCCCAGAGTTGTATATATACAAATCACAATATAAGTAAAATATGAAAATATAGAAACAACAGTAAAGAAACAAACATATGTCTATTTAAGAGGGAAAATACTTTGCCTGCATTGCAAGCAGTGACATCACATCACAGCCAGTAAAGATCTTTCCCTCCAGATGGTGAGTGACGTCACACTCCGACTACAATACAGCACACGCTCTTTAACCAGCACTAAAGGTCCTTTCAGAACTCTGCAGCTTTTGTGCTTCACTGATACTCAGCGTGGGAAAAAGTTTGCTACATCTGGAGACCCACCACTGACGGAATAAAGGATGCACCAATAGATCTTTTATCTGTCAACTAAAAAGCAAACCCTCCCCCCCCTTCCCCCGTCGTCCTCAAAAATAAATCAGATCAAGCAAACAAGTGATAGCAAAACTCAGCGTTCAAATCATTTTGGCATCTGAATTAGAAAACCTTTTTGTCGTTTAAAAGTATCTTTAAATACAGATTTCAGTTTGCGACCCACACCCCATCATTTTGGTTATGTGAACTTAACAACTGATGCAATGAATATGAAGCGGATATCGTATTCTGGCTTTGTTTACTCACAGTCGTTTAACTATTTTATGTGGCTGTTGTAAAAATAGTGAATTTTATAGGAATTTCTTTGGGAACAGAGTATACATAAAAACATCGCTATAGTCACACAGCGACATTTCATTTAGAAAATAGATCATGAGGTGGGTGCACATGTGGAATTTGAAAATTGGAGAATTAAAAATATATTTCATTTGAAAGACAAACGTGCACGTCAATGGCTACTATGGCAACACTCATATAACTTTAAATACGCAAAACACTCTGTGTGGTTTTATACAATAACTTCCAGGCAAGCAAGCCTGTGAGTAGGCTTTTCTCCAAATCTGCTTCAAAGAAACATTAGCATGTGAATAGGCACACGTCTTTTGTTCTTGATCCTCTCTTTCAATAGGCTGAGTGTGGGAAAGCCCTGGAGAAAGGACTCACAGCCAAAGGTAGTTAGTAACTCCCCCAGCCACTAAATACTTTGGCACACACAGGGGAGTAGACACACTTATGGATATAAGGATATTAGGATGAACTTTACCAAACGCTTTAATGGCGTCATATGAAAAATCATTCGGTCCGAAAACATTTTCAATTAAAAAAGTCAAATGTATCATTTTGATGTAATGATTTTTTTTTTAAAAAAGTTGACTTCTACTTCCACTTTATTTTCAAGAACTTTCATTTCACTTTGAAGAAGAATGTAAAATGATGGTTTATGAGTATCTCTTTCTAAATTCATCACTGAAATCTAAATGCAAGGTCAGCTGAATGACAAATATCAAGAAACGTCTGCCAGTGTTGAACTGATGTGGTGCATCAGGCAAGAATTCACAATCATACTATAATTCTATGTAGCACTTGATCCATGTTCTTTTATGCATTATTTCATAGTGTGAAATAGTGTGTGAAACCTATAGAAGTATCATTTGGGGTCCAAAAAAGTCTAAACTAACATATTTTAACCCAATAAAAATGATTAACTAGAATTTAATTAGCCAGTTTCACACGTGTGCACTGTGACGACACTGATCCCAGCATCAGGTGGCAGATCTGCTCTCTTTAAAGGGTCACCACTTTCCCAGATCTACATGGAGTCCAACTCCATCACCCCACCCATACACCTGCTCCCCTGAGACGTGGACATTGAAGATTTCTGAGCATGTGGCAGCCCTACAGACCTCATTGTCTCTCCTAGCTCCACCATTGGCTACAAACTGTGAGAACCTCCAGCAAGCCCAAGACCCACACATTCATATGGAGATTTGGGAGTATAAATAGAGGAGACCTAGTCAGTGGAAATCAGACTCGCTCTACACTGAGAGATCTACAGCACTGAGATACAGCCATGGCTCCTACAATCACTTCAGCAGCGAACATCTTAAAGGAGCACCAACCTCTGAACATCAAGGTAAATTGAGAACTTGCTCAAATAAAAACAAGCAACTGTGGTTTTTCTGTTCTATGATCAGCAATGCTTTGGTTCCTGTGAACTAACCAAGTTCTTCATTTCTGTCTGCAGTTGAGGAAGCCAGTGGTACGCAGAGATCGTATCAACAGCAGCATTGAGCAGCTCAAGACTCTCCTGGCTTCAGAGTTCCTCAACCAGCAGGACAGCTACTTTACATCCTGGAGAAGACATTCAGCTTCCTGAGACAACAGCAGCAGCAAGAGCAGCTTATGTTCTCTACCAGCACAACAGCTGTCAGTCAAGGCTTCTCCAGATTTTTTCATGAAGTTCCACATGTCTTGTTCAAATACAAGACACTTCCAAAACCTCCAGCCAGAACCTCCAACCTCCAGATCAGAAATCTAGAGAAAGTCGTCTGCCTCACCAGAGCTCCTCATACCAACAGACCATCAGCAAAGTGAAGAGCTCTGTCAGGAATTGCCTCTGAAGGCGCTGTCAAGACTTTATATAGAATTTCTGATTAGTCAAAAAACATGTTTCCTCTGTGGGGAATATTTTGTATTTAAAAAAATACATTTATTTCTATGGTATTAGGTTTTCATGTACATTACATGACCTACTAAAAGTGTCTACTTAAAAAAAACCCTTTCCTTCTAAGAAGAAAGGTGATGGCACTGTCTGATAGAGTGTCAGACTCATGTCTGATGTATAGTGAATGGGAATCAGTCTTCTTTCAGATTGAAATTCGTAAGTTCTAAGTTTACCTAACCAGTTATTGTGGTTATTTTTTAGTTGCAAAACTGAATGTTTTGTCTGTGCTAGACATTTTTCACATCCTTTGTGAGCATATGTTGCAATTCATACTGAATATGTGAATATTGCTTAAAATAATGTTTTGTCTTTTTGTTGCCACAGCAACTGTCATTTTTCTTGATATTCTTTTACTGAAAAAAGATTTATGTAATTGTTTTTCTATGATTTGTCTTTTGTAAAGACTGCTTTTTTAAACCTGATTTGTTTTAAACAAGTTGGCAGTCCTCGGGGCATTCTCATGTTAAGAAATGTTCATGATCATTTTACAGATTGTTTTTTATAAACACATGAAGGTGTCTTTTGTGAAGACTATAGTATCCTGTTAGCCTTCTTTTACTGAAAAAAGATTTATGTAATTGGTTTTCAATGATTTTGTCTTTTGTAAAGACTGCTTCTTTAGACCTGTTTTGTTTTGAACAAGTTGCCATTCCTCTGGGCATTCTCATGCTGAGAAATGTTCATGATCATTTTACAGATTGATTTTTATAAACATGTGAAGGTGTCTTTTGTGAAGACTATTGTATCCTGTTAATGTGTGCACTTGTATTTGCATAATGCAAAGCATTGCATCAATGAAAATAAAATCCTGATTTTACATCATGCTACAGTTTACAAATATTTTCTTTCTTGTTTGCATGGCAGAAAACCACAAAGGTTTAAGTAAAGAAAGTTGAAGCCATAAAAAACACAATCCAAGTTCACTATTATGTAATGGATGCAACAACGAATTAGGGATCAATTCGCCAATAAAAGTAGTGCATTGTGACATTTCAGAGGACACTGAGATGCATTTGCCACATTCAGATGGGGGTTTCTCAAGATACTGATGCAATTACACATCTCATCTATCGCAACCATCTTCAAACGGATCCTCTACAATATGGTTTAACCTTCAATATGGTTTAATGGGATCTAGTGTGAGCATTTAGATTAACTTTAGATGTTGGTCGGTGGAGTCAGTTGTCATACTCATATACAGTTATGACACATATGCATATACTTTATTATGTATTCAGGTAACAATAGATCTACTTGAGTGTTTTTGCTTAAGTAGGCCTATGAGTTTAGATGGTAGGGTTCATTGAATGGGTGATGAGTTAGAAACCAGCCCTGGTCAGAGGAAACATGTTAACTAAGAGTTAGAAGAGTTTTAAGAATCAAACCTCACCTAACATATAGTATATCTTTTTCAGCATTTCAGAAGCAGGCTAATACAAGCAGGTATGACATGTATAAATAGCATTCTCTGCAGTATCTTTGATTACATCAAATGCACTGCCTTTTTTTGTAATACCAAATAACATAATGTTTATTTATATAATGGTATGTTAGTAGAGTATTCAAATTAATTTCTCACCTCTAACATTAGGTTTTAAGACTTTAATTGTTCTAATTTTCCAAATGTGCAAAAAGATGTAATGCATGTTTTTGAATGGTAAATCAATATTAGTGATTGACACACACACACACACACACACACACACACACACACACACACACACACACACACACACACACATAGATAGATAGATAGATAGATAGATAGATAGATAGATAGATAGATAGATAGATAGATAGATAGATAGATAGATAGATAAATATAAGTTAAATATAAGTATATACATTTAGAAACAACAGTAAAGAAACAAACATATGTCTCTATTTAAGTGGGAAAATACTGTGAGCAGTGACATCACATCTCAGCCCATAAGGATCTTTCCCTCCAGATGGTGAGTGACGTCACACTCCGACTACAATACAGCACACGCTCTTTAACCAGCACTAAAGGCTTTTGTGCTTCACTGATCTCAGCACAGAGGACACAGTGTGGGAAACTCTGACACACTCTTTACTCACAACAAAACAACACATCTGCTGCATCTGGAGCCATACAAGTTTGACCATAATAGCAAAAATGGCACTATTAATACTAATTATAATGATAATAAACTTGTGTATTGTACTATATAAAACTATGGTATTCAGACTCTTTGATTGCATTAGGGGTTTGGTTTGTTGATCGTAGTTGGTTGTTCCTCAAATAAGGAAATAACTGACTATGATTTAGATGCTACTGATTATTTTTAATTCTTTTTATTTTTGAGATCTAGCGCTCTTCTTGAAACATTAAGACTGTTGCCCTGAATGCTTGTACTCCTACTTGTAACTCTGGAAACCAACTTTGAACAGGCAAGAACAGCCTCACTTCTTTACAAGCTGACATGACGAACTGAAAACAAATACATCTTTCACGGGAAAGCAGACCTTTTCTGCTTTGCTCTTTGCTCATCCAGAGTTACCGTTAGGGACCCTAAAGGAAGTCGGTGTGACTTTAGAATGTTGATGCCCCTTTCTTTTTAGTAATGTTGCACAAACTGACCATACCGACAACTTTTCTTTGATTGTTTTATTTCCTCTTGATTCAAATACATTCAACAGATCATCAAAACCCTCTGTGCCTTCACAGAAGGAAATATTGTTGGGTAGTCACAGTTTCTCAGACTTTTACTTGAGTCCACTTCTCCCCATGTGGCCGTGCTGCTCGTTTCACATAACACAGTATGAATATAAAGTCAGTACATACTGATGTAGTTAGCTAGTCTTGCTATTAGCTAGTCACACTTGTCTATTTCTGGGCAACATCACTGTCTAAAAGAGATGTTAAGAGATTATTGATAATTCAGCTTATCTAAATATTTAATAGTGAAGTATGTTTAATCAAACAAGAATGTTTTTAATGTTAGAAAAATGGTTAAAAAGCTCATTTTTATTTTGGCAGAATCAGACAGCGGTACTGACAAAGTCTTCAGGGTTTTTTTTAACTCCCTCCCATCAGTCTCGTCCTTGACTGCCCTTGAAGTGTTTTTATTTCACGATCTGCTTCAAAGATGCATTAGCATGTGAATGGACACACTTCTATTGTTCTTGATCCTCTTTCAATGGGCAGAGTGTGGGAAAGCTCTGGATGCAGGAATCACAGTCAAAGGTCATTGATATTAACCTCTACCAGCTTCTGAATATTTTGGGTCCTCACAGGGAATCAGGCACACTTATGGATATCAGGGTGGACTTTCTGGTGTTGTTAGTATAATAATTTGTACTGGTGAGGGTAATAAAGAAGTTCACAAGGGAAAAGGCACACTTATGGAGCTTTTGACAAGCAAGGACATTTAAAAGCGAGAAAGAAGAATTTGTCCCACATTAGCATTGTCATGGCTTGCACCAAGACTAGTCAACACCTGCATGGTGGATCCAAATATATAATTATGATTATAATTATGGTGTAATCCCAAATATTTTAATATGAAAACATGTAAAGAAAATATACATTAGTTTTGATTGGAGTGACTGGAGTAAATAGATTTAATGTTAATACTTAGACCATTGTTAGCCTTCCAGTAATTTTAAGCCAGGCTGCTCAGAATTCCTTTCAGTCTTGTCAAATCTATTTTGTATTCTGTATTTTAGATTGTTTATTTAACACAAGATGTAAAGTCATGAATAAGGTTATAACCTATTTTTCAAATCATTATGAAAGTATTGTCTTTTTAAAACAATTACACATTTTAAAAAATCTGCATAATAAACTAAAATTATGCAACTAAAATAAACTGGGGCATAAGAGCAGGATTTTGTAATAAAAACTACACTTACTTAAAATTTGAATTTCATGTTTATAATTTAGAACGGTCTATTTTTAGATTATATATTTATATATTTATATATTTATATATTTATGGACTTTAACATCTGTGCCTGTGTTTGTTGTACCTACCAGAAGGGAGATGTTTCGTCTCACTGTGTACTGAGGATATGGTTTTCAGTGGTAAATGTTTTAGTTAATTGCCTATAGAGGGCGCTCTTAACTCTTAATTGATGGGTTTTTTGCTTTGCCCAGTGAGAGATACTTTGGTTTTATTGAAGAACCTCCGAAAAATGGAGAAATTGAGAATATTGTTGGAGAACCTCATATTCCCTTAGAAATCTATATACCAAAAATAGATTCTAAATTGAAAACATGAAATGCAAACTTTAAATAAGTGTAGATTTCATAAAATTCAGTTTTTAAAATTAAAGTCTAGTTTTAACAGTAATATTAATAATATTAATAATATTAATCATCATCATCATCATCCAGTACAAAAAATTCACTCATTCGCTCATTCATTGATGTTTTTTTCTGAACATAAGGATCAATCTGTTAGAAAGCTTGAAGAGAATTTAAATGATAATCACGGAAGTCAAACTGTGCTGCTGACTACTCTTCAGTACACTTCCAGTCAAAAGTTTGGACACACCTTCTCATTCAACGATTTCCTTCATTTTTATTATCGGCTGTATCATACATTAATACTGAAAACATCACTTTTTGCTCTGATGACAGCTTTGCACACTCTTGACATTTTTTCAATCAGATTCATGAGGAATCGACCTGGAATGGTATTTAATTAACAGGCGTTCTTCGTCAGGAGCTCATTAGTGGAACTGTGGGTTGGTCCACAGTTAGTGATGTGATTCCACTACAGTTCTACTCCACATCATGACAAGAACCACTTAACTGAGTAAAAATAAACAACAGTCCATTATTACCTTATTACAAAGCAGGTTCTGGTTTGTTTAACTCTTTTTGTTTACTGGATAATTCCAAGCGACCCTTCATCATTTTGTTTGTTTTCAAATAAAACAAATAAAAAGCATTGAATGAGAAAGTGTTTCCAAACTGTGGTAGTGTATATTTCAATAGAACACTGACAGAGCTGAATCTCATTTACTGACCTCTTCTCTCTTTGGGCTTTCTCTGTTTGTTAGACGACTAATATTGCGCAAATTGCTTCATGGGAGTTTGCTCCCCGAGGACATTAGCCTTTGAATGGACACACTTTTATTGTTCGTTCCAAATTCTCTGAATGCAAATGAGTGTGGGAAACCTCTGGAAACAGGAATCACAGCCTGGTGTAATTAGCATCATAAAATCCCCACTTGAATATTTGGGTGCTAAGGAGTAAATAGCCCTAGTTGTGGTTCTAATTATGTACATACTATGCATGTCCTCAGTAAATAATAGACTTCATAGCAATGACCTGATGTTTGCCATTTTAGTGTCTAAGTTAGTATACCTAAGGATCCTCAGTATATTTCTTCAAATGACATCATCTGAAACTTGAGATGTGAATGTCACAAGCGCTAGCTATATTTTTTGTGTACTTGTTAGTAATGACCATACCACCAACTTTTCTTTGATTGTTTTATTTCGCCATGTCTTGATTCAAATACATTCAACGAATATGTTTGTTTCATCACCAAAACAATCAATGCCTTCACAGAAGGAAACATTGTTATTCACTCTAAAGTGAAACAGTCTTCAGAACGTCAATATGACAGTTATGGGCAAACAACAGCCTTCAAAATGCCGAATAGAAGTTTCTTCATGGAAGAAAAAAATTTCACGTTTCAATGAAAAGCAGATAATTACGTTATGCAAAATAGCACATCGTACATTGCAGGGTTAAATGTGATACACATCAGAACAGACCAGAACAACTGATCATCAGCTAAATCTGGAAGTAGAGTAAATTTTACTCAACAGAAAAAAAACAAAATGTAATTCGTAACTCTCATAACTGACCAATGTGGTCACCAGTGTTCAGCAGAGACAAGGCTCAGTCTATAGGACTACCAGGGCCTCCAGAGGCTGCTCTTGACTGACTTTTCCTTCTTTACAAGGGTCTGTTGGTCTCTGCTGCTTTTCTCTGATGATGGCTGGAGGTTCTGGAAGTGGCTCAGCAGTTTTCTCTGAGACTGTGTCTTCACCTCATCCTTGGACAGGAAGTTCACAATCTCATGGACACATCTGGAGAAGCCTTGATTGACAGCTGCTGAGCTGGAGGAGAAGTCAGCCTGTTTCTTTTGCTGCTGTCGGTTGAGGAAGCTGACGGTCATCTCCAGGATATCTGCTTTCTCCAGCTTGGAGTCAGGCTGCTG
>JBBJLR010000139.1:8684642-8705482 GCA_037577145.1 Brachypetersius gabonensis | reverse complement strand
TATATATATTGCCAAAAGTATTCACTCACTCATCTTGTGAAAGAATGGGTCGCTCTCAGGAGCTCAGTGAATTCCAGCGGGTACCGTGAGAAGATGCTGTGACAACAAGTCCAGTCGTGAAATTTTCTCTACTATTCCACAGTCAACTGTCAGTGGAATTATAACAAAGTGGAAGCGATTGGGAATGACAGCAACTCAGCCACATAACCCGATGGAGTGTGTTCAGCAGATGCTGAGGTGCATAGTGTGCAGAGGTCACCAACTTTCTGCAGTCAATTGCTACACACCTCCAAACTTCAGATTAGCTGAAGAACAGCGTAGAGAGATTCATGGAATGGGTTTCAGTGGTTGAGCAGCTGCATCCAAGCCATACATCACCAAGTGCAATGCAAAGCGACGGATCCAGTGGTGTAAAATACGCTGCCACTGGACTCTACAGCAGCGGAGGCACATTCTCTGGAGTGATGAATCATGCTTCGCCATCTGGCAATCTGATCGACGAATCCGGGTTTGCCGGTTGCCAGGAGAACGGTACTTGTCTGACTGCATTGTGCCAAGTGTGAAGTTTGGGGTATATATATAAATATATAGATATACATACATAAGATATATACGTGTGAAATATTAAGGTCATAAGGAGTTAGGACACACACACACACACACACACACACACACACACTACATGACTACACATATTACTAATGGAACTACATACACATGTATGACCCCACATCTTGACGAGGTACAAAAACAAACCTTGGTGTGTGTATGTGTGTTTTATTGGTCCAGTACATTTGTCTGTACTTGGAATTTAGCAAATAATAAACAATTGGAACGTTTACAATAAACTGTGACTCAGGAGTGAAAAGCTTCTTTGTTTAATAAAAATACAGGCCCGTGAAGTAAGTAAGTCACAGATATACAGTATTATTTTCCGCTCTGCGGGACTGTAATATAAATGCCTCCTTAAAGACAAACCATGAAGTTTATGTCACAGGTTATGATTATAAATGGCACCCACTCTCGGTACTTTAAAAGTAAACACATGGCTGAAATGACTCTTTCACACTGATCCGTGTTTCTCTGCTCAAATCCATTCGCTCCACGTTTTAAGAGACACTGGCCCTCACTGTGACCACACTGTGAGGTATCGTCAACAGTGCTCTGGCGCCACCATGTGGATATGTGTGTGTGAGCGTGCGTGTACTCCCACTGTCTGGCCACTTTATTAGAAACACCTATGTTATGCTTTCACTCACTAACATGTGTATTAGAAACACCAGGCTCATCCCTCCGCTCAATGGTCTTCAGAGTGTAAAAACCAAAAAGCTGCTACACCACTTTTCTTATGAGTCACTTTAGAAATGACCAGCAAGCAAACACCTGACAACCTTCTGACCTGTTCTGGAGAGCAGGAGGTCCATACTGAAGGCACTAAAACACTTTAACAAACTAAAATAAGATCTTCAGCAAAGGCACTTTGTTGCTTTCCAACATTAATTCCAGACTGACTGTAGATGACCTATTACCATATCATATCATAAAACCTCCTCCCCTACTGATCACCTTACAGAGTATTTCATTAAACATTAAAGCTGCCGTGGCAAATATTTCAAAAACACCTACTTTTGGACATGAACCTCTATGGGAAAATTTTCAATTTTCTTATCCATTTCCAAGATGCTCTTATCCAGAAAGACATCCGTGAGTGCTTTATAGTCCACAAGAAAATGCACCCCTCACACCAGACTTGCATTAAGAGCTGCTGTTAGACTAAGATTTTACCAGCGATGGAGTTATCCCTCCATCAATACCTTCTCAGACCACACAGAGAAGAACCACCAGGACCTTCTCAGACCATACAGAGGGGAACCACCAGGACCTTCTCAGATCACACAGAGAAGGACCACCTGAACCTTCTCAGATCACAGTTTAAGTTATTTGTGTAGTTTATGAGATATATACACACTACCTTCTCAAAGTCTTGCACTATTCATAAAAATTCATTTATGCTGTTTTTGTCTGGGGGGCTGCACGGTGGCGCAGGGGTTAGCGCTGTTGCCTCACAGCAAAAAGAAGATGTAGACGTTCTCCTCAGTGTTCAGTAAAGTGGAGGCTCTTCAGTCTGTTTGAAGACAGTGACCTTCTCAGCCATTCTAATGTTCAGGTGAAGTCTGTTCCACCACTTCGGTGCTGAAGTTGAGAAAAGTCTTGATGCAGGTCTTGGACCTTTGAGAAGAGGTGGGTGGAGTCAGGCTGTTATTGATGCTCTAAGAGGGCAAAGCTCTGACCCATGGTCTGATCAGTTATTGGTCTACCTTCAGTTTTTATTTTTCTTTCTTGTTTGAACTCAGATGAAATGTGTCTCCAAGGTAAACTTACTATTTTCGACAGTGACGATCTTAAATTTAAAAACAGGAAATTTGAACACAAATGATCAAATATAATATTATACATTTTACCTCTTTAACTCTATTTTTCTTCTCTGTAATAAATTCTTTAACAAATTTTAATTTCTCTGGAAACTTTAAAGAAAGTGATTCATCAAAGTTTGATGAACTGTATGTCTTCTGGTTTGCTAAAAAACATCTAAGGTTGGGCTCTTTACAAATTCATTCAAGCCATTTTTCTCAGCGTGTGATAATGTCTTTCTGTAAAGTTAACATTAGAATAAATGGTTTTAAAGAATTTGCATCATGGTCTAAGACCTTTGCACAGGACCGAATGTCATTTATTAAAATGAATCTGAAGGAACCAAGCTTTAACCATAAGAGCTTTAAGAAAGTCTTTAGAGAACCATAAGAGTTTTAAAAGGTCCTTTAGGGGACAAAAAGAGCTTTAAAAGGTCTTTTATGGAACCATAAGAGCTTTCAAAGATCCTTTAGGGAACCAGAAGAACTTTAAAAGATTCTATTGGGAAACAGAAGAGCTTTAAAAAGTTCTTTTGGAAACCATAATAGCTTTAAAAGGTTCTTTAGGGAACCAGAAGAGGCTGTTTAACATCTCTAAAGAACCTTTTCTGGCCCTCTGAGAGAAAGCACTTTTCTCTCACTTCACTGAGAGAAAATTCCACTCCAGTCCAGACAGTTTGCTGGAGATCCAGACTAATGATGTGTTTAGCTTGTGATTTTGCTTAAGTCCCGTCAGATCAGGATCCAGGAACGTCGAGAATAACTGCCCGAAGATGAGGACCACACACACCGCCTCGCTGATAGCAGTAACACAAAAGCCAAGTCCAAAAAAAGTTTTCTTGGAAGAAACATCAGGAACTTCCCCTTCTAAATCAACAAAACTCCTACAGACTTCCGGCACACCAGCACTCTTCTCTTAGATGGGCCAAAACCACCTCAAAGAACAAAACACATCCACCGAACCTCATAGACTGTAGATTATTCATTTCGGTCCCTGTAGGCCGTGAGAAAAATCACAGTAAACAACAGGTATATTGTCATTTCAACCAGCTACACATATACAGCTAACTATGTTCCTCTAAGACAACAACGTTAATTCAGGACAACAACGTTCCTCCAGGACTACAGTGTTCCTCCTGGTCCACAACGTTCTGTCAAGTCCACAACAATCCTTGAGATTCAGAACATCAATAAATCAACAGTTATAAATAAAGTACAACTATTAAAGTAAATTAAAAAAATGATTACTGATGTTATATGGACCATGTCAGCTATGTGCACATACATATATACTATACAAATGTACGCAAACACACACACACACTAATTTTCATCAGTCAGCCTCACATTTATGAGGAGTTCCAATAATGAATGGAAAGTTAAATTATAAAACAATATTAGGTGTATTTTAAAGTGTTTTTAAGCACAGTTAGATTTACTTTTACTGTGGTGTTTCACCTCACCTCCATCATTTGAACACATTATGAAAATTATTCGGTGTTTTTAATCTTTCTGATCTTAGGTGGAAAATTGCTGGTGCTGATGATGGGCCCCCACGTTCATACGCGGTTCTAGACGGGGGCCAGCGTGGGCCAGGGTCCCTGTAGAATGACTCTTGGCCCCTGTTATGGACCCTGTTATGGACCCTGCACTGAACAGCCAACGATTTATTATTAATTTCTTATCGCGACATGCGCTGGCTCGAAAAACGGAACTAACGCTACGGGTGTTCAAGACGGACTGCTTAAAGCGCTACACACACAGAAGAGCAGGATTGTAAACTCTGGTTGTAAAAGCGAACAGCTGCAGCCCTGAAAGAACTGCAAAGAGGCGAAGTTAGAACTGTAAGGAAAATAAATGAAAAGCTAAATATAAATTAAAATGTTGACCTGTTTGGCTGTTATATGTGCCCCCCCCCCCCATGATAAAATAGTGAATCTGAAGTAAATCACTTGTTTGTGGAATATTTTAGAACAACGTCTCAGGCGGTGCAACCACAAGCAACTGATGGAATAACTTTCTGTGAGACTGAAGAGGCAGATTTAGGTCTGGTTCCGTTCACCGCCACCGTGAACAGGTCCGAGTCTGACATTTCTGATTTCGTACAACTGCAGACATTCTCTGATTGACATTGGTTTATCACATTTCTAAAATTGGTCTTTTCAGGGTCGTTTGGGAACCACTGCTCAAACACCACCGTGACTCGAAGGATTGGAGGTATGGGTGGCAGCTTTGGTGCAATGCCTTAAAACAATTTTATGTAAGTGAATATTATGGCCGGTGAATGTTGTCTTAGGCAAAAATTAATTAAATTAATGAATTTAAACTACTGGCACTTTTCAGCCACCGAGCTCTTGCAGAATTGAAAACCTGTCAGTGGCAGAACACAGAAGCAGCATAAAACAAGACTTTAACGACCATGCCGCCATGGCTATAAGCGTTGACGCTTATTTAGATAACTATAATAAACTTAACAGAGGGGAAAAAAATAAATAGCTTGCTTTCCTCAATTGCGCTCTTTCCCAGGGCCAAGAAACACAGACGCAAGAAATACAGGATTACTACAGTTTTCTAATCGCGGCGTGTAAAGTCGTCGTTTGCTTGAAAATGTCTACCGGACGAATGGGATCTTCATGCAGTGCCTTGATGGCACACGGACCGGCCTGGCTGTTATTCCAGTGCGTTGTTGTGTAAAGCGCTGTATTTCCACTGGCATGTTTTCTATTCCCAGGTCAGGAATCCTGCCATTTTTCAGACCCTGGGAAGAACATGTGGTGGGTTAAGAGAAACACAAACCACATGGAAAAACGGGGCTGGAATGAACGGTGGCATTCATTCATCCTGCTGAAAAAAACTGGGTATACAGACTTCAGTTATGCTCCATCTAGAATTTGCCTAATTCCTCACACAACGGGGGTGGGGGGTGTTGGAAATGGCTCAACCAAAGCCAAGGCCTCCCACAAGATGATCCGTCAGTCAAAAAGATCCCTGTCTAGGAAAGGATTGCGAAGAAATGAAGGGAGGGATACAGAGTGGAGAGATGGATTTGTACTCTAGAACCTTTCAGAGCACCAGAACCTCAGGCAAAGCAAAATGTTTGAAGAAATGTAAACGCTTCGACACAGAACCATTCAATTATGCAAAGTCTGTTTTTGTAATCATTATTTCCATACTAAAGAACCTTTAAGTAATTTTTAGTCGTTTCTCAAAAGCGCAAATAAATCCCTTTAACTGGAACCCACCTATTAATTTACATGGACGTTCTTTTTACATCCATTCATTTCATGCAAGTCGTTTTTTTAAACACAGAACCTTTTACCTCAAGCCCTTGCTAATATTCATATTATCAAACCTTTATAAAGACAATTCTCATTTCACTAAAATCATTCATTTTAAAAATACAGTTCGACCAGCCACACCTTTAATGTGCCTTGTGCTTTTTGAGGACATCATAAGGCCGACTGTAGCCTGAATGGCTTCAAGATTTTGTAAAAATCTGTTAGAAAGTGAAAGAAAAAAAAAAAGCATTAAGAGCTTATTTATCTAAATACACCACCAGGCACTGTGAATAACTTTATAGAGTGATCCTGAAGATATTACATCCAAATTCAATTTTAAATACATGTAGGTGTATATAAATTATTTATATACACACCTACATTGGGTTGAGCCACTTTCTGAAACTAGAGCTTCACCAGCTGGGATATGTATTATCCCTCTCGATAAACACCATATAATGGCTGCTTTTAGGCATGTGTTAAGTTGTAGGACCCCACAGAGCTGACTACGGTCCGAGGTTTTCACAATTTGAAAATTCTTTTTTTAAATAAAAGGTTTTTAGCTTTTTTTCTTCTTCTAACATGCCATCGGTGGAAGTAGTGATCCATAATGGAACCTCCAACTATGTGCAAAGCCTCCCCAATACATCCTCTGCCATCTTCAAAGGGAAACGATAAGGAAAGCATTAACATGCTCCTTTTATTACAGCCGTCAAGATTTAGGGCCATGGAGATCATCTCTGAGAGAACGCAATTAGTTAACAATGTTTTACCTTCCATTTTACAGAGCCCATAACTCTTCAGGAGCCACGGATGACAAAAATAGAGGTAGACGAAAGGAGGGATGTGGCCTGCAGGTTCCCATAGAATGGTGTGAATGCTTTTTTTAAATGGGATTTTTAAAATAAGCCTTAAATCAATACTAATGCATTATAAAACATACGGGGGAAAAAAAAAAAAAGTCATAAAGGAAAGGTTTTGCCCAAATTCCCTTGATTTTTGTCAAGCCATGTCCAGCCATGGCCTGCCCCAAACGGTCTGAACAGGTTTAATTTATTGCCATCCTTTGCATTCCATTACAGCCCATCAGGCTTTTAAAACAGCCAACCATTCTCCAGGAAGCCCTGGAGCCTCAATACAGGGCCAAAGCCTATTCATGGATTATCGAAATCCAACTCTGAGATGGCTCACATCCCTCTGGGTGCAGTTATAAGACAATCCAATCTTCACTCTCCAACAATATCTGAATGCGGAGCGTGTCATTTTGAGGTATTTGTTGTAGCATGAGCTGGTTCTGTTCTAAATTTGATCGCGCTTCATAAAGTGCAGCGTAATTGTTGTACAGAGTGGAAAACAAGTCAGTGTGTGCTTTAGATTTATTGTAAAAAACTTAAAAAAATAAAATTCACATAAAAAAAAAGAAGATTAAAACGCCATCCAGCAGCAGACATTTGGTCCCCAATTGAACTGGCCTGAAAAAGAGGGGGGGGGGGGAGGAGTCAGAGATGGGAGGGAACAAAGACTAAAAGAAAAAACATTCAAAGAGAAAATGTGGTGGATATTGAGAACCACACCATTTCTGATAAGCAATGAACCATTCAAATCGAAAACAGGCTCAAGGGCATCGTAAGCAACCACTGTACTGGTTCTCAAGCTTTGAAGACCTTCATATTTTAGTGCAGCCATGGTTCTTAAAGATCTAACTTCCTGCAGAATCCATCTCCAGCCCAAATACAAAACTACTCAGTAAGATCTACTGACAATTTGGATAGGTTCTGGTCAACAGGGTGAAAGTCAGACCTGGCAGATCTTCAAGAACAGGGCGAGTGACCAGTTTTAGATGTTCTCCTGCACAAACACCCACTTCACAGTAGTAAAACGAATAGGAACTAATGTGTTAAATTGGTGCAGCAAAATATCAAATCTTGCAGAGTAGAGTAACTGCAGGAACCATGAACCATAGATTTAATGAACCATTACCTTTGAAGAGCCCAGATTTGAAATGTGGAGCAACAATTTGGAGGAAGCCGAATTCTTCTAAGACGCTAAAACTGAACAATAAATGAAGAAAAATGATACTAACCATCCCAAGGAAGCCAGTCTTGCACAGTAGGGTTAGCACAGGCTCTTCTAAGGAATAACAAGGCCATCCGTTTGGTCATCTGTTAAACAAGGACCAATGATTTAGAAAACACACCAAGGGGAAATTTAGGAGCATTTAAATTTGCTCTACTCAGTGCTAGACACAGAAAAGACTGCAAACATAGGTGTCTCATGCACCACCACATACTTTACAGCTACTCTAGACCATTAAATAAACCAACAGCAGTTACAAGGTTTTGACCAACCATGAAACTAGCCAAGCAACAGAAATACAACTGTTACCTAATTGAGGAATAGAAGGACATGGAAAAGAACTCACATTTGCCTCTTACCTACCAGTCTGGTACGTTAAATACCTCACTTTGGTAGCTGTCTCTTGCTAGTCTTACATGAGCAAGTACTCTCTCAATAAGACTGCTGTCCCCTGTCTTCACTGGCTCCGAGCGAGGATCTTGCTACTTCTCTCCCTTAGCTGGCGATTCCCATTAGCTAGCCTCTCAGCTGGCTCTTTCCAATGGCTAGCCTCTCTTCGACGGGCGGCTTTATCGGCCGCCTCTTCTCAATGGCTAGGCTTTAAGCTGGCTCCTTCCGTTGGCTAGAATCTCAGCTGGCACCTCATTGGATAGTCTGATTTTGCGAGCTCGCCTCCGGCTGGCAAATTCCGTGCAGCTAAATCCTCAAGTCTTCAGAGGAATTCGAACGCAAGAGATGGGCTAAGAGTCTCAGCACTGGCGATATGCGACAGATACAGCCACTTAATCAGCCTAAAGAAAAAGGCAAGCCGGTGAACTGTCCTTCAAGGTTTGAGGATACCTTCCATCACTAAACCCCACACCCAAAAATAAAATCAAGAAGCCAATGGCATGAGGTCTGGCTGAGCCCTCTGCCATCCACAGGCTTACAGAATCCAAGCAACCACCCCATCCACCAACTTTTCTTTAAAAAGAGAGGAACCCTGTGGTTCTGCTCTGTGGAACATTGTCATTCTACAGTAGCCAGTACTGAGACTTGCTATTCAATCAAAACACTAAGGAACACAGTTAAATAAAAAACTGAAGAGCGGTTTATTTAATCGTGATTGATGGCAGTACATAAAAAACCCTCTACGGTTGCAAAAGAAAGGAAACACAAAAAATAAAAAAAATGAAACCCTGCCTAAAATCTCATTGGAATGATTTACACTTCACAGACACAAGGGAAAGCTACAAACTAATAAGTGTCCTCCAGGACAAGAGTACTTTTGACAAAACATTGTTGGACCTCACATGCCCCGCCCCCAACCCTTCCCACCCACACATGTCCCATCCAACCTCCCCCACATGATTTCTCCTCCCCTATTATACACGTTTCTTCGCATGGCAGACGTTAATATCGTCACCACGCTGCTCGGCTGGGCAGATCTAGGTGTAAACCTGCTTCCTTCATTCTCTCCTTTCCCTGTCCTCTCTCTCTGGCTCTCCTCTCCTAAGTACTGTGGCCTGTTGGACAATATGGAACATACATTCAGTTACACTTTGCACCTTTCTTCGCCCTTCTTTATCAACAGCTACACTGCAGGGGAATGATCAGCAGTAGCACAGAAGCAAACCTTCAGGGTCAGCTAAGATGAGACACTGCAGGGAAAAGGCAATGAAGATTTCATGTATGCCACATTTTGACAACTCTATACCAATGTTATGCTTGGGAGATTGGGATCTTAGCTTGTTTACAGTTGAAGGTTTGCTGCTGGATCCCCCTCCAATACTTACTGAGAAGTCAAATTACAACATTTAAGGCCCAGTTCAAATACTCAAAAGCAAGTATGGGCAACCATGGTTCTAAAGGATACACGGACACGTTGACAGGCACTTAAGTCTAATGAAAGTGGTGCAGTCTAATGCATGGATGAGCCAGGCACTGTTGGCGACAACTAGAGACGCCCAGCTCAGAACCACATGGGGCAGTGCTTACCCTGAAGTCTAGAACCTCCTCCCACCAGAGCCACCGCCGTAGCCACCACCCGAACCGCCGCCGTAGCCACCTAAAACAACACCTCATTAACGAATATATAATGTAACTAACAGCTTATAACCAGTTTAAAAAAAGAAATCAGAAGACTGGTACAAGCCGAGATCCTTAAATGAGTCGTTTGAGGGCATTGAGAAGACGCAAGCACTAAAACTCCTTGGGCTTTCACAATAATTGCACCCAGTAGTTCCAAAAATACGCCCAATGCAATCCACTCACCACCGTATGGGCCGCCGCCACCGCCGCCACTCCTGCCACCTCCACCATAGTTGCCTCCTTTCATTGGGCCGTAATTGGACGACGACTGGTTGTTGTAGTTGCCAAAGTCATTGTAGTCGCCGCCGCCGCCGCCACCTCCTCCAAAGTTACCTGTAGAACATGGAACAGTTCAAATTATATATCTTTCTATTATGTGTAATAGTCTTCAGTCATTATTACAGATTTACTACTGAACTCCATTACTTGCAGATTCCTAAGCACTAATAGCGGTAGTAGTAATTCGCGAAGTTTCTTATCTACAGTACTGACATCCAGCAATTGTGTATATGGTGTATTATCATATTGATTTTTCTGCAGTTTGTATTGATTTCATATTATTCTTGACTCTGATCATCTGCAAGGTGCAACTGTAGATTAGCAAACTTATTCGTGTGCACAAAAAAAAAAACCCTATGATTTATGATACTTGGTCCAGTACCTGAAGCCACATAAATAAGCTTTTAAATTCTACCGCTCTCAAGGTCTCTTGCTCTACACACCTGAAAATTGTTGACATCAAAATGCAAAAGACTGCAGGGCTTAAAATGTCTTTTAGGCCATGTGCAGTAGTTAAGCATAGATTTGCAAACAGTGTGTTTTACAGAACTCACTGACCTCCAAAGTTTCCTCCTCCTCCACCGCTGCCGCCACCTCCGTTGTAGTTGTCATATCCTCCGCCTCCATAGCCGCCACCGCCGCCACCATGGTTGCCATAGCCGCCGCCGCCACCACCACCACTGCCGCCTCCTCCATAACCACGGTTACCCCCATAGCCAGGACCACCTCCTCCATAACCACCTTTGAAGGGAAGAGATGTAACGCAGACCACAATTCATTAACTGTTATGTCATTTTTGGCTATCTATTTTAGCCTTTATGTTCCAACACCTGCAACTGCACTGGGTAAAGCATGGTGTTTAAACATATAGGTGCCATTTTTTAAGCACTTTTGGTTTAAATCTGGTTATTCTTTAAGAATACCTACCATTTCCTCCATAACCGTTGCCATATCCATCTGAACCTCCGTATCCTCCACGGCCTCCTCCATATCCACCTTTATTGAGAACAAAGTTTACTGAAAACACTAGTTGCTCAAAATGGCTACATGCGTGTCTCAGCAGTGGGGTTTACAGAAGACACAGTTTGGTAACTTAAGCGTACCTCCATAACCTCCGCCTCTACCACCAAAGTTTCCACCACCGCCTCCACGGCCACCTGAAACCACAAATACACCGTTGTATCTTCACTCTTTTCTAAAAAATAAAAATGAATAAAATCCCTGCACTACATTACCGTAGGAATATAATGCATTCCCCTCTTACCCCTTGGGCTCATCGAGACCCTGTTCATCTCTTCCCTGGAAAGCGCTTTCCTGACTTCGCAGTTGTGGCCGTTCACTGTGTGATACTTCTGGACTAAGAGGTGAAAAACAGAACTGCTTAGAACACCATTTCTTCCATCCTCGAGAAGAAACAGCATCGGTCTGGTCACTTACTGACTATCCTGTCCACGGCGTCGTGGTCGTCAAACGTGATGAAGGCAAATCCCCTCCTCTTATCGCTGTTCTTCTCGGTCATGATGTTCACCTCTTCAATTTTGCCAAACTGGCTGAAGTAGTCTCGCAAGTGTTCTTCATCTGTGTCTTCCTTGATTCCACCAACGAAAATCTTCTTAACGGTTGAGTGAGCACCCGGCCTGCATGAGTCCTTTAAGAATACATACATGAAATAATTAACTTTAGAAATAACTGCAATCCATTCAAATTAAAAAAATACAATAAACTAAACTGCAGTTTATCAGAAACACACATGTAAAGTGCTTTACAGGAATAAAATAAGCATAAAACAAGAGGAAAAAGAATAAAAGACTACATAGAATAGATTCAAATTGCATCAGAAGTGGGGATATTTAACAGATTTTACGGTTTACAATAAGTTTAGATAAGTATGCCTCAAAAAAAAAACAAACCACTACACAAACAAATGGGATGCGGCTTAAACAGCAGAACTTGCCTCTCGTGAAACAGCCCGCTTGGGTTCAACAGCTCTACCGTCCACTTTGTGTGGACGTGCGTTCATAGCGGCGTCGACTTCAGAGACAGAACTGTATGTAACAAAACCGAATCCTCTTGACCTTTTGGTGTTGGAGTCCCTCATTACCTGAAACGACAGGACTGAGTTTCAACATGTGTGGCAAACAAAAGAATACATCTTTCCTTAGATGAAATTTTAACATCACTTCTTATATCAACAATAGTAAATCTGAATATTTATACCCAGCATTTGGGCATATAGTAGACTTTCATATTGAGCATTTTCTGCAGATTTTATTATTTATTTAGTCTTGATATGGCCAGTCTAATTGAATAGGGCTCAACAGGATCAATTCAGTTTTATGACTGATTTAAGCCTGCACATTTGGCTGCTGTTGGGTATATATGTATTATATTGTATTGTGAGCCCATTTCTCAGTGAAGGAGTAGCAATTATGGGTTTCCTTCCATACAAAATATGTCATGTTCTTAATTTGGGCACTTCAATTTCAGCTTCAAACTATTCTATTAAAGCAGTCCAAACTCGCATTAATAGGCGGTAAAGTGTACTAAATGGTGTTTATGGCTGTTCTATAAACTCACCACGCAGTCTGTGAGGGTCCCCCATTGTTCAAAGTGGGCCCTGAGGCTCTCGTCGGTGGTCTCGAAGCTCAGGCCCCCGATGAAGAGCTTGCGTAGCTGCTCTGGTTCGCGGGGAGTCTGGGGGTGGGCATTTAAATTATTTGTTCATTTAAATTACAAAATGAAAACCACTTCTTAGGAACAAATGCATTTTTATCTAGACCCCCACTATACACTAGACAAATATATTTATGTACAGGAAAATAGTCCAGATAAACATTCACATCGCTCTTGTGCAAATGACTGAATGAATGAAAAGTGCATGTGGTCACAAACTGCTCAATAAGTGTTACTTTTTCTGTTCAATTAAAAGCGAAGTATATTCCATGATTAACACATTTTATCAGTAATGGTCAATAGCAGACTACTTTGCAAAACGGTTTATGAAAGAGATATTAATGCAATAAATATAATACAATAAAATAGGTGATAAGGTATTACACGTTATGTTTACACTGAGCGGTGTAATGTTTCACTACGTACCCGAGACGGTAACAAAATAAAAATGATAATAGGCCGGTAGGAGTTAATGTTCCGCCGTTTGGACTAAAGCTCGGATGCGGCTGCAAGCTTTAAAATGGCGGAATGTCCGCAAAACACGAGGCTCGTCTTTGCGCCGTTTCACTTCCACCTTAAACCGGATCTTTTTACTGATTTGGCTCATTTAACCCGACTCTGAGCTCCCAAACCATTTTTTATTTTCATTTTTAGTCATTCAGAAAAAAAAATCAACACTACTTTGACCTATGTGCACATATCACAGGTCTCATTACTACGATTTGCATTTGAAATAAAAAGCCAATCCTAAATATAAACAACTCACAAACAGACACGTTTTCTCAAAGCAATGGGCTTTCTTTGCACCGGCTACTGTTTACATGTTTAATATAATGAATTAACACTTACATTCAATCATCCTATCTTGTGTTACAGTGTCAACAACAACCAAAATAAACATAACTCAAGTCGGCATCACTTGAAATAGAGTCAACTCCACAGAGTCGGTTCGTTCTCGTCCGAAACATTTAAGGCGGTACGGGGGAGATTTGAACGACCCAGGCTCAAAATTCACACCCACACTCGAAAAATAAGCTGATGATAAAGGGTTCAAGCGGCACATAAATGTGTCGACAAGAGAATTAGGCTTGTTTGGATCGGATAATCCCAGAAAACCCAATTACAAAATCTAAAATAGACGCGTTTAGCTTTCATGCTAACTCGTTGAGTGCGGTGGAACAACGAGGCTAACCTAATTTACCTCAAAATGAATATAAATGGTACTTTTACAGGTGGAAAAGGAGCACGGGTGATGTCAGACACAGAATCGAGTCCTGCTGAGGTGATAAAACCCATCAGATCAACATGAAAAGGGTGTTTTGTGTGATTTTTACCTCTTTCGACATGGCGACGCGTTCTTGCTGCACAGCCTCGGTCCACCAAGAGCCAGGCACACAGCCTCCTTTTGAGAACCGAAGACGTCACGGTGGCGCTGCTGTGATTGGTGAGATTCCTTGTCACTCCAAAAAGATAACCAATCATAGTGACGTATTTGAAGACCGCCCTCTTACTAGCCGACATCATGCCTTTTGTGCTGGAAAATGGAAATTGTGTTTTATTTATTCTGTTTGTAATTATATTTGCATGGTTCTGGCACCTGTTTCTGATTAAATCTTGTCAGATATAGACCTCTGTCAGAAGATAAAGGCATAGGATCATTTACAAGTGCTTTCTGTACATGCATACAAAATTCCTAACTAACATTCTAAAAATGACCATCTACACTAAAAGAAATATTCAGCTGTACAGAGAACATACATGCTAGTCAATAGGACAAGCTCTGCAGCAGCCTGGCATGAGCTGACCCTTCTCTGTCCAGCCTGTTTCTAAACAGAACTAACAAACTCAAATATGAGATTCTGGCTGTTTTCTTCCATTTAAATTCAGCTCCTGAGAAAGAGCCAGTTTAAGACCAGTTTAAGATCTTTAAATGAAATGTCTTTCTTCTAACTGCTCTGATCTTTATTCAGCTTCAGATAAACCAGAAGATCCACAAGAAATTAGAAATTATATGTCCAAAAGGGAGGTTTACGATAAACAAATTAGACTTTAATAATCTCCAAATGAGAAGATGGTTTATTTCTGATCAGACACAAAGAAGACTGTTCTGGACCCTGAGGTCTCCATGTCAGTGGTCTCGAGGGTCTAAACCCCTCCATTAGTGGACTGTAGAGCCTCTCGAGTGATGTACCTCCATCCAGAACTGATCCAACATTAGTACCTGACCTCACTAATCCTTTCTTACAACCAAATCATCACAGCAATGTACCGATATCTAGAGTAAATCCTGTTCAGAAGAGTAGGGGCCTTGAAAGTCCTCCAGGCTGGTCAGTCCAGATGGGGATCAGGCTGAATGGTGGTCAGGTTGGGGGAGGGGTGCTGTTATGCTCCGCGTCTTTGTTGGTGCTGGGTGTGAACATAAGATGCTAAAGTGTGTGAATCTAGGCCTTTCAGTCTTGTGACGGCCCGCTTTCAGCTCGCCAGACAGCTGACGGCTGTCCTTTGTTTTGGGGACGGCTTCTTGCAGCTGCTGATGTCTTGCAGGCTTTTTTTAATTCCTTGACAATTGGTCAAAAGATGACTGATTAACGCTGCCTTTAGCTGCTTTGACCTTGGAGAGTCCCACCCTTATTTTTAAAATGCCCCCATAATTTAGCATTTGTAAACAAAGTACACAAAAAATGCTGGATCTCAAAATCCCCACATCGGTTTCCCCGTAGTTGTTTTGCAGAATGGAAAAGCAAAACAATGATGAAACTGCTGTATTATCATTCAGAATGTTGTATCTGTCCATGTAAGATGTGGAGACAAGCAGACAAGGAAGACCTTGCATTTTCTGCATAATTAACTGATTATAGTTTTTCTTGATTGCTAAAAAACATTTCTTTAAATTAGGCCTAAATTTCCCAAAACTTTAAACACAAATCCTTAACTGTTCGCTCAGCTACTGAAACTTCCACTGTTCAGGTCAAAAACAAACTCTCCACTCAAAACCATGTAATCCTGCATCAAATCAAACTCTGCAATGAATAATGGCACTTATGGTTTTCCCCCAGAACAAACTCTTTCCATTAAATACACAATATAAAGACAACGCCTATCCATTTTAATACTTTTTTAACTCCTTATTGTACTGTAGTCAGAAACTGAGTGAAAAGGTAAAACATTACAATATGCAACGGATAAAGAACATAGAATGCATGTATGTACTGTAAGAGCACAGAATACTGCACTCCACTAGAGAGCAGTATGTAAATTACCCACCTGCTTCCCTCTTCATTAGTTCAGATTCGGCTGCACTCATGGATAAGAACATGGTCAACTAGAGTTACACAAATCTGATCAGAAACCACTTGCCCTTCCTCTTCCATCTTCTGTCCTGTGTCCCCTTCATCTACCTCCAACATCTTTGTAGTTTCATTTTTCCAATGCAAGTGAGCTGACACATGGCCCTTTTATCTAACAAGTGAAGGTTCTGATTAGTGTGTGAACAATTCTGACTGGTTGGGTTTGCTTCCGGATAATTGTGTGCTCATTGGTTTCAGACTATGCTGACTTGAGCGAACCACATTGACCGCAAGTGCTTTCTAACTGAACACATGGTGTGGGCATTGAAAAGTGAGTGGATTTGTGTGTTGCGTTTTGCTATAAGAGTTAACCAAATCTGATTCATGTGTCCAAAAGGTTGTTTAGTGTTTATGGCTTAGGGAAACTTTTGTTTGTGACTTTTGGTATGTGGTGTAATGGTTTGGGGACTTTAGGTAATAGTGTGTAAGCAATAAAAAAAAAAAGTAAAATCATAAAGTCCTTCAGAGTGGGTTTGCTGGTGAAAGCCAGAACTGTTCACAGTGGAGGTGAATGGAACCAGACGTCCCCAGCACAAATCCAGCCATTTAAGGGTTTCAACGCAACTGTTTAATCGATTCTGTCTGACTGTTACCGAATGTTAGTCTCGTCCTCTGATCACCTGCTGCTATTTCATTTTATTGCATTCTTCATATTTTTATGGCATGAACACTTTCGAATAAACCATTTGCACTACTAATCTGTTATTATATCTGTTATTTTGTTATTCTGTTGCGCTATTGTCTTTTTTTTTAATTCTCTATTGATTAATTTAATGCCGTAATATAAATATGCTAATTTACTAATACACTCTGAGTTCTAAGGGTTAAACACCCAAGACAATACCGGCAGGAGCAGAGACAGCGGTGTGGGTGAATATTATGACAGCAGAATCACTAAAGGTGCACAATTGGAAGGATTTATGAGGTAAGGAGCAACATTAGTAAATTATTCTACAACAATGTCCAAAAGTAGCCATAAAACAGAAGCTACGGGATAAAAATATGGATCTGTGGATAAATGAAGGGACTGGAACCATGTGAGTTATTGGCAGTTCCGTGATTCTTGTTCATGGGCGGGAGCAGTTTGAGTGTGTGTGTGTGTGTGCGTGTATGTGTGTGTGTGTGTGTGTGGGTGTGTTTGTGTGTGGGTGTGTGTGTGTGTGTGTATGTCTGTGCATGTGTGTGTGTATGTGTGCGTGTGTGTGTGTGTGTGTGTGTGAAAGAACATCAATAACACACACACACACACACTCACGAATAGTGTGGCCTGGTTAAAGAAACTATTTGCCAGGTGTCTCTGGATTGGACTCCAGGATCCAGGATCGCACCAGACTGTAAACAACAGCGTATTCAATTAAATTGAAATACAATTCAAAAACTTTATTTGTCTCCAAGGGGCAATTTAAAAGGCATAGTGGGGTAACACACACATATAACAGTTATAACATTTGACACAACAGATGACACACATGTGATCAGCAAGGGGCGAGATAGTGACTTGCATAAGATGCAACTGGAATGAGATTCCATATCTGTGTTTGTATGTATATTCGGTGTATTACAATATGAATAATGATAAATAACTTTAAGTAACAGCAGCAGTAAGGTGCATAATGTTTTGAACGTGAAATATGTTGGGTAATGTGAGGTGATAATGGTGGGTTTGGGGGTGTCAGCAGTTCGGAGGGGAGCCACTCAAAGGCAGAATTCAATGGGCATGAGTGAGTTTTGTCTCACATGAACAACATGGACAGGAGGACCTTCGAGTTTAATCACATTTTTAAAGCACATAAACGCCTGTTAATAACTGTGTTCAGCAATTACATCACTGGGAAAGGCATGCTTTGCACCAGAATAATAATGAATTGTACTTTATTACAATCTCAGTTATGGTGCTTTAAACAAGTACCATTGTAATTTTTTTTCAGCGACCATTTTTTTCAACGACAAAAAAACCACCTAATTTTACTCCTTACATCTCTTTCGTTTTATTTTTTAATAATATATTTACTCTAAAATGAAACTGCACAGATACTCCCAGTCAAAACATAACCAAAAGCAGTTACCCCTTTGCATCCCAGTTACGTCCTCATGCGATATCACTTAACGCTTTAATGTTTTAAAGAGCACATACCAAGGAAAACCAGATGTTCCTCACTTTTCGGGAAAAACAAAGCCTACATAGCCTTTATAATTTGATGTTTTTGTGATGCACTCCTGTTGCCATAAAAAAAGTGAGACACTATACAGATCAGCAAATCAGAAGAAAAAATGACTGAACAGCTAAGCAGTGATGGTAAAGACGTGTAGCTCAGGACTTAACAGTAAAAACAAAGTGGGACAAAATGAATACAGCAGTATTTGTGGCCTGAGGCCTGTGGGCCTGATGTAAAGTCCAGAGGGGCTGAAGGAAATAAGCCATAACCTGCACTCCTCACCCCCACCCCCGCATTGACCTCCCCCTCACCGCCATCTGTACCTCCGCCCCTCGTCCCTGAATAAACAAGATAAACCCCTCACACCACACGACAGAGGACTGAAGATATACCCCTGGTCCACAGCTGGGTTCTCATCCTGCCCAAAACACTTTAGAGCCCCATAACATCTTATAAATAACACCATATAACGTTAATACACGCCTCCATAACACCATTAATACACCTCCATAACACCATATACTATTAAATTATGCCTCCACAATATTAATACACCTCCATACAACTATATACCATTAATACGCACATCAGTAACACTATTTACTATTAATAGACGCCTCCATAACACCATTATTACACTCTTCCATAACACTACATACCATAAATACACCTCCATAACACCATTATTATACTCTTCCATAACACCAAATACCATTAATGCACCTTCATAACACCATTATTACACTCTTCCATAACACCATATACCATTAATGCACCTTCATAACACCATTATTACACTCTTCCATAACACCATATACCATTAATACACCTCTAAAACACGACATACCATTAAAACACCTTCACAACACCATTAATACACCTCCATACAACTATTTACCATTAATACACACATCAGTAACACTATTTACTATTAATACATGCCTCCATAACACTACATACCATAAATACTCCTCATAACACCATTAATACACTCTTCCATAACACCATATACCATTAATACACCTTCATAAAACCATTATTACACTCTTCCATAACACCATATACCATTAATACACCTCCATACAACTATATAGCATTAATACACACATCAGTAACACTATTTAATATTAATACATGCCTCCATAACACTATATACCATAAATACACCTCCATAACACCATTAATACACACCTTCATAACACCTTATACTATTAATACACCTCCATAATACAATTAATACACGCCCCCATAACACCATTAATACACACCTTCATAACACCTTATACTATTAATACACCTCCATAATACAATTAATACACTCATAACACCATATTATATTAATACACCTCCATAATACCATATTCTATTAAAACACCTGCACAACACCATTAATAATCAGAATCGAAATACTTTATTAATTCCCAAGGGGAAATTGCTTTTTGTACAGTTGCACTACTCCACAAAAGTATAAAAAAAAGAGAAGAAAATGAATATAAAAATAAAATAACAATAAACCTCTATAACACGGTATTCCATTAAGATAAGATAAGATAAAGGTGGAAGAAGTTCAGTGAGTTTTCATCCTTACAAAACGTGCTGTGATTTTATGTCAAAAAAGCATATTGAGAAATGACACTGCTTATTAACTTAAATGTGTTTATATTTGCATATATAAGAACAAGGGCAAATTATAAGAGTGTTCGTGTTTTTTATACACTAATTCATATAATAATTTCATAACAGTATATAAATATTAAATAATTATATAAAATATAATAAATTATAATAAAGTACAAATATCATATGACTATTATTATTTTAAGTGATTGTTATCGTCATTATTGTTAGTGTTATTGTTGTGACTGATTATAAATATTGACCATAATAATATAACAACAATGACGACTATAATAATAATAATAACAACCTTAAGAAGAACAATAGCATGATTGCTTCTGCAGTCATACTAATAAAGCGAGTCCAGTGTCCTAGTCCTGTCCTTCACAGCCATCAGATCATGTAAATTGAAATTTAAATGGTATGAGACTCTTCACCTGGAAACTGGGCTGAATTAAAAATATTCAAATGATCAGTTAAATCATATGTTCTGATGTCAGTCCGATTGTGTCTGGTGTGCTGCATGAAGGTCCCCTGAGAGATTAGGAACCCCTGTGAAGGCCAAAACCGTGGAGAAGCTGTAAATGAATGTGATAAGCAGTGACGAGGGTTTTGTTGCAGAAGGAGGTGTTTGTAGGGATGGCAGTGATTGCGGATTCATTGGGAAAGGTGGTGTGTGTGCGTGTGTGTGTGCGTGTGTGTGTGCGTGTGTGTGTGTGTGTGTGTGTGTGTGTGTGCGTGTGTGTGTGTGGATAAATAGCTGTCATGGGGGTTGTAGCTCCTTTTTTAACGATCTCCAGAACCATGCCAGTCAGGTTGGAGATGTGCCATGTATGATCTCTCTCTCTCTGTCTGTCTGTCTGCCTCTCTCTCTCTCTCTCTCTCTCTCTCTCTCTCTCTCTCTCTCTCTCTCTCTCTCTCTCTCTCTCTCTC
>JBBJLR010000139.1:8632449-8649276 GCA_037577145.1 Brachypetersius gabonensis | reverse complement strand
CCTGTCCTGCTTAGTGGCTGCTCCATACCAGACTGTGATGGAGGAGCAAAGGACAGACTCAATGACTGCAGTGTAGATCTCTGCGAATGGAGTTGGTCCCCCTTTGTGGCTATAATAGCTTCCACTCTTCTTGGTAGGCGTTCTGCATGAATTTTTATCTGGCAAATTTTGATGATTTCCCTGCTCAGAAACACCTGGTTCACCTCACCAGTTTAGTGAGTGTGTTTGAGGAGGGGAACCATCAAACTGTGCTAGACACTGGCCGTCCAGCACCAGAATCCGAACCCCTGCTGTATGAAGTCTCGCCTTGATTACTGCAATGCCATCCTAGTGGGTCTTCCGGCTTGCATGAAAGCTCTGCTTGGTCTTCGACCGACCCAAAAGGTCACATGTCACCCTACTGCTGGTTGACCTACACTGGGTACCCATGCCTGCCCAGTTCAGTCACCAACTCTTACCTACAGAGTGACCTCTGGGTGTGCACCCAGAGACCTTAATCCCATCATTCAGCCACATGTTCCTACTCACTCCCTCCACTCCCCCAAGAATCATCGTCTGCCATCCCTACACACAAAGTAAACCCAGTGCAGACTGGTCTCATTCCGGTTCCCCGCTCGTGGAATAAGCTACCAAAAACTAGAGCAGCCGAATCCCTCTCCATCTTCAAAAGCCTCCTTAAGACACATCTGTTCAGAGAACATCTCCTGTCCTGATGATCCATCTATCCTGACTCTTCTATCTGAATAAGTTTTACATCTACTCCCTACTTAATGATGTAGTACTTAGAACTCTCCTCTGGTTCTCACACTGTCCTGAAACCTCATCTGGTTCTCACACTGTCCTGAAACTCTCCTCTGGTTCTTACACTGTCCTGAAACTCTCCTCTGGTTCTTACACTGTCCTGAAACTCTCATCTGGTTCTTACACTGTCCTGAAATCTGTCTGCCAAATGAAAACAATGTCATGTAATGAGGTCAGACACTGATGTTGAGTAAGAAGGTCTGGATCACAATCTCCGTTCCAGTTCATCCAAAAGGTGCTGGATGGGGTTGAGGTCAGGGCTCTGTGTGGCCAGTCAAGTTCTTCCACACTGAACTCCTCCTCCATGTCTTTATGGAGCTCGCTTTGTTCACCGGGACACAGTCATGCTGGAACTGAAAATGGTGTACCAATACTTTTGTCCAGATGTAATGTATGTGAAGTTGCAGATGACCCCATAATCAGTTCTTTAAAACGAAGGGAAACCTGTTCAGTTCAATACTTGCACCTATAAAACTTAAAACCTTAGATAACTTTAGAAACTGAACTCTCATTTTTTTTCAGGAGCTGTATGTACACACAGAAACGCATGGAACTAAAATGTATTTTACCTCCCACAATACAATCCAGAGAAACAGTTCTTTGCAACCTCACAGAAAAATCAATTAGTTTATCGTGCGTTAACGCATTAAAAAAAACCCTAAACTCTGCCACAACATTTGGTTTGCAAACACTTTAAACAAATAAGGAGCTTTATAACACCAGTGTTCCCTTTAACTCAGTTACACAGTTGCAGTTCAAATATTCATGTAATTAAATCAAATATAAAACCAAAGCTATTCATCACTGCAGGGCATTCATGTTTTATCTAGTTTGTTATAGAAAAAAGGTCGCCTCAGAGTCAAGAGCCTGGGCGACGGAACCATTATAGCTTTATAACCATTATAATCCCCATAATAATTCTTTGATTGAACTTAAAGGGAGCATTTTTCGACAGGGTAGCATCAATTGTCAGAACACCGGCGCCCAGAACAGAATATCAGGCTCCTTCTGACCAACAGCAATTTCACATTTATAAACAGACCAGCAGAAACATTTTTCTTTTATCAGGGAGCAGCAGAAGCAGTATGTTCAGTAGCGAGTGTCCCTGTTAAAGTGAGGTGAAGCAGTCGAGCACAGAAAAACAAAATAAGAGTTTAGTTTTTTTTTTAATGCGTTAACGCACGATAAACAACATTCCAACCAATTATAGTCGTGGAGGAGAATCTAAACCGAAGACCACAACAAGATGAGACACATGGCAGCAGAGGTAGTAGGTAGTAGGTGACAGTCACACATCATATGTATGGAGATACTTCACTGTAGACCATCACAAACAGCACGGGGACCTGCACAATCTGCAAGTCTGTACAATAACAGTACCAACGTTCTGCACGGCCATTAGCTAGCTAACATGGGTGATGCTAGCACTGCAGGGAGTCGTCCAGTAGCGGAGCAGCTTTACGGAAAAGCCTTAGATCACAGATATGCTTGTTAATTTTTATCTTTAACGATGTGAGACCTTTGGCTGCAGTACAAGGCGAAGGATAATGTTGCAGAGAACTTTAATAAAAGTTGCTCATTGTTGGACACCTGTGTTCCTCCCCTGCGTCCGTGTGGTATCGCCATGAAACGACTCGTCGACTCGACTTTAAAAGATGAGCGTGCTGCAAAATGTTAGGTTTTTCAGCTTTTTTTCTTTTACAGTTGCAAGTATTGAACTGAACAGCTTTGTGCTAATTTCAGAATAGACTTGCTGATTTAAAAATAAACTGCAGTGTTTTTCCCAGAGCAGTATAGGTCGCAAATACATGGAAATATATCTGACCCTTTGGCCACATCACACGTCTCTGAAGACATTCTGCTTCCAGCATGAAAGTGACTATCCCAAACCCCATTTCACTTTAAAGCATTTTGATAAGCCGCAGAAACAGTGAGGTTTAAACACATTTCCGTGGCTTGATATTGATGGCATGCTATTACATACATATTGTGTACATTAAAATGAACATGAGGTTCAAGCTGCAAAACACGTCCAAAAAATTCAGAACAAATGTGTCTGTGTTATTTTGTTCAACACATTATCAAGAAAAGCCACCAGTATATGCTGCATGCTGGCTGACAACGACACTAATTAGTGGTCTTTTGCTTCTAAACCAAAAACTGAAATACAGCGATTAGGAAACCTGCTGTGAAGAAAAGCACATCTGCCAGAACTGAAAGTGATGATGTGGTCTGGTGGGAAATGTGACCATTTATTCGCTTCAGTTTCTTTTTGAGAAGGTTTTGAGTAAGAATGAAAGTAAGAATTAACGCCTATCACCAACAGCTCTGTCACTTCACAGTGTGTCCTAAAATGGGTATTTATCAGGCTGCGTTAGAACAAGATGACCTGCTCTCTGGCAATCGTGCTTTTAATATGTGCAAAACATACAAAGAAGATGGGTGGGGGGTATCAGCAGGATCTGATTGTGTTTAACTAAAACTGATTAGTGTAACAGTGTGACCCTCCACATCAGGGTTTAAGAATAATACAGAGACTGGGGGGACATAAAAATGTGCAGCAAAGAAAATGGCTCTCATGGGGGGAAGAAATTAGAAATAGATGTTTTAAGCCTAACTGAAAAAGAGCTGTATGTGTTTCTGGAAATGAACTGAAGGGGCGCATAAAAGACAGGACACCCAGGTCCTAAAGGGGGGAGAGACAGTCCTGAAGAGATGGACACACAGAAAACATTCCGGAAAAGTAAGACAAAAAGGGAAAGGAAGGGGTTCAGAGAGAAAATGGGAAACAGAGGGGTGTAGGAAGGAAAAGGGAAAAACCAAATGGAGCTCAGCTGTGTTTAATCAGAGTCAGAATCAGACAACTTTATTGATCCCGGAGGAAATTACTTACATAACGACTGAACAGACACACAAATACAAGAACGATATAAAACCCCTCTCATTCTTTTTCTGTAACCGCTTAATCCTTACTAGCGTTGCAGAGTCTATCCCGGGGTCTACAGGCGCCAGACAGAGACTCTCTCTCACACACACACACACACACACACGCGTGCGCACACACACGCGCGCACACACACACACACTCACTCCTACGATCAATTTAGAATCTCCAATTCACCTGAGGCGCATGTCTTTGGACTGTGGGAGAAACCCAGAGACCCCAGAGGATTCACAGGCCACAGAAAATACTCTACATGAATTATACTATACTACATACACAAATACAGGGCATAAATACTATAGAGAAGTTTAGTGGCCGCTGTAAGTGGACGGGTGTGCTTTGTTTTGGTCGGTTTTTAGTGATGTTCACTGTTTGTCTCTCTCAGAGTGATGCTAGATACTCAACAGCACAGCCTTATTGGTTCTTAAATATTTTAAACAGCATATTTAGAGCATAGTCATGATTTAAAAGCACAAGAACAGTTTAAAACATAAATGCCAGTAAAATTTTTTCTGTCCTTCCCTTGTTTTAGTGCGCCCATATGCACCGCATATACTGCATACCCCATTTTTGTGCCACTGATCTGCAGTGTAAAGCACATTGTGTGATTGGGTGGCAGGTAGTAGGTAGACAGTTTGTATAGAGAAGGCTCCTCGGGGCTCTCAAAGGTCCAAAACCTCAGAATTCGGCAACAGTAACCAATAGCTTTTAATGTTAGTTTGTGATGTCACGGACACATTCTAAAATGTGCTCTTCCTTTGGTTCTCTCCTCTCCACACCTCCTGCCCGTATGTCCACCATGAGGCTCAGATCATTTGGCTGCACTGCTCCCCGACCTTGGAATGCACTCCCACTCTACCTCCGATCCACAACATCCTTGCCCATGTTTAGATCTCTACTCAAAACTCATCTGTTCAGATTAGCTTACCCCGCATGACTTACTCACACCTCATACCACTATCATCCATAAGCATGTAAATATGCTTTTGTATGAATCTGTATTTAAATGTCTTTTGTTGTACAGAAAAATGTTTTTTTTCTGTAAAGTGACATTGAGAGTTGTAAAAGGCGCTTATATATAAAATGTTATTATTATCATTATTAAAGAGAAGAACAGATCAGAACAGAAACAGAACAGAGTTTGTTTCATGTTTATGTTAAAAGTGCTCAGTGATCCGAAGCTGATGATGTTTAAGGATTCCACCAGGACTGTCTACTTTGATTACAGTGTTGCTGCTCGGCGGATGTACCTGGAGCTCATAATGGCTAGAATAAACAAGTGTCTGATGCTCCCAGTACGTCAATGTTAGGTCAGGGGTCGAGCCTAAGCTCTTAGGCTCTGATCGTCTAGCAGGTTTCATCTGAGCAGGACAGATTCTCTACCTCTGAACGGCTTCAAGACGTTTGCACAAGTTTCACTGACCATGCGACTCATGTGGTCTTTTCCTTTCATGTGTCCACACAAAGTGACGCCTGGAATGTTTATTGTGTTGCTGTTTTGTGCTTTAGTTGCATCTCAGACCTCACCCTCTCCTGCACCGATGAAGTCTCACTCTGAGAGATCTGACCTTCATAGCGGAGACCTGGCCTCAGGGAGGCAGATGAGAGACAGACGGAGATGCTGGCTCTACAATTTCTTTCTGAAACAGATTAAAAGTCCAGATTAATAGTTTCCTTATGCTTCTACAGACTGTGTGATTTCAGCAATCTTTTAAGATCATTACAAGTCACACTGTGTGACAGGGATTTAATACATTTGAGTATGCGTGGATGAAGATGTGTATGAAGATGTACAATGATGACTCCTATTAAATACAGAACAAGATGCAATTGAGCTTTCAATATGTGCATAGAAAAATACAAAGTGCCCCAGGTACTGGTATTCCTTCATCTTGCTTCCATGCTGTTTGGGTTTCATGCTAAATGTTGAGTTGATAAATTAGTTATTTCATTACTACAGCAGCACATACAGCCATGGAAAAAAAGGACCACTTTCCCTTTGCTCCTGTTCCCTGCGTGTACAGTTTTTGTGTGTGTGTAAAATGCACGTGTCTATTCTTTTCTGAACTATTGCAGTGTGTGTAAAAATAAGAAATGCCTCCATATGTGTTGTGAGTGCAGTAGTGTGTGTAGAGCAGCTTTTCTATGGTCTGTATTCCAGCAGCTTCACTCCTGATTCAGTTTCTGATGGATGAAACAGTCACACACACACACACACTCTGCTCTTAATATCACTTTTTTAATTGTTGCAGCTGTAGAATAATGTAAGAAAGTTTTGTAGTATAACATTTCCATGGTATAATACATTATTTATATGTATTATTTTACATTTTTTCCAAACATTCTTCTGTTTTGAGTGGTCAATGGAGTATAAAACAATAGTGACATGCACATTTTACACACACACACACTCCCACACATTAGCAATAAAGAGAAAAAAATTATGCAGTCTCTAATTTCTTTTCCAAGATTGTATACTAAAACTGGAACAACAAAGAAAAGCTTGTGGTGGATAACATCGCTGCTTTCCCAGCAGAACACTGGGCTTCGAGTCCTTCTCTGGGCGACACACTACACTACACCAATAAGAGTCTTTGGGCAAGACTCCTAACATTACTTTCACCTATATATGTTCCGCTAAAAGTCTCTTTGGATAAAAGTGTCTCCCAAAAAGATATTGATGTAAATAGTCAGTAGATGTAGATAGTAGCAGTACACACACTGTGAGGCGGTTGTCCTAAGTTTCGGACATTGCCAGAAAATACAGTCATGGCCAAAATTATCGGCACCCTTGGAACTTTTCCAGAAAATGCAGAATTTCTCCCAGAAGACTACGGCAGTGACAGGAGGTTTGCTACACATATTTTTATTTCCTTTATGTGCATTAGTTCAACACAAAAATGTGAGAAAAAAGCCAAATTTGACATAATTTCACTCAAAAGAAACAGGTGCTGGCAATATAGAAATTACATCTGAAGCCAGCTAAAGACAAAACCTTTCTGTTGTGTGCCTGTGTTTGCCACACTAAGCATGGAGAACAGAAAGAAGAGCAGGGAATTGTCTGCAGAGTTGAGGACAAAAATTGTGGAAAAATACCAACAATCTCAGGGCGACAAGTCCATCTCCAGAGACCTTCATGTTCCTTTGTCCACTGTGCACAACATTATCGAGAAGTTTACAACACACTGCATTGTAGCTAATGTCCCTGGACGTGGACAGAAGAGAAAAATGAATAAAAGACTGCAATGCAGGACAGTCCGAATGGTGGATAAACATCCCCAATCAACTTTTAAACAAATGCAAGCTGTTCTGCAGACTCAGTGTCAGCTCAAACTATCCGTCAACATCTGAACAAAACGAAACGCTATGGCAGGACCCCACTGCTGACACAGGAACATAAAAAGCCAGACTGGAGTTTGCCTAAATGTACTTGAGGAAGCCAAAATCCTTCTAGAAGAACATCTTGTGGAAAAATGAGACCAAGGGAGAGCTATTAGGTAAAGCATCTTTCTACTGTTTACAGAACACAGAATGAGGCCAACGAGGAAAAGAAGACGGTACCTACAGTCAGACATGGTGGAGGTTCAGTGATGTTTTGGGGATGTTTTGCTTCTGCTCACGGCTGCAAACCTCATTATGACCCAGGAAGAGCTGGAGGGATGGTGGGATGGAGAGATGGAGGGAGCAGCAGAAGGAAGAACAGAATGAGAACTTCAAAGAAGCATCACAAAAACCAAACAAAAACAAACAAACAAACAAAAAGACCAACTGTAAATACTGCAAAATAAACTAATAAAACCAAATGAACATTGTTGCTGTTGTTATTGCAATAACGATTTGGTGTTATTTCAGGTTCTTTTATGGAGACATTTTATGGAGAGAATTCTTCTTTAGAGGGTGGCCTTTGTTTTAAAGCAGCCAGATGTAAAGCGACCTCGGGTTTGTGAAAGACACTATATAAGTGTAACCTATTATTGTTATTACTATTATTAATTTTACATCATTTTCCTCTGAAACCAAACACTCTGGATTCACTCAGCGGAGGGACCTCCGTTTACTGTGTTCCATGTTCTTAAGGAGATTTGTGCTTTTCTGAGCAGTTTACAGCAGTGATAGGTCCACTTGAACTTGAGATGACTCGAATAAAGACTAACTGGCTGGGACGGGAGCTGATTGAAACGTTTGACAAATTGTTGGAGTTCCCCTTCCATTGTATCAGATGATGCTGGTTAATGTTGCTCTACTCATCTGAAATGATAAAATAACAGCACTGAGCAGCTGCAGTCCTGGGGTCCTCTTCAGTGCTGAGAGGGTGAAAGAGAAAACAAAGTCTCAAGGTCCCCAAGAAAGAACAGAAAGAAAACAGCACTCTCTTGTGGGAATAAAGGGAATTTGCACAAAGTGCCCCATTAGAAACACCCACCTTATACTTCCTCTAATCAAAATCTGAATACTTCTTACCTACGTATTTTCTCATGATTCTTACTTGGTTTTTATTTGTCTTGTTTGTAAGTTTTCCTTACGCTCAATGAAATAAAATGAAATAAAATACAACAGAATAAATACAATGCCCAGCAAAGATATCTGTTTGCTAGCGAGCTAACGAGCTAGCAGACAAAAATATTCATCACTTTCATAAATTAAACATTGAAATGTTCATTTTTATAACACTTTACAACAACTCTAACACTCTACAGAGACCCAGTAAACCCGGACTAATATTAAATAGAAATTTTACTCGTTTTTACAGTTCAAAGCAATTGCCTGCAGTTTCCCGCCCTACGGAAACGCCACCGGGCCAAAACGCACAAGCCAAAATAACAGACATGAAAGGATTTTAATTACATTATTTGATTGTAATCACATTAATGATTGTCACATTAATCGGAAGTAATCATATTAAATTATTTTATAAGCGAATGGATTTGAATGATATTATTTGAATCATGATTATTCTGTGTGATTGGTGCAACACTTTTAAAATGTATAATTTGTATATTGAGGGAGACTTTTTGAGCACATCTGAATATATACGTTTTACATCATTTGCTATGTATTCATTTATTTCTTCCATTATTTGACTCTATTTTAGTATTTTACTTCCACTGTTTTATTCCGTTTTATTATATGGTGTTGTAAGGGTGAATTAAAAAGCTACCGAGAATAACAATCATAATAATAAAAACTCCACACATGAAAATAAGTACTCCACACTTTCAGCAATCCCAACACTCATCTCAAACTGCAGTTTTACACTGTTTTACATTTGAAGTTTTTTTTACAACCACCCCACCAAGACAAAATAATTTACACCGTTATTTTAAAAATACATAATTTGTTTTAATATGTTGATGGTGGGTCCGATGGTGGCGCCATTGCCTCACACCTCCAGGTTCTGATCGTTCGTGTGTGTGTGTGGAGTTTGCTTATACTGTTGGACCACCATTCAAAAACACCCAGCCAGGTGAGGATCACTGATTACAGGGCAGTTGTTGGCCTAGTGGTTAAGGCATTCGCCCTGCGATCAGAAAGTCCGCTAGGCACCGCTGAGGTACTCTGAGCAGGTTACCGTCCCCACACACTGCTCCCCGGGCGCCGGGTTCCTGGATGCCCCCTGCTTCACTTGGTGAATGGGTTAAATGCAGAGGAAGAATTTCGTGCTGTAGTGTGTTCACATATGACAGAATGGTCACTTTCACTTCTTTATCAGTTATTGATCATTACTGCCACTGATTATGGGTGTTGGGGGGTTGAGGGATGCAATAGGCTCCTGTCTAGGGGGGTGTTAATTAGTCCCTCGTCCTTGGGGTTTAGGTGCAGGGTGTGACTTACCTCTCCATAATTGGGGGGTATTACTATTATGAGTGTTAAGAACCCCTGAACCCTAAACTGCTGTTTGTCTCTTTGGGGGGGTCTGGGTCTTGATTGGGGGGTACGGTATCCCCCAGTACCCCCCATAATTCGAACCATGTTTAGGTGTATTCAGCCCCTCTTTGCGGGTGGGAGTTTGGGTGTATTAAGCTCCTGCTTGGGTGTGGGGTGATGCATTAGTGTATTCTCTAATACACTTAAGTCTCAGAACCTACTAAAAGTGCTCTAATGAAGGAGCGTCTGTATGGTCATGAGACCAGCCCATCTGGACTGATCCACAGAAGATCTCTTGTAGAACTGCTGAAGACATTCATGATGCTCTGATAGAAAGGGGCCAAATCACACAGGGCAGCGCCCCCTGCTCCTTTTGGGGCTGCGTAGCTGCAGACCGGTCAGAGAGCCCATGCTGACCCCTGTCCACCACCGGAAGATCCTACAGTGAACATCAGAACTGGACCATGGAGTGATGGAAGGTGGCCTAGTCTGATGGACCACATTTTCTTCTAGGGTTGGCAGTGTGTGTGTCAGAGAGAGAGACTAGGTGAAGGCGGCAAGGCAGTGTGATGCTCTGGGTGATGTTCTACTGGAGAACCTTGGGTCCTGCATTCATGTGGACGTTCCTTTGACACCCAAACACTGTATACAAAGTTCCCGAATCATGGAGATGCTGTTCGTAATGTCAGTTCCTCTTTCAGCAGGATGACCCCACACACACACATGGCAACCACTGTTCAGGAAGCTCAGAGTTTACAGGACTTAAAGGATCTGCTGCTGCAGAACATCAGACCTTCTGAAGTCCTCGCCCACATCTCCTGTTTTAGGGGTTTGGAGTGGACCAACAATATGTAGGTGATTTTAACAACTTCAAACAAGAATGTTTTTCTTTAACAGGATTTTATTTCTGCATAATGGAAGCCCCTCTCCTCACTCCACACAATGAAAACTAATCGGATCACAAGGTTTGTTTTGGATTCACTTGCCCATTTTTTTACAATAATCATCAATACAACAATTTTTTAAAGAAAAAAATCAATATAAGTTCTTACAGTGATAACTGCAAATGGCATGCAAGATAAAATAAACCTATCGTTAGCTACTACTGATGCAGTTTTCCCCCCTCTACGATTTCTACCCATAGAACTCACTAAAATAGTGGCGGGAACGCTTTTCTAGGACCTTTGTTACCGATTCAAAGAAAACGTTTTGTATTCCGTTTCACTCGGAACCCGAACGTTTTGGAGGGACCTGCTCGGGCCGCTGTTTCGAAGAGAGGCTCTGTCTAATGACTACAAACTATTTTTTTGTTCATTTTTTATAAAAGCAAAACCAAAGTCTATACTTTAACCTTTTTTTTTCACTCGCTCCAGTGTTTTAAATTTATATTAGAAAAAAAAGTTATTAAAAATACACACAGCATGTTGCTAGAGAGCTAGTCCATTTCAGTTCAGGATATATAAGCATACATAAACACAAAGAAAAAAACAAAACAAAAACAGTTTCATAGAAATGTGGCAACGTCTCGTGTTCCCGGGCAGTTAAGAGTCCCACATTACATCCTACCTGCCAGACATAAGTGGGCGGGGCTTGCTTTGATGGACAGATCTATACAAGAGAAAACACAGAAAATGGAGAGGTTTGAGGCGAAGGAGCTTAATAATGCCTAGACCAGTCAGTTCAGTTAAACAAGGGTCTTTGTCAGCGGTTCATTATTGTCGTTCTGCAACCTCTGAAGATTCTGGCAAAGACAAGAACTGCTGACCGAGAATGAGATCACACCACACTGCACCATATGGGACATCATCTTGATACTGGTCAAGCCCATCATGATCAGAGACAATTTATAGTCATTAATAATAATAATAAAAAAAACAAAACTGCAGGTTGAGGGACATTTCAGCACAGCAGAAGGCGAGATAAAGACACACTGACCGCTTGAGGGAAGAAAAACAATACAACCGAAAGGTTCAGGCAGTGACTGCGTTTCCACTGACAGGCCTGTCTGTTTGAAACAAACACATTAGCGTGTCCTAAGGCCACGGAGTCTTTGAAAGCGTGGAGCGTCTTTTTCTGGAGCTTCCGTCTTGGCATCGCTTGCTATGGAGATACATCACTGACAGAAAAACACGTTATTGTAGTAGTAGCAGGGACACACCCATTAGGGAACCATGGGTCCATATTTTCCCATGTATCCGGATGCCAATGCTGATAAACACAAAAAAGGTGGGACTACATGGACCCAGGTTAGTTTTAGAACACCTCTGTTGGGTTATGAATGCAGTAAAGTGGATAAAAAGCAGATATTTAAGCAGTAGCCTCCAGAGCACACGGCGCGGAACATGGGCTTAAAATATTGGCCCGAACTCCACCATCGCCATGCGTCCCCATGTAGTAGTGATGAGCTGCTGGAGATGGAGTCCTTGCTTGTGCCACTTCCACAAAGTGAGATAATACGTTACACTATAAACCAGCTAACAGAGTTACAACTACGTCCTTAATTTGGAATATAACAGTTACAAGTTTAATGTTCAATGATGTGAATGATGGTATGCAACTATACTGTGCCTTTTTTTTAATTTTTTTTTTTTAAAGTAGCATTACGATGGACAGACCTCCGAGGACTTTTCCTGAGTCTTCAGCACAGATGGGTGTACTGGAGACAGAAACTGTTTTTTGGGTTTTTTTTTTTTTTTTTTTTTTTTTTTACAGTATTACATGACACGAGACGTTTCTTTTTTCCGCTTTTCTTAGGTCCGGCAGAACGTATTGTGTAAATGGCAACAGTTTAAAAGTTTGTAATTCTTGAAAGAGTTGTACTAACACACGATTCCTCTTCCCATCCCGTTTCCAGATTTTCTTTTGTCGTCAGGCATCCTTCCCTGATGTGACCCCACTTTTTTGTTCCCTTCTTCCACGTACCACCGGAAAAACGGTCAAAATATCTTTACAAAAAATTAAAAGGTGAAATAAACCATTTAAAGTATAAAACACCCCCCAAAAACGAAAGCTCTCTCTTAAAAATAATATCGTAGCAGAAGGTCGAGTGTCTGTCCTCTCGTTGATCCTCCTGGAATATCAGTCAGAGCCAGTGGGTGGCGCCACTGTGCGAGGCGGCAGTGAGAGAGGCAGGGGTGTTGGCGCTTTGTTTTTGTTTTGAAGGGGTTCATCTCTGATGGGTTAGATTGGAATGTCACACAGCGAGCCGGCCGGGAGGAGGGTGCAGGGGACTCCAGGTTGCGGGGGGTGCTGGGGGCGGTTCCTGGGGATAGGCGCGGGGCTCGCAGCAGGGCTGCGCCTCGACTTTAGCCACGCCCCTTCCCTGGCACAGTCGCCGATGCCTCAGCAGCCGATCTGTCCTTGAAAAGTTCTGGGCATAGGGGAAACACAAAAACAAAAAAGACGTTAATTACACGGAATCTGCTATAAAAAAAAAAAGACATTCAAGTGACGTTTCATTTACCACTAGGTAAATAAAAGACCTAAAAATGTACCAGATTGTGTTTTTTATTTTTTACAAACAAGCCTTTTGAACATGTAAACACACACAGGATTGTGACAAACACTTCTGAGGCCGTTTATTGCTTCTTTGATGAGGTTAATATTTCCAAATCGAAAAGGAGGCATGGGAAACATAGCAAAAAAGAAAACCCCAATTCTGCAAAATACTTTCTGTAATTCTATCCTTTAATTACATTCACTTCAGAGAAATCAATTCCCTGAGGGGAATCTCTGCCTCTCCATTAAAGTCTGGTCTCTCTACTTTTCAAGACCTGAGCTTGCCTCGGTGTCAAAAAATCAAGATGCTCTGGGCATTTACATAATCAAATCCATCTCAAACAGACCAATCCCAACCTGGACTACAACTGGGCTATGCTTACACTACATACACATACAGCTCTGGCACAAAAAGTTATTTATAAATCAGCATCTCTATGAGTAGGACAAACATTCCATGCCAGTGTCTATTAAATTCCTACACAAGAACCTCATTCTGCTGTGATTAGTGATCACCTGACTCTTTTTTATTAGGGCATTAACACAAAGGCACAAGTCAACACACCCTAAGAGAAGTCGACAAGTCGTGTGTTTTGTTGTTCTCTGGGCACTCGCTTGTGTACACAATGCAATCTCTGCCTCTTATTGGCTTACATGCTTTCCTTGACCAATTATTATAGTCCCTTCATATGCAGGGAGGGAATGTTGGCACGAAGGGATTCTCAACACAAGACCAACCACTGGGCTGCAGACCACTGATTGGCTGTGAAGGCTTTTGATTGGGCTGCGAATATAAAACTGTTTTTTTTTTAATATCATCTAATGTGGCCAAGTGGCCCTTGGTGACATGCCGTGATAGATAGGTGGGCCTTAATGCTGAAAAGGTTGAGAACCATTGCTCAAGACCACACAAACTGCACAGTGATCTGCAAGTCGGTGTTAAAGTACAGTACCAGTGTTCTGCGCTGCCATCTGAAATGGCATCCGCTAGCTAACATGGCTAACACTAGCACTGCAGGGAGTCTCCAATGGCGCTACGGCTTAAACTGTTCCCACTTTGTTGTGCACTTAAATTTACCAGAAAATGAAAGGTATTAGTCTTTGTTTTGTTTAATGGTCATGTTGACTGTTAATGTTACAGAGAACTGTAATAAAAGTTGCTCAATGTTGACATACATACATAAAACACAAATTTCTCTTAAATCGTTTTAAAAACTGGTTGCCATAGATACCTTTTTTAAAAATGGCACCACAACATTCTACACAGATACTGAATCCTTGCATATAGGGCAACTGGTGATACCCTTCCTACACTTTTTTCTTTGAAGACTGACAGATCACGCTTCATTAGAAAGATTCTCTGAAGGTACAGAGGTGCTCAAAACACAGCTGCTCTGCTAGGCTACAGGAGATCAGACCGACAAAACTGGTTTGCGTGGGTGGCTGTTTATCCTTTGTACAGCAGTGCTGCTCAGTGTCTCTGCTGGATGGAGAATAGTCCACCATACAAAAATAGCTGTGTCCTGTGGACAGAAACGAACACTGACGAAGGACCGGAGGAGGCCGAGCACAAACTGGGCAGAATCCTCAAATCTGGAAGGAGGACTGTACAGGTTAGATGTGTCCAACTGAATCGACAGTGAGTGGACAGTTAAAAACACCTCAACAGCACCGAATGATACGTGAAAACTGGTGGTACCGTGGTCAAAGGCAAAGTTAACTTTGTTATCTCAGCTATAAACATATACACAGTGAGCTAAGATGGTGTGTCTCCAGATTTTGCAGAGTACAATAAATAAATTAAAGAATGAATGAATGTATAAATGAACGAATGAATAAGACAGAACACAAATATACAAACTCTAAATATAAACTCGAAGAAAAACTAAAAGTACACTTGGTACAATGATGTGCAATTTGGTATTTAGTAATTGCCCAAAAACTGCAAATGTTGCATCAGCGGTCGGGTGGAAAACAACAATACTGGAATGAAATTGTGTGCTTAATTTGAACAGAAGATGTGAGGGGCTAACAGATGTAGATGAACTCCAATCTGTACCGGTAAACATCAGGGCCCTGAATGTGCACAAATGCATATAAATGTCTAGATCATAGTTAACCAGCACATTTTAGTGAACCAGCTCCCATTATACTGGTATACTACCTCTGGACTCTAAATTAGAACCTTCACTTTACTGTAACCCTGTTTACTGCCAGCACAAACACCCTAATGACCAATAACTGTTATTCTACACTCAGCATACTGCTCAGGACTTATTGCTGCAATAATATACGTGTATTCACATTCCACTCACATTACTCTTACACTGCTAGTTTGTTTTTGTCTATTTCTTTTAGCGTTCTGTCATCCCTGGATCTCTGATCTGTGCTGTAACTGCCTCCTGCGCGGTAATCAGACCTATAATGCAACAATCATCACTCCAGAAGGTTTACGTAGTGTCCACACTTGCTGTCTATTTTTTTGTCTGTCTGTTGTAACTTGTGCTCTGTTGAAGATTGTATGTGACTGCATGTTGCACTGTGGGCCGTGAAGAAACGTCTCGTCTCACTCTATACTTGTTCACAGCTGCTGATGACAATATAGTAACCTTGAATTTGAACCTTGAACTTGCACCTTGAATGGTCAGTGGAGCTGTTAAAATACGACAGTGCGGGCATGATATGTCTACTTCAGAAATGGATGTCAGATTTAGTCTGAACGGAAAGAAAAACAAGGTTTCCATAGATACGCTGGGCCGAGTTAAAAAAAAGTTGAAACGCGCCCATACTTGCTGCAGAAAATGTGTAGGATTTCTTACCTGCTGGCATCGCTCGCACTGATAAGGCTTTTCTCCACTGTGCACGCGCTTGTGCCTCTCCAGATGATACCTCTGGATGAAGCGCATGTCACACATGTCGCACGCGAATGGCTTCTCACCTGCCGGACACAAAAGTACGCGATTAACAATCAAGATGCGTTCATCGCCTTCCAGAACAATCTATGAGCAGCAGAAAGGGTTCAAATGTGTGTTATTGTTAAGAAATCTATGTATTTGATGTTTGTCATTTAGCAACATATAATTAGAACTTTTAAGGGGGAACGATACAGTTAAGACTTCATCCAAACTCGAGTTTGCAGTGAATAAAAGGGTTATGGGTCGACATTTGCCCACATTTAAATACAAAGCGGCACACTGGGGCATGTTTAGTGCTCTAGTGAGGGCATTATCTACATTTATTCCTCATATCTGCTTTCTAAGAAGCATAAAATTGAACTGATTAACTAAAAGTATACTAGCCTATGTCAAAAAAAAATTGGTCACTGTATAATGGCACGGACCTGAATTCAATTAAATAAATAAATAAAAAGTAAACAATGCAGGACAGAGAAGGATCAAAAGCATGTAGGCATGACTAACAGCATACAGTCTACTGGTTCCAGTTCAGGTCTCACTGCAGAATGAGCTGGTTTTACTGAGAGGGATACAGGGGAAAGAACACATACCAGTGTGAGTGAGGCTGTGTCTTTCCAAGTGGTAACGTTGGAAAAACCGCATGTCGCACATCGAGCAAGCATACGGCTTCACCCCTAAACGCACAGAGTACCAATTCTCAGTGAACCTCAAAGCAAAACTCTATTAAACACAGGCACACACACACACACACACACACACACACACACACACACACACACACACACACACACACACACACACACA
>JBBJLR010000139.1:8617908-8628304 GCA_037577145.1 Brachypetersius gabonensis | reverse complement strand
TCATTTGCTTTTTATTTTCTTTGCCAAATGCATTTAACAGTGGGCCAATGTCGATCTGATAAGTGGATGTTCCAGAACTACAAACTCGAGTTTGCCATTTTGCCTTCACCTGCAATGAATAAATAAAATACACAGGATCCAGAGCAATGTATGCGAGGGGTATGAAGAGACGACACCTACCCGTATGGGTGAGGCTGTGTCTTTGCAGGTGGTAGCGTTGAAAAAAACGCATGTCGCACATGTTACAAGCGTAGGGCTTCACCCCTGAGTGCAAAAAGCATAACTGCATTAGCCGTGGTGCGGCACTCATGTACAATACGTCCCCATGTAGTGGTGAAACAGCGATGCAGAACACTGAGGTTTTGTGGATGTAAAGCTTGATAGGCTTAGTCTATAATGTCTATTACTATATTGAGTAATAATTCTTTGCAGCTGGTATTCAGAAAACTAAACATTGGAGATAACATATTTTACTCTGTCAATTCTTAACAGCCATAACCCAGTAAACAAACAGTAGGAGAAGTGTGGATGACTTTAAAAAGCATGCTGAAGCTCAGGACAGAGTTGCCAACTTAAATGTAATCAATAACTTTATTTATTTGAAATGAACAATAAATAAGGGCCGAAAGCTTTATAATGAAGCCGAATTACATTTAGGAGTGTATGATTAAACTTTTAAGGCTGCAATGTAAAGTTTAAAATGAATTTTGGTTCATTTTGGTTTTTCATCATCCGGTAAAGTTGGCAACAGTGCTCAGGCTGCATGGGGGTGTCCTGTCTCCAGATAGTAGGGGGTAAGGGTAAAGACACATACCAGTGTGAGTGAGGCTGTGTCTCTGCAGATGGTAACGGTGGAAAAAACGCATGTCACACATGGAACAAGCGTAAGGCTTCACTCCTAAATGCACAGAGCAGAATATTAGTCATGTGCATTCCCTACTGCACAAACACAAACACACGCTAAAGCATTCACAGGTGTCAACACAGGGCTCTTATACAAAACCGTTTGAAAAAAGTGGTGCATTTATCATCAGTGATGACCCATTTCTCCCATGGGCCAGCCCTTAACCCCCAACTCAAGTCTGCACCACAGTTTTTACACAAAAATCCAAAGTAATTATGGATTACTATGAGGTACTTAAAAGAATTTTATTGAGCCTAGGATGGATACTTCTGGAAAACTACATTAAATCATAAACAAAATGCAGAATCCCACAAAGCCAAACAAAATCACAATAAAAACAACCCTCTTATATATTACAAAGTTCCCACAAGACGCCTCAGATGCTCTAAACATTCAACATTTTCCTATTAAAGCCACACTGTCAAAGCTCAGGTCTAATTTTTGATCGACATTTCATATCAGATGTGTCGAGGAAACTACATTTTTTTTTACGTTTCCTCAAAAAGGAGGTCACGTCAGAACAAAAAGGCACCCAATAACAATTATACAAAGATTTTAATTGCAATTTGTTTTTTACTGACAGATATGATGGTCATTGGTCCACGAGAATAATTCTTAAACAGCGGACACTCTTGAAATAAAAGTATGTAAGCACAAGCTATGAAAATGGTTTCTGTTAATTATTTTTCAGTAGCTCTCTTCGCGCAAAACGCCACTTGGGTTATGTTATTCTAAAGATGAACTCGGGATATGTTTCATGGTGTTTTGTGTTAAGCTGTGGTAAAATGCTGCTGCTTAGAAAGCAACTATTGAAAAGTATTTCTTCATATTTTTGACAATATTGATTAAGCCTCAGGTTGTCAGTATTGGCTGATATTGTTGGCCAACCGCTATACTGGTGGAACCCTAGTAAATATAAAAAATATAAATATAAATATAAAAATAAATCAGGCGAGGTCAATTTACACACGCCGGCACTAAAACCCAAAAGAGAGACAAAAACTCTCCTTAATACATTTTGGTGAATATTTTGTGGAAATTGCACTTCTGAAAAGTATTGGTGTGAGCGAGTGTGGTTGGGCAAAAGCATAAGAAACAGAAATTAAAACTCTTCTACTTATTTAACCTTAATAAGTAAACCTTAATAAACAGCCAAATCCGGCAAGGTTACAGGCACAACATATTCTGAAAAAAGATCTGATCAATTCTGATTTAAGTGACTGTGATTTCCAGTGTGACCACCATGTTTCAGGAAAAAAAAAAACAGGAAATAAAAGAAATACAAACACGTAAGTAAAACAAGTCACGTAAACTAGCATTGGGGTTGACTGTATGGTGTAAAGAGACAACACATACCCGTATGGGTGATGCTGTGTCTCTGGAGGTGGTAGCGTTGGAAAAACCTCATATCACACATGGTACAAGCAAATGGCTTCACCCCTAAACGCAGAGTACTAGTATTAGAATATGATGGTGGAGATGTCCGATTCGACGAGGTCACGAACTACCAATAACTCCCATATAAACTCTGACTGCTTTGAAAATTGCTGCATTTGTTATGTGTTTGTAACTACATGTTCTTCTATCATACAGGCTACTGTCAACTACATCTGATCTTATACAGCATAAATGTGTCTAAAATAAAATAATAATAATAATAATAATAATAATAATATTAAAGCCAAAGGGTAATTCTGCACCTCACCAAGGACCTGGCATGTCACATAAAGAATTTCCAGGACAAATACTGATTAATTCATCAGTCCTAATAAGAAAACCGTGGTCAATTTGTTAAGCTATATATATATATATATTTATCTTTCAATCAATTTGACTATGCACAACATTTAAAAACTACTTTCACACAACCGGGAGGGTGTAATTTTCACATCTGAAATCTTCATCTTTAAAAATGAATCCTTTGTCAGCTTTACTGAACCATCTTTTGTAATATTTCCGCATTACTATTGCAAGAATCAATTCTAGAGGCAGTGTTTAAAGCTAGAATGAATTCAAAATGAAACCCCAATTTTTAAGGCTTTCTAGAGGCTTTTAGTCCTGAGACACCCCTCATGCTCTGAACCACTTTGTTGGTGCAAAATACTATTTTTATCTTTGTCATATTAAGGAGATTAAATGTGAACAAATGTTTTATTGTGAGAGACCACAAAGTGTCTAAAGACACAATGAGCCTAGATAAAGGAGTTCCAACCCCTCATCATTCAACACCACCAGTATACTGATCACAGCCTGTTCATCTGGAATCATCTGCTTCCGTTCCGTCACTGGTTCAGGACTTCAGTTACATGGTCTATGAAAATGTGTCTTTCTGAAAGACCTGAAGAACTGTTTGTCAAGACAAGAAAGTCTGGATCTTGGAAAGCGAAATACAAAGAAATGTGATAAAAAAATTATATATAAATATATAAACATTTAAGAGGCAATTTAGAACTAGATTTAACTACATGGAAATCCTGGTATATGGATGTGATGTGACGGGTCTTAAGTGAGACGCCAAAGAATAATCCCAAGGCCAAAAAACGAACACTGTGACTAACATACCTAAACAAAACCAGAAATGTGTTTTACTATGGATTTGCTGTTAATTTAGCAATTAATACTGTAAATTAAAAAACCTAGCTGTATAAAAGTGAGGGGGTGCAGTAAGGGACACATACCCGTGTGGGTGAGACTGTGTCGCTGAAGGTGACAACGTTGGAAAAACCTCATATGGCACATGGAGCAAGCATATGGCTTCACCCCTACATATAGAGCATCACTGTATTAGTATAGCACCACCACTGGGCTGCTCATAAGGCATGTTTCAAAAAACACATTTTTATTTATTTATTTTATTTATTTATTAGACTGATGTTCAATTCATTATTGAATATGGTTGATCTAGCGTGAATATTTAAAATATACTATACCAATGAATAGATTTTTATACCACTGCCACTGTATTTATATGCCCTGTGTTTACAAATACTGGCTGCATAAGCATTAATGTGATCTTAAATGTGAAGGGTGGGTGCGGATGAAGGTGTTCAGACCTGTTCACATGAAGTTGTCTTGGCAAAAAAGTGTTTCAATTAAAAAGAAGCTTGACGTTTAGAAGAGGCTTATTATGTTTGACATTTATATTTTTTTGATCTGGCATTTCATGACAGTATTAAACACTGCCAGCGGTCCCAGAGGCATAACTGCGTTTCTCAAGCTTCTGAAATGATCTTCAGTCTGACATACGAAAGGACACGTTCCTCAGAAGCGCATGTTCAAACAAATATTGCTTTCCATTTTGATTCTGGTCCTCAGGCCTCACTCAGGATGGAGCACAGGCCCTGGGGAGGATTTACCCCACAAAAAATACTTTATAAAAAAATACTTTTAGCTACAGAACTTCTAAAGGCCGCTTTAAAAGCAGTATACATGATTTTAAAACATTATCTTCCATTACTACACAAGAATAGTCTCAATCTCAGATAGGGATGTAACAATCAGTATTGCTTTTGTCAATGAAAAACGCGACGTAAATGCTCGTCATGTGACGATGACTATAATGAAATATATAATGTAATTTAGTTGACGAATAAGAACGAGACTAAATGTGGTTTACAAAATAACTATAATAAAATGTCTTCATTTTCGTTGACTAAAACGAGGCGTTATTTACTCCTGTTAAATCGCTCCCTCGTGCCTCTCTCTCTGAATTGTAAAACAGGTTTGACTAAAAGAAAATTTAGATTTTGTCTATTCTACTAAGTACTTATACTACATTGACTTGGTTAAATAAAATTGCATTACTAAAAAAAAAAAACTAAAATACTTTCATTGACAAAAACAAGACAAAAAAAGGCGTGGGTAATTCTGACTAAAATATCGACTGAAACGTGACTAAAGTATGGATGTAACCAAGACTAATAAAAACAAAAATTAAGACAAGCCGCCAAAAACACCTCTAGTAACAATGCATTAAAATATCATGATAAGTAAGGTCCTCTAAAAACCCAAATATAGTGATATGATAGAAACTATATCTAGATATTGTGATATGTACGGCAGGGTTGTGACAAGGTATAAACATTTTATATTGCAATGCAACAATGTGCCTGTATGCATAGTGGAGAGTAATTATTGTAATTACTATATGCAATGTATCTGCACTGTGGTGCACTAGAAACCAACTCGTCCAGCACAATCACCTGTCTGAAACTAAACGAAGGACTGAATGGAAGCCTGTGATGTTTTCAGAAGGACCTTTAATGGAAGAAAGGGGGGGTGTCCACCTAGAGAGAGAGGACAGCTATACTGAGCAATGGGAAGAGGAAGGACCACCCTACCCACCCAGGAAGAGGGCAGTTATGCTCTGTTGGATTCATGGATGGCTGTGGCATCACCACAGATCTAGGATGACGGGGTCAACACAGCTCTTTACCGCGTCAAAAGTTCGGAGACTGACTACTCAAGCTTCTCTACCATGCCTACATCCAAATAAGGTGTTGAATTTCTCGCAAGAAATGTCTTATTTAGACTTCTGGTTGGATTCGTGGTTGGATTCGAATAAAACTCATTTAGCTGAATTTTCAAAACCCTTTCAGAGCCAAATTTGGAAGTTTACCCCTTATGTAAAACACTTCCAGCATTTAGTGCTTGTGACCCCAAATGGCAAAGCCTGCGAAATTCAGACAAACATAAGGTCATTTAAGAGCCATATTATCGAACTATTTAAGTGTGGGCCTGCATACTTATGCAACCAGTATTTATTCATTTACAGCTGTCAACTGGACATAGATTTTACTGTCACTTGTACTAGTCATGTGTGTTTGCACTAGCAACGCTGCCATGGTAATGTAACAAAATTTAAAACACTTCAGAATTCAGATGATGCTGAATTTAGTGGCCTGCTCTAGCTCCATGCACTCCAAGCAAAGCAAAGATATCTATGTACTTAGGTCTTTAAATAGGCTTAATTGGTTAAGGTACCCGACGACGAGGGGGCGTTCTTGCGAGGACACATACCCGTATGGGTTAGGCTGTGTCTTTGCAGGTGGTAACGCTGAAAAAACTTCATGTCACACATGGAACAAGCATACGGCTTCACCCCTAAACACACAGAGTACCATTAATGTTATGCTTCAGTGAACAGTGAAACTGCTGCTATAAGCACCACACTGCCCCAATGTACAAGTCACCACATCCAAACTCGAGTTTGTTGCAGCCAGACCATCGATGGTGCGGTGGAACAGACAAACGAGGCACATGGAACACACACTCATTTGCATTGTTGCCAACTGTGTCAGTCAGGTTTCTGACGAATACTTTCGGGTGGAATGGGGGGTGCAGATCACAATGGATGAAGCCTGTTAAGACGCCAGACCAGTGAGATTGGCGGGGAGCTGCAGTCTTTGCTGCAAAGGGAACGGCAAAAACTCATTAGAGTTGTCCGAGGACTTTGAACACGTTGGCAACAGTGCTGAGCTGCACATCTGTGTGGCCAGTTGCAACAGTGCAAGTTGTAAGGAGAGACGACCCATACCCGTATGAGTGAGGCTGTGTCTCTGCAGGTGGTAGCGTTGGAAAAAACGCCTGTCACACATGGAGCAAGCGTAGGGCTTCACCCCTAAACGCACAGAGCAGATCATTAGCTCACAGTCAGTATCAATAAAGTCAAAGCAACTGCAGGACTGCAGGTCAGTCTGACAGGAATCGCAGCGAGGCAGCATGCTTTCATCGACACCTGAGCCAAACAAGCAGGACAAACACAACATTTAACCTTGTGGAGGGTTAAAGAGGCAACGACCGGTCTGAGAAGGTCGCCACTTTTATCGAACTGTGTTCAATCTCTATGCTTCACTTAAAACATTCCTAGTTAAAAAGATCCTCCCAGCAATGAGTTAAATTATTACACTGTAAACTTTAAACACCTTAAAGTAATAACCAAGTTAACATTTATTTTAATGTAAACCGTTCTTCAATAAACAGGACATAAATTCTGAAGTTCAAGACAAAATGTTAAATCAGCAAAACTCAGCAACATTAATGTCACATCTAACTAATTTGTCATTCTTATTTCAATTAGGACCTAGAGCATATTCGAAACTGCTCCTGTACATCTATATCTAAAAACAAATGCTTTCCTTTTAAAGGATATTTTTTCTAGTAGGAGAAGGACTTTTCATAGTTTGTGTGACAACCAGTTTTATACAGAAGGGTGAAGAGTTTAACACAAATTTAATCTGCATAATGTTATTATTGTTGAAATTTAACAATGTATACAAACTAACTACGCTTGAGCATCAAAATGCCCTGAGTTTAATTGTTTTAAATGCTTTGGGCCTCGAACAAAAGACCAGAACAGAAAGGTTAAAGGACTTTTTTGTTTTTGCTCAAAGCAACATTTCTGGACAAGTATCACGATTGCTTTGCTGACAAAGCAGAAGCCATGCTGAAGACATCTAACATGCAATACAAGCAATGAGGGGAAACCAAAACAAAAAAAACAGATACAAACGAACAACAACACAGATTTATACTGCGACAGCAAAAAGCAGCTACATTACATGGCAAAGCCGTGTTTAGAAGCCAATTGACCAACCAACAAGTCACAAAAGTGAATAAAAAGTTAAATGGTGCTTTAATGTAGCCGACTGCAATAGTGCAAGGTGGGGGGCAGCAAAGGGTTAAGATGAGAGGGGTCATACCCGTGTGAATGAGGCTGTGTCTCTGAAGGTGGTAACGTTGAAAAAAGCGCATGTCGCACATGGTGCAAGCATACGGTTTCACCCCTGAATGCACAGAGCAGAATGTAAATCACACAAATCCTCACTGAGCTGCTCAGATAAACCTGACTGAACCAGACCTCAGGCTTTAAGAGCCAAAAAGGCCTGAAAGTTTATTGGTTAGAACCTCAAAAATCCTCTGAAATGACTCTGAAGTACAAGTTACACACAACTAGCCCAGATGTAACAAGCAATTCCCATATTTAATTAAGATCAAGGCTTCCTTCTGTGTAGACGAGCACTGTTCTGAACATTTAAAGGAGGATGATGCACTACATAGATATCTGAAATTTTAAATTCTAAATATTCAGATAAAAATAAAATCAATTGTGTTTTATTTTACTGTTATTTCTGTCTTTATTTTATAGTCACATTTCAATTGACAATTTTTCTTAAGCTCAAACTCAATGAAGACTAGATGTTCTAAATATTGAAGCGCATTAGGAGAAGCTACTCAAAATTATTTTCTACTTTTCCAGTTATTAGTTCTCTCTTCTGTTTATTATAAGGTTTGCTTCACCTTAAGGTTCACTTTAAGGTTTGTATGAATGTCCTGGGGATCGATAGTCTGAGTGGTATCAGTGATATTTTTGAAGCAGCCTGATGCTCTAAAGATAACATTTAAATTACATCACACTATGCTTTTCTGAACTGATGATATCCACTATACCTGTCTGTCTCATTACAACAAATTCCACGGTGATGTTTATTTGATTGAGAACTGAGTGGTGCACTAAATAAATAAAAATAACCTTTTCCATTTTTTATAACTTTTTTTTTATCTGTTCCAACTTCCCATATCGTGGTGAAAAAAAAATATGACAAGGTGCATGAAAAAGTTCTTTAAGTATTGCGATTAATATCTTTTATTATCCGTATCGTTCATCCTTAGTTTTCACAGACGCTGACAAAATTGTCCAGCCGATATAATCTGTACCCTTGCCGAGATCATAATCTAAGGGATTCCCTGTGTTTACACTGGAATAAAACTAAAATCAGATACGCTGTGTATCAGAACACACTGAAAATCAAACACAAGAGATGGTGTAACTCTGTACTGCCTATAGCAACAGGTCAACAGAAGAAACAAGCAATTTTAAAATGAGGTAACTGATTCTGAACTCTGATCCAGTTACCTAGTTCACTGCCTCTTTTACAAAAACAAAGTTATACACTGAACATAATATTGTTATAATATTGTTATAATACGGTTTTAATGCCCATACACCAAAATGCTGTCTAATGCTCCTAATTTTTAATGTTTATGTCCAATATGTCGACACATACCAGTATGAGTGAGGCTGTGTCTCTCCAAGTGGTAACGTTGGAAAAACCGCATGTCACACATCGAGCAAGCATACGGCTTCACCCCTAAACAGAGCAGCACATTCAGTGATCGTCTACACAGAATCAAAACCTGGCCTTCAAAATGAACAATTATTAGCTGGGCATGTTGTGAGGCACTAAAGGGGGTTGGTTGACTTGAATATTACAAAAGCACAATTTTATCAACATTTTAGTGCTCAGGATTGATGAAATTGTTTTGATTGGTCAAATGGCTATTGGTCAGTATCAGTACTGTTGTCAATATAACTAGCGCCGCAATTCCACATCATTAATGCAACATGCAGCTCTGCTCAAAGGTCGTTTAGAACTACCTTTCTGGGTGTGTTTTGGTCATGAGGGTTATTAGGGATGGACAGCACTACTGTACTGTACAGCAGAATCTAATTCTACACACTGTACTGTTGGGCATGTAGTTACAGGAGAAATATGTTTTTCTTGAAAGAAAAAGACGATTTGGGTAATAAGGTACCTGCAGACCAACCTTTCCCAAACCTTGATCCTGGAGGCCCACTGTTTTACTACGTTCCATGCTCCCAATATACCTGATCCAGCTTGGAGCTCATTTAAAGCCCCATACTGAGGTGAAGGTGGGGTGTTAAAGCAAGAAAAGCACTAAAATGTGCAGAGCAGGGCAGCCTCCATGACCAAGGCTAAGAAACACTGCTGCACACAAGCTCTATTAGGAATACAACTTGGAAAACTTCTTAATTCTTAAAAAAATCTTAATTATTGTAACCAAAATCAATAGTGATGTGTGAAATACATATCAGAATAAAAAGCTAATCCACTGATATTAGATCTATAACATATACATTATTTAAATCCCCAATGCCCAATCACTAAAATGGGAAAGAACAGAAGTCTAAACTGAATGTTCCTGAATAAATGAACTGAAGTGTAGAGTGTTTGTGACGGCTGTGACCTAAAGAACAGTTTATTTGAAGAGATACTGAGTGATCAGTCATACCAGTGTGAGTAAGGCTGTGTCGCTCCAAGTGGTAGCGCTGGATAAATCTCATGTCACATATGGCACAAGCGAACGGCTTCTCCCCTGGGGAAAAGAAAACAAGCAGTAAAACACTAAGCCTGCATTGCTTCACACAAGACAGATTCACTCTGAATCTGGCTCTCAGAGACCCACAGCACTGCACAGTTTCACATAGTTTTTAACACTATTGTTCACACATGTTTTGTGTACATGTTTGTATATAAAAAAACAAATCTATAAATAAAATAAAACGCTATGTACACGTTTACACACGGTTTTGTACACACGTGTGTGTATATATACACACATTTACACACATACATATATATATATGTGTGTGTGTATATATGTATGTATGTGTGTATGTATATATATATA
>JBBJLR010000139.1:8604633-8616499 GCA_037577145.1 Brachypetersius gabonensis | reverse complement strand
ACACACACACACACACACACACACACACACACACACACACACACACACACACACACACATACACACAAACACACACATCCACACATTGATTTTTAATCTAATAAACAACAAAAATGATCTATGAGCATCTCTACACCGTATACTGATAAAAAAAAAACAACAGTAACCACAGTACTAATTAAATTGCGATGAATACACATCTGCACACACACTCACTACTCACACACAACTATACACACACTCACCCACCCACAGTTGCACACACAGCGAGCCGAGAGAAAACTACTGAATTTGCTTACACGCTCAGTCATATACAATCATGTTCTCTCTTACACACACACACACACACACACACACACTCTTCCCCCTCTTCAAACACTAACCTTCCCTCCTTTCCCCTCCTGCTCCCTGACTTTACAGGGCGTTCCCGACTTCCTGTTCTTTTTCTTCAGCTGCATGTCCTCGTTGGCTCTCATTTCCTTCTCATCCAGGAGTCGGGGAGCATGGAAATCGCCTTCTTTCCGGAGAAGCTGCACACACACGAAGAGAAAGCTTGGTACGTGTTAAACTCACAGAGCTCACTCTCTATCCTACATGGCTACATAATGCAAATACTACAGTTAAATATGAAGATGCATATGAATAATACAAGTGAAGTTATATGTAGGATTTAATGCTATGTGTGTTTGAAATAACTGGCTTCAGATGGTCTAAAGCAGGTCTTTCAGTGTCCCATTTAATCTCTCATCTCCTAACCAGTGGAGGACAGCTCATCCCGGTGGGTAGGACCATGTGTCCCTGCGCGCCTCTGTCCTGCACATCCCGCTGTCCCGAAGCGTGGCCTGGAGCTGGACCCAGTGGAGACATCATTTTCTTGGGGGCAGCCATGGAGCTGGCTTGCATCAAGGCCATGCTGGAAAGTACGGCTTCACACCCGAGCAGCCCCGCCTGGGGAGAGATGCAAACAGATTTTAGTACACACACTTGTCTTAACTTTACAGAGCAGGTGTGTAACTGCTCTGTTATTAATATCAACATATTTTTACACTAAAGACAGAACGACCTATGCCTTGAAATGTGCAGGAAGAGGAAAAAGGTCTGTTCAAAAATATTTATTGTAATATTCTATATATACTAAGACTGCAGCACCCATATATATATGTGTGCCTATGTCTATACACTAATATACAAACAAACATATATAAACACAAATATACATACATATACAGATATATACAGATTGATATATGCAAAACTGAAACTGCAGAGGGCCATGAAATTTTAGGGCAATTAGGGCTGGGCAGGCCCTTTTTATTTATGACCCACACAATATGCCAATTACTGGTTACTTCAAGAAAGTTTACAATCCACAAAAAATAAATAACAGATTTTCTTTGTTAATGTGTTTTTAATGGGGAAACAGCCAAAACAGTCTTTACTAATGGTCATTTTAAAATCGCTGATACTGTGACACACAACTTTTTTTTTTTTTCAAAGAAACTCGTCCAGCTACTTTTAACCAAAACCTGCACTGTGTGCTTCCTGACCAATCACAGACAAGCCTTGCTGAGGGTTTTAATCTGGCATTGGTCAATGATTTTGTCAACACTGGGCAGGACAGCACTGATAAAGCAAATGTTTAACAGAAAACTCACACGTATGATATTCTGTCCACAGGGTGTGGCCCTAAAGTACAGCTAGAACTATCAGAACCAATTGAAGACACAGAGTGAAAAACTGTGAAAAAGATGGGACTTGACCATGAGGAGACTGACCCATTTCATATGGTCACGGACCGAGCTGCTTGGTATGTGTGACATCACCGTGGAGACCGGATGAGAGAGGGTGGGGAAAGGGGCAGGGACAAGGCGGTCAGAAGAGATGTCACTCAGGATGATGCGCTAGACAATAGGTCACACCTATTCCTATCATCTGGCACCTGTTTTTCCTCCTTTAAAGGGTGAGGGAGTAAGATATAGAACAGAAAGGAGGAGGGATCAATCAGACAGCAAAAAACAGTTCAGAAATGACCACTTCCAAATATGGTCCAACAGTGACTTTTATTTTAACAAGAAGAGCCTCCTCAATTGTGCTTAAAATATACAGAAATCGCTGATCTTTCGCAGTTTTTTTGGTTTTGGAAGCATGAAGATATCATCAGTATGTCACTCAGTACTAGTAAGTCAGATTTATTGCTAATTTTAACATTCATTAACCCATTTTACATTTCAGGGACTAAACCCATAACTACCAGGTCCATTTTTCAAGGCAAGTTGCTCAAAGCATATCAAGAATGCACAATAATTTCATAATCATACCAGTACTGGTACATAATTTCTTACTGATTAATCAGCTTTGATTGATCATTCAGATCAGAGTTACTGTATGGTATGTTCTCGCTTTGGTGGGATTCTACAAAAAAAACCCTGCCACTTAATTCACTGTGTTCAAAATCCTCTCAAATGTTTCATCACAACACTAATATGGGCCCAAAATGTCATATGTTTCAGTATTTGCAACAAGTGGCTTTGCGATCCTCAAGACAACAAGTGGCTTTGTGATCCTGTGATCATCAGATTTGTCTGATATGGTAATTCTGGGCCGATACTGTTATCAGATTTATTAATAATATATATAACAGTCATTGCAAATACCCATGTAAACATTTATACATGATAAAAATGGGTTTTAAGGCCACCTGTATTAGTAGTAGGGGAAAATGTAACACTTTCATAGGGTTAGAAGTGCAGAGTATAGAACAAAAAAAAATTTTTTTTCCCCTAAATAAACAGTAAATATTGCATTTCAAATTAACAAAAATATACCAAAAAAAAACCCCGGTTTGTTTGGTCAAATCTACACTTACAATTTATTTATATTTATATATATATATAATTTTTAAGCAATTACCTGCCAATCAATATAATTCTACATTTCTTCAGACACTGTTCTTATTAAAATCATTTTGATAAACTCCAACTACTTCAGGATCTACTGATCAAATTACAGGCAACATCGGTTCTGAATAACAGCTTTTAAGAGTAAATATGTTATTCATCATGTAAAAGAATGCTTAAACAAAAAAAAAGTACCAAAATAACTAGACACTCAGCATTTCTGCGAGGTTTAAAGTCTCTTTGTACGCACCACAAAAACGTCTCATTTGAAGAAAACAAAAAAACATGAGTGACATCTGTTCAGGAGGAGCCTCCAGCTTCAGAACTGAAATGAGCAACAAGAAACAGATAAGAATGTTTCACTGCTGGATTACAGCACTCTAGAAAAGGGCGCGACCAGAGGTACTGGCCAGTTTAATGGAAACAGTATCATTAAAAGTCGACCGTTCACTCTCCTCTATAACCTGCTAATATGGGCACTGTATGATCTTTTGTATCATTATTACAATAAACTGCCTCACAGTGCAATAAACAACTCCATAAATTGTGTCTTAAATTGTTTTGAACTAGTTTGACTACATATAATGCCAATCATCAGAGATCACGATACTGTCTTTAAATACTGCTAATTATTTTTATGCAACACCGCTCATCCCTACAGGTCTACACTACTGACTTTTCAAAAAATAAGTATTTAAAACAGAGGTTCAGATTGGGTTTGGTGTGAAACTGTCAGAACTGTATACAGTGGAGGTAAATGGAACCAGACGTCTGCCTCCAAGATCTCTCTCACAGACTCTCACTCCATCGAAAGGTTTTGGTTGCACTACCTTACGCCTGAGACGTTGTTCTGAGAAGATTTTGGTCCTAAAACTAAACCCATTCACAGTGGAGGGATACATGCAGTGCATTATGAGGCAAATAAAAGTCCCCAAGACTTATTTTACCCTCATCCACATAAGACACGTGGAGCTTCACTAGGAGGGTGACATCTGGCTTCATTCACCTCCACTCTTAGAGTCTCTACAATCAAACTGTTCACACCAGATTCTATCTGGATGATTGTTTACAAATAATTTTGTTATGAAATTTGGGTAAAACCACAACAATTCTCTTTTAAAAACAATAAGCCCTGGTTCTCTAGAGAACCACTGAGATGTGTGAGGGTGGATAACCTTTTTTTGTGATTATTGGCAGAAAAAGTGCCAATTCTTCAAAGATTCAAGTGAAGTGACCATTACAGAACCTTTGTTTTATTGTTTGTTGTATTCGAGCTCAGTCACTGTGAATAACAGGAGGCCTGCATTAAGATTTACTTAGAAGCTCCACAGAAATGGTATTAGAAATCATGGCTGTGTAAAACACCATCCAAAGATGATTTCTGGTGCTTGAACGACGATTTTCTCCTAACGCGCAGACAGTAAAGTAGAGAAGGTGTAGAGATAGAAGGGCCAATTAAATCACAAAAGAACATTGTTGGGATAAAGGTTTTTCCCTATTTCCACTTTCTAAGATACCAGCTGCATTTTCCCGGTAGTTTGTTTTGGTTTTGTGCTGAATAACGCCAAAATGATGTTTAGTTTTTATTTAGAAGCTGCACAGAAATTGTAGTCTGGTTTTTGGCCCTTAAAGATGGGTTAAAAGGATTTTTCAGGTTCCTAACGAAAAGTCAGTAAACAGAGGTGGAGATGAGGTAGAAAAGCTATTCAAATCGTATAAAAACCCGTTTTGGATTAAAGTTTCTGCAGTATTTCTTTTCTGTGAGGGCCAGCTACGTGTTCCTGGCCGTTTGTTTTGGTATTGTGCTGAAAGGCTGCAGCAAGCGTAGGCAGACCGCTACTGAGATAGCCCGGCTAACAGCTCCGCAGCTTCTTCGCGTTTTTAAAATCAATTAAAGCACCACCAGAGATCTGACTCCGCTTTAACACGACTTATAACATCCAAAACAGCCGAGTCGGACTCTCGGTCGAGCGTAAACAGGCCTGCTGAAGGCAGCTAGGCGTGACTAAAGTCAGCTACGCTAACTAGCCAGCCAGCTAGCTAGCTAGCTAAGTGGCTAACAAACTCCTACGCAAAATGTCGGCCCTAAAATTACTTTTTACGAACAAAAATCACGGCAAAATGGGTCTAACGGTTTGTGCTCATACGCCGTGGCGCCCGGGCGGTAAGATCGGTGTTTATTCGAGCGGACAACGGCTATCCGCGCTTCTATACCAGCGGCTAGCCGTTAGCCAGGCTAGCGCTAGCGTCCCGAAAGCCCGTGTTCGGAGGCTCCTGAGAGACACACCGCGGCTCCGATCGGCCCCCGGGACAGGGGCCGAGCTTCAGGGGGTCCGGAGCACGGAGCCGTTACCTGGGGGGCTCTCCGCCGCCGCGTTCCGCTCTTTAATCCGCCCGGAGCTCCGCAGACACACACTCAGGAAACAGGAGTAGAGTTCAGAGAGCAACCGCGCACCCCCACACACACCTCCTCCTTCCACATACACACACACACTACCACCCTCCCTCCACACTCTCACATACACTCCACCTCGCCTACACGAACACTTACACACACCACCTCCCCTACACACACCACTTCCCCTACACACTCTCACACACACACCACCTCCCCTACACACTCTCACACACACACTCACTACCTCCTCTACACACTCTTACATACACACTCACTACCTCCTCTACACACTCTTACATACACACTCACTACCTCCTCTACACACTCTCACATACACACTCACTCACACGCACTCTTACCTACACACTCTCAATACCTCTCTCCACACTTTTGCATACACACTCGCCAAAAGCCCAACACGCTTACCTCACCATAAGCCCAATACACACCACCTGCCCTATACATATACACACTCACTTACACACACCACCTCCCCTCCACACTCATCTACACTCTCACATATGTGGGAATCCAGGGCACACAGGCCCCAACCCGTTATTTATTTTGGTTTTATTTTTTTATTTTTTTATCTCTTGGACAACAGACAACAGAGAAGAACCATTCTCAGACAGGAAATATGTTTACATACACCTTTATTGACTGTCTCCACATTAAGGTTCTTATCACATATATGGTTTCTCCCTTGTTCGAATGCCCATCCAGCACACAGTGTTTCACAGCAAGTATTCTAGCATGCTGCACGACACCCTAGAACCACAGCAAATGGATTCACTTCTCTACACTCCACTAATGATAGTGTCACACCACACCTCCCTCTAGGATGGACTTCAGCAGTGTCCTCAACTCAGGGTACAGGCTCGGGGGGGACCAGCTGATAGCGTTCTCGAATGGGGGCAGCAGTTCCCGGGGGTATATGGTGGTACGCTAAATCGGTCTTCCCATGATCCTTTTTGTCCCGGGCAAACACTCCAGCGGACTAGCAGCTCTAGAAGCCACTGCTCTTCATCGCTGGTCAGCCTGTCTATCTTCTCTGCCAGCAGCTCCAGCTGTTCAGGAGGGACCATACTTCCACCTCCACCACTCCTTCTCTTGGGGGGCAAAGCACTAACTCACATGGAAGTTGAACACTGTCTGGATGCATCTTTGCGACCCGCACCAAAGGACATTGCACCGGGAGCTCAACGGAGTAAAGGTGCAGGTTTCACACTCAGAGAAGTACTTTCCCCCCTCTCACATGGGCCACAGCTCGACCCACAGACCACTCTTGTTGGCTGCTCCGATAGTCATTGACTAAGACCTAGTCCCCCTCTCGCAGCGAGCCCCCAGGCACATCCGGCCACATAATTTCTTTGCTCACGGGATGCAGCATCCTTGGCTGCTCCACCCTGAGGCAAGCCGCTCGCTCCACAGGGACCAGCAGAGTGCCAGACTCTAGGTGCAGACACACCAAGATCACCCCTGGAGAGAGTAGTTTTAATCAAAGACACTTGGGAGCCACCCTGTGTCTGCAGCACCTTCCAACAGTATCTGATAACATTCATCCCCAAGATCTCAGTAGCATCCTTGACCCTGGTGTCCCCAACACAGTGAGTGAACAGGCTCTGACTAAAAAGGGTGACTTGCAAACCTGTATCTAATATGCATGGGACCAGCCCTCCGGCCGCCAACACCTCAAGGATGGAACTTTCCCCCTCCAAAGCATCCCTCAGGCTGCTCGCCGTTGGCCCTACTTTTCCTTCAGGCTGCATACCCCAGCTCATCATGGCCTCTAGCTTTCTCTTGGGGCATTCCCTCATCTTGTGGCCCACCTCCTCACAATAAAGACATATGGTGTGCCCCTGCTCATCCTAACACAGGCCTCCGGGCCTCACAGGTCTAGAATTTTTCGTCGGGAGGATGGTGATCTTGCACTAGCCGTGTGTTCAGGCCCTCCCTGCTCCCTCTGTAAAGCCACACTTCTCACAGCCCCTTCAGCTGCTCCTGCACTTCTTGGCATATTTCTTCTTTCAAGGAAAGGCTCTCTGGGCTGGCCCCAGTGGATTTGCAGCATGAGGCGCCATTGTGTGGCAAGCATCTACCCCTGCAGCTCTGTCTTTGCCAAAGGCCTCCCCTTCCACCTCTCTAGCTCCCTTACAAGCCGGCTCGCCCTCCGGACTAACTTCTGTAGCTCACTTTTAATGGGGCTGCTGTGGAGACTGGCCATCAGTTGGCTCCTCAGGACCACGTCGTCATCCTCCCCTTCCTTCATGGGTTCCTTCTGAACAATCCCACCTTCTCCCCAGGCTGCTGTTTACACACATAAAAATCTGCCCTTAGCCTGACCAGTTCTATGTCCTCCTCGTATAACCCTTTGAGGAAAGTCAGAATTTTAACTGCTGTGTCTTTCGACCTACTGTGAGGGTCTGGGCGCGAATGCCTTGATGGTCTGTTTCCACCATTTAAATGTAGGTTCCACTGACCCATCGAACTTCGCCAACCTTAAACCACCCAGGAACCAGGAAAACCACACAGGGGAACCTGATTTTACTACCTTTTTTACCCCTTTGGATCTCTTGGGCTACAGACAATGGAGAAGAACCACTTTCAGACAGGAAATATGTTTACACACACCTTTATTGACTGTCTCCATGTTAAGGTTCTTATCGTATTTATGGTACCTCACATGCTGCTCTACTACTGTTTACATCACTCTGTTTACATTACTCTTGCCACTCTGTATATAATACTCTGGTCACTCTGTTTACATTACTTTGTTTACATTACTCTATTTACATTACTCTGGTCACTTTGTTTACATTACTCTCGTCACTCTGTTTACATTACTGTGCTGTCATGGCACAATGCACTTAAACCTGCCATGTGCATTTTGTAAATATGTGACTTGATCTGGCAAAATGAGTCTCAGTGACCCATCATTAAATAAATAATAAAAAAAATAAGCTTTAAAATTATATCTTGGTCAAAGCTGTATCTTAAACAGTTGTAAAGTTACCATCGTTTGAATTATGGTCTCGCAACACCATTTTCCAACTGAAAAAACGAGAAAATCGCATTTAAAGTTTTTGTCAGTTTTTTGTTGATATCTTTAACAATCCATAGCATTCAAAGAGATGCACCCAGTATTCAACAACAAAATTTTAATACAGGAATTTAGATACTTAGAAAAATACATTAAATCATACTGAAGACACATCACTAGAGCCAAAGAGCTCATTGAAAAACTTGATTCAGTCTTGCTGCTTTGTGGCTAAGAGTAGCATCATGATTGCTTCAGAACAATAGCATGTTGCTAATATCTGTAGCTGTCTCCGAAACGCCGTCGTTGAGCCATGACTCGGTAAAAACGTAAACACCACAGTCTCTGAACTCACGCTGGGTGCTTTGCTGGAGTCAGATGTGGTCCAGTTTATTGTCCAGGGAGCGAACGTTGGCGAGGAAAATGGATGGTATTGCCGGACAGCTAGCATTAGCCTTTAGCCTGGCATGGACTCCCTGAGATCTCGGAGTAGCAGCAGCAGCTCGTCACTGAGGTAAGCTACACGCTAAACTCTTATCTGGAGCAGGGTCTGGTGGTCATAAACATGTGTACCAGCTGTTCGGATACACATGTTTGCGAGTTTCAGTATGAAATCTTGAAAAGTAACACACAATAGCACCAAAGTGTTGGACCCAGAGTGACCACTGCGTCCTAGCGCGCTTCCGTCTTGGTTTCTTTTGAGAGCTACAACTCAGATTAAATAGCCATTTAAGTACATTTTTGCAATTATTTCTATGATTAATTTTGAAGACCTTTTCTTTCATATAAGACCAAAAAAGAAAAATGTATATATTTGATGTTTTTCAACATAATCAGCCTGTATCTCAATAAATAGAAGGCCAACTTCTTCTGACTCATTTTGCCAGATCAGGTCACATATGTAAATCTGTCAGATTGTTCTAACTTATGTTGCTCCTTCCCAGGGACAGAGCAGCAGCTGATGCCCCAGCACACACTCATGGTGTTAGACTGGTCACGGAGTGACGAATTGAGTTCTGGACATACTCTGCCCCGCCAGCTCACCTCCTGCAACGACTGTTCAGCCTGTCCGTTGGATTCAGGATGATATCCTGAGGTCAGGCTGACAGTAGCCCCCAGTTTACTAAAATGCTTTCCAAACTTTTGAGATAAATTGGGGACCTCGGTCAGAGAGGATGTCTGCTACTTCTAGAGTGGTGGGGAGAGAACTGAATGGAAGAAACCGGGCCTTCGAACACTGGTCTATGACCGCTAACACTACCATGTACCCTTTAGATACTGGGAGGTCTGTGACAAAATCTACAGTAATGTGGGACATGGGTCTCTGCGGCACAGACAGGGGCATACATTTTCCAACAGGAAACTTTCGTACAGCCCTCTCCACGTCTGCCCATAAAAACCTCTAGGGAATGGGTACTGCGTGGGAACAGTTAGTGGAACCTCAGCAAGTGGACTTTCCACTGAGGTTGTTGCCAAAATGGTAGTGTGATGATCTTCACAACCAGCCCCCATTGTTTCACCCTCGCTGGACTCCAATATAATACAGGCTTATGGTCCCTCAGCCATGGTAAACCCAACATCATGAGTGGTATGGAATGTTCAAGAACATAAAGTCTAAATTTTTCCTCATGGTTTGCGTCTATCCGTAACTGCTGGGGTTTTATTTCCCAACTAACCGATCTTCCTCCTATTAACTGCCTGTCTAGAGCATGCACTGGGATAGATTCTCGTAACCTCTTGACCAGGAGCACAAAATTCCCAGCCGATTCAGAATTTACTAAAGCAGAAACAAAACCAGAAAAGTTAGTACCATTCAGAATTATCAGTAATTTTACATTGATTCATGTCAGGTTTGGGTAAAGAGTGAGTCAATGAAGACTTGACCTTCTGTAAAAGAAGGCAGCAGGAGGCTACCAGACGCCCCTTTACTCCACAATACAAGCAGAGTTCCTCGGCTCTCCTTCTCTGTCTTTCCTGGGGAGTGAGGCTGTGGCTCCCCACCTCCATTGACTCTGGCGTGGGATTCTCCAGCATGGGCACTGCAGGCTTGAATGACTTGCTGCTGTTCTTGGATCCTTTTGAATTCATTGTTAGACTCCTGCGATGCCAGAGACACCAGACCCTTGAAATAGAGTCCACAGAGCTTGATGTCCACGGCCACTGGAGAACACAGCGGCATAAAATTGAAAGATTCTGCATGCTCTGCAGTGCTTTAATAACAGTAGCGATATGTTTTCAGAAAACCCATAACAATGAGGGTGACCATGCAAAGACTGAATGGATCGGCTGGGATATACATTAACCCCTCAGTTTTACGCAGATGAGCATTCGCAGAACAGATGCAGATTTTTCTGAGAACCGAACTGTATTACCGCCACCTGTCCAGCGGTGGCGGTAATACTCTGAGAGTTGTCAACTACCATAAAAAGAAGAAGAAGAAGCCTGGTGCAGCATGTAGCATAACTGCTCCATGACTTGTCCTCGTATTTTTCTGCCCCCTTCCCCCAAATTTTCAACAGTTATCTCAGTTTATTATTGTATTAAGCTGTGCCCTGTCTAAATATGAGGGTAGAGAGAGTTATTTAAACTTTTCTTTTGTGTATGAGTCTTTGTTTAGACAGGGCACGCAGTTAATGCTAACCACTAATGCTAAAATTTAATTAAGCAATAAAGTTTTCTGATTCTGACTATTTATTTACCTTTACATTTTCATTAAGGGTAATGCATTAAACTGAGTTTTTGCATTAAACAGAAATTAAAATGTTCTGGGTGCGTATTTAGGGTTTACACTATAAAAATAGGCAATTTTAGGCATTTTTTTTTAAAGCAAAACACAAAAACACAGTTTTTCACTATATGCGGATGCTCTTAGAACGTAACCCATGTGAAAACAGGTGGACTTGTAGTTAAGTGCCTAGCAACCCTTTTTGGGCCCCTTGCTCTCACCTGGGTTGTCTAGGTTCCTAACCACCACACACACAACCACCTAATACTCTGGTGACGGGCTGCATTGGAGATGTGGCCAAGACTGACCAGACATGACAGTAACGTATCTTGAATCTTGAAAAAACTTCAGTGGATTAAACTAGTGTACTTGCAGTACACTTATTACGCAATCACGGGATGAGCTGGATCAACTATGATGAGTCAAAGAATTCCAACTGGAAAAAGCCTTTTATTTGACTGAAAGTCAAAACACCAAACAGTTCAGATGCATTTTGAAATAATGTAACTGATCACTTCAATTATGAAATGCAGCAGCAGCTGAACAGGACAACGTGCATGCACTGTAAATGTGTGACTCAAATGACTGGCCTCTCTTGTATGATTTTTCAATAGTTTCATCCAACTTTCTAACTGTGCATAAACTCCTGACTTGTTGAAGCTGTGAGTGACCTAACTAAACTCCTTAGTTTAATATTTACATTTACATTTACGTTTACATTTACATTTACATTGACGTACATCAGTGCTTAAGAAGTCCACAACTGTTTCTTACCTGAAAAACAGCTTAAATCCGAGTCAACTATTTAA
>JBBJLR010000139.1:8563038-8576959 GCA_037577145.1 Brachypetersius gabonensis | reverse complement strand
CATATATATGGATGTTATATATCCTTAAATGAGTTTTAAAGGTTCATCTACGTTCACATTTGGTCGTAAAACTAAACCCATTCATGGTGGAGGGATACATGCAAGGCGTCGTGAGGCAGATGACTGTTTTACCATCATTAACATCCATATAAAAACTCATGGAGCTTCACTGGGGGGCGACAGAGAATAAAACGGCTGGATCTGTGTTGGAGACATGAGGTTCCATTCAACTCACCTTTATTTGTGTTGGAAAGTGTCTGGTTCCATTCACTAATTTACAAATTGGAAAATGTGGTGAACTTGCCCTTTAAAGTGAACTGGGAGAAGTGGTAGATCTGTGGGAAAATGATTTAAAACGTATTAGATGCGCTTTATGGCTTTTTACAGGTCAGATACCTTTTTTTAAATGAATAAAAAAAATTAGACTGGTCTGGAATGATTCTGAGAAATTGAACGTGTTATAATTTCAAGTTAAAAGAGTTAAAAGTGTGGAAAGGGTTAGCAATGCTAACAGGAAGTAGCGCTACGGTCCTCAGGAAGTGAAGAGTAACAAGAGCAACAACAAGGACAGGGAGGGCTCAGCCTGCTTTAATGGCTGTTTTATCTACTTTTATACCTCTGTAGAGACGCAGCCGCGGTCACGTTTGCGTTTCTGGTGTCTTATTACTTTTTCCACGGCGTAAGTTCCCCTGTTTTTGCATGTATTCCCCCAAAAAATCTTCATCCAAATCACGCTAGCTCCTTCTGCTAGCCTGCTAGCTTCCCACCGAACCTGTTTTTATCTTAAAATTGCAAATTTCTTCAGATGAGTGGGCTTTAATCCGCATTTTGACCATCTGTACTTATTTATTCCTCCGTGAATAGAATGCTTACAGTGCTCAAACAACATCTGAAATTGAGCTATAAACACAAAACCAGCCCAAACTTAGCTTAGCACTCTCCTGTTTATCTCATTAATCTCCAAAAAGAAACTCTTTTTAAGAGGTTTGCAATGCAAGAAGAACGTATCAACTGTCTCTCATGGGCTTATTTTTCCACACTGGCTCATTTTTGTTGTGTCATGTTCAGTAGAAACATGACACAGTAGAGCTTGCAGAAAAGAGCACCTCTGTATTTGAATTGACTTTGACACGCAATAAAGGGGGCACTCCTGGTAAAATGACTGGTTTAACCTTTTGCCACATCTGCTGTAAACATGCCAACTCGTTTTCTGAACCTGTGCCGCCACGATATTGTCCCTTTCTGACCTGGCAAAATCCCCTTCAGATGATGTACCTTGAAGAGGGGGGGTAACTTTATGAGCTCCAGGTTTAATGCATTTGATAGATCGCTTTTCTTATCCAGATACTTAATGCTATTTCTAGGAAGCCTACTGTCACGACTGAACTGATTAACGTTTTCTTTAGTGTTGATTGCTATGGTGTGATCCCCAGTAGTGTATTTGCTCAGTGCTTGCTGGCTATTGTAGTGAGAGGACACTGAGAGAGGAAAAAGCTTGTAGGTTTTGCTGTGCTTTGTAACATGACAAAGCACACACTTTTTGCCACACATGCTGTAAACCTGTCTACTCATTTCCTGCGTATGTACCATGATATTGAGTGTGTTGATTGCTGTCAGTGTGATCCCCAGTGGAGTATTTGAAGAATGCTTGCTGTTACAGTGAAAGGAAACTAAAAGATAGATTCAAAATTGGAAATTCTGTCAAACTGATGAGAAATATTGCTGTGTTCCATAACATGATGGATAAATGCCATCTCTGACGTGTATTTCCTTGTGTTCGCAGGTGCCCATGGGACAGGAGTTTCCGATATTGTGAAAATATGGCCCTGTCCCTGTGCAACAATGATCAAGATGAATAAAGTCACTTTCATAGCCATCATGGCTGAGTTTGTCTTGTGTGTAGGAAGCAGCAGCACCGAATGTGTTGCTGTGCTGCCTGGAGTCTGACTCGTTCTTCCTCTTGAAGATCAGTGGAGCCTGTTACATGTGATGACGGGTCCCTGAGCTGCCTCTTACTTCGGGTTTTCCAGAAGGACAGACGTCATGGCTGGACAGTGGGATCCAGTCGATATAGGCACTGGGATTCCTCTAGGTGACGTCTCAGTGACTGACCAAATATCTGAAGATCCTGGCTATGGGTCTCTTTCTACCGATTCTTTCCTCAGTCAGTCTCAGAAGAAGGATGATGGTGATCCTGCAGCCGAAGAGGTGCTGGACAGTCTAGAATCTGTTCCGCAAGAAGACTCTTGTTTCAGAGAAGCAGTGGAGGACAAGGAGAAGGTGGAAGAATATACAAGGACAAATGGTGGGATGGATACTCTGGAGGAAGACGAGAGTGGTGTCTTTAATGAAGTCGATGACGAGAAAGGATGCAGAAACGAGGCCGAGAAGGACCCAAAGTTCAATGGTGAGTCTGGGTCACGGAATTCTGTACCAGGGAAGAAAGGGAAGTCTAAAAAAAGTTCATCAGGTTCGGGTGAACAGTGTTCATCGTGGACGTCCCCATCATCCTTTTCCTACAAATCCTGTCTGTCCTCCTCCGGAGCGAACAGACACAAACAGGTCCGGCGGCGGAACCACCACCATCACATCCAGGGCCGGTTGCGGAGGCAAAACGGCTTCCAGTTGATGGTAGCGTTCCGGGATTTTCTCGCAGAGTCTGTCAGTCCTTGGAGTATATCCTGCATCCACATGGTCGTGGACCTCATTGTGTCTTTGACCCACCGCTGTGGGGTCGCTGTAGAATCTGGCGCTGTTGCACTTTACGACTTTGGCTCGCTTGTGCTCTTCAAGGTCACGGACGTCGCAGGGATGAAACAGGACCTGAGGCATGTTGCGGACTGGGTGTGGTGTTCAAGCGCGGCTCTGTTGCTTTGGGTCAGCAAGATCACAGGCTTAGCCCGACGAGCCTTCATGACTGTTTTCGGTCTCCTGAGTGTAGCTGTGTTTTTGAGTGCCCGATTGTTCAAGAGCGTCTTGGAAAGAGTGGGTGGAGAAAGAGGACGGCGATGGTGGCTTGCTTTTCAGAACTGCTGGGTTTGGAAGAAAGGGGCTGCGCTTACTGGAAGAATTCGTGGCTGCTTCTGTAAACGCAGGTCCACAGATGAAACATCAAATCCTGACTCTCCCTACAGGGATAAGTGTCAACCTGGACAAGAGCTTGAGAGACTACTGGCACTGGCACAGGTACTTATTCTAATTTTTGTAGTTACTTCACTGTAGGCCAGGTAATCGTCTTTTTTATATTAACCCTTAAAACATGAGCAGCAGGGATCCGTGCTGCAAGTGCAACAAATGGTAAACCGTGGTAATGCAGAAAAACAGCTCCTTATATGGAAGTTCCCCCAGTTTGTGTTGATGCTCGAGGTGTCAAACATCATGCTGATTTTTTCTGGTGTTCCTATGACACATAGAATCAACTGTAATTTACTGTTTTTGTAGTTTAAGAACATGTAGTAGTAAAAATAACCGCTACTGAGGTTAAAAACCGCATCACACACAAATGGACAAAGAACAAAAATGAACAAAAAAAAACCCCACAAGAACTTTGAATCCGGGAGAACTTCACACACCAAGAGAATAAGCAGCAAACGGCAAGCATGTCAGAGAACAAACACCGGTTCTAGACTGTTTTATACAGTTTACTGATACACTCTGTTTTCTGAGGGTTGACAGTGATATTTTTAGTCATAGAAGTAATCAGTGATGAAGTACACACATTTTGTATAAGAATGAAAGCTGCGATACCTTTGGTTAAAATATTAGTAAAGTATAAAGTGACGTGAGCACACTGCATTTCCTCTGCATTTAACCCATTCACCAAGTGAAGCAGCAGGCAGCCAGGAACACAGCACCTGGGGATCAGTGTTTTGGTGCAGTAATTTACGCAAGGCTGCTTCAGAGGTGCCACTAACAGTTCTGGGATTTGAACCCACGACCTTCAGATCGACTTTCTTTGTACGTAAATACAAAGAAGAATGTTAACGTTAGGGCTAGGATTTTACTAACGTCAATATCGATCCTGATATTTATCAGCACTCTTACTGATCCCGCTCTCCATAATCCCGTGCAGAAAATACAGGTGTTCCATGAGAAGCTGTAGAAGATTCAGCAGTGATTTTATTGAGATGTTTTGGAGAAATAAGGATCTAAACTGTGTCCTGAGTTTCTGGTTCTTTATTGAAGGAGGAGCATCACTACAAATGTACTGATGAACAGAGCGCCGCTCTGTCCTTCCACCGATCCAATCCAGCGTTTGGAAACGCAGCTCTGTGAGAAAGTATTAACACCCACAGCAGTGCCGTCTGAACAGGGGGCTCTCCAGAGTTCAGCAGTAACCAGTCAGAAACTGTGACCAGTTTAGGACCAGTTCAGTGCCAGTTCTCCATACACATCCCCAGTTAACATACATAAGAACATTATATGTTATAACAGTCTCTCAATCTTCTAGTGAGTTGTTGATTAAATCGATTAAATTCCATTCCTGGGCATAATCACAGCTGTAATCTACTTTTGGTTTTGTAGTATTTAAGGGAGTTGTTTCACTATTATTGATTTGTTGGGGTTTTTTTACTGACTATTTCCTTGTTCTGTGACCTAAATCTCACAGAATGCAGTCATGCTGTCATTCCTTAAACATCATTAACTGACAGCACTGTCATGGAGGAAGTGGTGGTGGGCGTGCAAGAGCCACTTTACTACGTCAACAATACTCTATTGAAACACAGAATGTCATTAAACCACATGTCAGGACACATAAAGAAAAATATTTGTACTTGTGCGCGTGTTAAATCTTGTTCTCTGATCTTTAAATCCAATCTGGATGACAGTTCAGTTAGATGAGCACTAATTGTTAAATTAGCATTTATTTGGCTCCAGTTTGAACAAAAACTCAATAAATGCATTATTTTAATTCACTTTAAGTCTTCAGTTTTTAAACCTCCATAAACAGTCTTACACTCTGATATGGTCCAGCACGACCTCTGAAAAATAGATTTTTTCCTGAAAAAAGGTTTTAAGGCTTTGCTTTGCCTTACAATGCATTATAATTAATTTGCTGCAATGACAGTTTGTACCCTTTTGGGAAGGAGATATATATACAGCCATGGAAATACATGAGACCGCATCATTTTCTTTCTGGTGATTGCTTTTGTAATGTGCAGGCTTAAATGTGCATGTAATTTAAGACAGACATAGAAATCATTTTTACACCTTGGAAATGTTAAACTACTCAACATCCTTACATTACTTTACACCTTTAACAATTAAAATAGCGATGTTAAGAGCAGTGTGCCAAATATGGAGCCGTTTCTTATTGGTGCAAATTGCACAAACTATGACAGAGAGAGAGAAAAACAAGTAAAATGCTTTTATGCATCTTAAAGTTACAGACAGCATGATATTTAAAACTAACCTGACAGTTCTCGTCGTCATCATTTGGCTCCAGCTGATGATCAGAAAATTAAAGGAAGGACTAACATTAACTTAACAAATACCTCATTTAAATTCAGGGTAAGTAAACAAAGGCTATGATGAGTTTGAAAGTCTGTTTAACCTTAAAATGCAGGTTTTAAGGCTTTGCTTTGACTTATAATCCCTTACATGTTTATAGATTAGGTTATCGATTTTATTTTTTTAGGTTTTATTTTTTTGGGGGGGAATCGTCTAAAGAAACATCGCAAACTTGGTCAGGATGTTCATAGCTCACGAAACTCGTTAGGCTCATTTGCATATTGCAGGTTTCTGCCTTATCAAAGGCCAAGATCGAAATTGTGAAAGACTAATCTGAATGACTACACTTGATATTTTAACATTGCTGTCAGGATTTGATTGAATGAGAGTATTAGTGATGCTGATGTTGGTAAATTGCTGTGAGGATTTGATTGTATGAGAGCATTAGTGAGATCAGGTACTGACTTTGAAACATTGCTGTTAGGATTTGATTGTATGAGAATATTAGTGAGGTCAATTGTTGATGTAGGAACATTGCTGGGAGGATGTGATTGTACGAGAGCATTAGTGAGATCAAGTACTGATGGGGGGATTTAGACCCTCTATTATTGAATCTGTGGAAATGTTTGGTCCTGTTTGAGTAATCTGTAAGACGATTTACTTGGACACAAGGTTTTGATGTTGTCTTGCTGTTTGGACTGTTTATAACTAAAATGGTAAACTAAAATTCTTTTATGATAAGTGGACATATTTTCTATATGTTTAAAACAGAATGTTTCAGTTGATAAGAATTGGGAGCACTATTGCTTTAATGACAAGTCAGTAATTCATTTTCAGTGTTTTGTTGTATATGTGGCGGGTGAATCTGAGGGTGTATTATTGGTAGGAAGTTTTTCCGAGTGTGGCCTGAAATGAACTGATAGTGTGTGTTACCCTCCATCATGGAAACAATTTGCTTTTATTCTGCACTGATAGTGGAGTCATAAAGCTAGTGTTTGCATTCGATCTTTGGTTTAGATATGGCCTTCAGAAGATTATATCTGTCTTTTTTTTAAGGAGGAGAGATAAAGTCGTGTTCTCTTGCAGGTCCCTGAGGATGAGCTGGACCCGTTTAACGTCCTTGGTGTGAATACTAATGCCACGGAGTCTGAACTGAAGCGGGCCTATAGACAGCTGGCTGTACAGGTAAACCTGAGGGACATTCAAAATGTTTCTGCACTTTTTCAACTATTTCACTGTTCAGCCTTTTTTGTTTCCAACAAAAATATAAAAGTGTTTATTTGTGTGTGTATGTGTGTATGTGTATGCATATAAACACTTACACATACTGTGCAAAAGTTTTAGGCTCCTGTTTAAACTGTTTAAAGGCGTTTATCTGAGCAGTGAGGGACTTTTTGCAGCAAATGCACAAGTTAACATTGGAATAAACACAAACAAACAGGAACGCAGTAAAATATATCAGGATTAGTTCTGTTTGTAAAAGTAGCAGACCTTCTGTGAACTGGTGAGGAGAACACAGGTTCGGTTCCAGATTCCTCCTCGGTTCCTCCAGCCGTCATTTGGATTTGTGAATCTTCCTCAGCAGCTCCTGATTTAATTTAATGAAGGACTGATTGAGGTGAACCATGTATTTATAATGTGATACTGGGCTTCCGCAAGAAGATTAAAACACAGGCACATTAATACAGTAAATAGTGATTTAATATGATTTGTGTTCATTACAATATTGTAAAATGGCTAAACAGGATTTAAATATAAACTCATGCTTATACATGGTTCAGCAGTCGCGACTTGAACCTGTCTGTTTTTTTTCTGAGAACAGAAGTAATAATTGTTCATGGAAAATACAGATGTAAATTTAGCTACATTTATATATAAAAAATAAATAAATAAATGTTTTGGTCTTGTGGAGAGAAACTAAAGGAAAGCGTGCCTTGGGATGGTGACACAACTGCAGTCCAGTGTCCTGAGTGTTTTTGGTTTTGTTCTTCTTAGTCTTGTAGTCCTGTATTTTTATTACTGTAAATTAAATGGATGTATTTCTGTATATACCTGCTTTTACCAAAGAAAGTGACAAAATATATTAAAATAAATATATTCGAACCCAACAATAACAATTCTTACTATTGCCAATATTAACAAAACTAAAAAGGGCAGGTCAAGTTATAAAAAAATCAGTTCACATCTTGAAAAATACAACAGAAAAATCATCTCAGATTATCATCTCATTTGTGTCTTTCAGGGGAGTTTTCAGCTACTGTAGTAAATCTTGTCCATATTTAGTTTGTGGGTAATCTATTATTTTCTTTCGCAACGTTTGTTTAGTGGGGCATTGCCCACTCTTGCCTCAGCTACTTGGAGAAGCGCTGTACTCAGATCAGGCAGCCACAGTTACTACCGGCACCACTTTTTAACTAGATTTTAAAGCTGCTGCCAGAAAATCAAGCAATGTCATTATGGTTTAATCAGTGATGTTTTGCCACTGCATCGATGCAGAGTCCTCCATGTCTGCATCACGATGCATGAATTATGTGATGAATTTCAACACCCCTAATCAGCAGTGGGCTTTTTTCTGCCAGCAAAAAAACAGTTGAATAAACGCAAACAAACAAGCAAGCAGTAAAAGGTACCAAGATTTCTTTATTTCTAAAAATTAGTAAATATTTTGTGAGCTGGTTAGAAGAACACAGGTTTGGATCCAGGGTTCTGCTCAGGGCCTCCAGTCATTGGGTGAATGAATAAAATTCATAAAAAAAAACATTAAAAAAAACATAAAACCACCGTTTACTGTATTAATGTTGTTTGTATTTGTTGTAATGTAAGTGTTTTAACACTAACTTAACACCACTGCCCAGTATTAATCAACTTTTAAGCATAATTTTCTCAGCTGCATAAGACTTTTGCACAGTACTATAGATCTAGAGATAAATATTTAGATATATATGTTTTGTGCTTTTAGGTCCATCCAGACAAGAACAAGCACCCCCGTGCTGGTGAGGCTTTTAAAGTCCTCAGAGCTGCCTGGGACATCGTCAGTAACCCCGAGACGAGACGGGAATACGAACTGTGAGTCACAAAATACGCAGATCACACCACAGCTGCGAGGCTGACGAGTAATGCGGTGTCCATCAATCATCTCACACACCTCAAACCACGTCAAGCCATACAGTAATCTCCAACAGACATGTTTATGTGGTTTCTAACCCTTTACAACACTGTTATCTATCTGCAAACAAAGCCTAAAGGATCACCAGCAGCCTGCACTTTGCTCCATTATTATAGAAATATTTACCCTGGTTATGAGCTCAGAACCAAAATATCAGGTCTCTTCATAAATGTCTGTCCTAATAGGAAGAGAATGGCAGCGACAGAGCTTTCCCGATCCATGAATGAGTTCCTGACGAAGCTGCAGGACGACCTGAAGGAAGCCATGAACACCATGATGTGCACCAAATGTGAGGGGAAGCACAAGTACGTACTGCAAAGTTATATCGGCGTCTTGCATTCAGAGTTAGGCCATTTAAAAAAACAATATGACTGAAGATTTTCTTAACTCGCAACACCCCCCATACACTATTCTATTGACCACACTTATAAAAAAAATTATATGCATAAATAATTACACCTCGGAAATGTTAAACTACACAACACTCTTACATTATTTTACACCTGCAACACTACTGCACTCACATCTCATATGGAGGCGTGTCTTATTTTTACATAGCCCACACTGCAATAGTTAAAAAAAATAGCAACTTGTGCATTTTACACAAACACACACAGTTGCAAACTGTATGAACAGCGAACAGAAAAACAGGGAAAAGTGGTCTCTTATTTTTTTGTATGGCACTGGAATATACACCAATATATACATCAATGTGGTGAAAAAATGCCTGTTTTTATAGTGCAGTTATAGTGTAACCCTAATTATGCCCCCAAATATGCTCCTAAAACATTTTAATTTCATTTAAAACTTAGCTTAATACATTACCCGTATTCTTACTGTACAGTTTACACTGAACTGCCGTCGCAGTGCTAGAATGTAAATACCTATAATATCCCTTTATAGACTGTACTGTAATTAATTTACAGTAATAAAATTAAATGCTTTAAGTAGAAACGAAAAACGCAAGAACACTTGAGATGCTCCACGTTCTCGTATTGGCTACTTACAGACCTCCTGCCTCTGAGTACAGCGGTATTTCACCATCCCAAGACGCGCTTTCTTTGTGGTTCTCTTCCCAATACCAAAACATTTATACAGTTATATTTTATAGGGAAATGTAGCTGAATTTATGTTAATATTTGTTGCAAATGAGCAAATAATATTTTTCTTAATAATTTAGCACTATATTGCAAGTACAATTATATATTGATATGAAAAAAGCTGTGGCGTCCTGGCCTCATGCGCCACGTCCCCTCGTCCTGGTTGTTTGTGTTTGGGGCAGCCCTGAGCAGTGAAGGTTCATTCCTGATTGCCTTGCTAACCGCCGCCCAAACATAAACAACCAGCACGAGGACGACGGGGTGTGGCAGACGCGCACAGACATCCCAAAAGCAAAAAAAAATTGCTGCGGGAGTTTTGTTAAAAAAATCTTTGTTCGGATCGCAGAAAAATTTTGTTCGGTTCCCTGTAAATGTTTTCTGCTGTTCGTTTGCTAGTGTGTTGTTCACTACATCTCACTGTATTTGTGCAATGACAATAAAAGCATCTGTCTGTTTTTCTCCCAGGCGCTTTGAGATGGACAGGGAGCCCCACGAGGCTCGCTTCTGTGCCGAGTGCAATAAACGGCACAGCGCTGAGGAGGGAGACCTGTGGGCGGAGTCCAGCATGCTGGGCCTGCGGATCACCTACTTTGCTTTTATGGATGGCAAAGTTTATGACATTACTGGTATTTTACCTCACAGCTGATTTTATAGTCCTGCTGTTTATATACACTGTTGTTTTAGCACACTGTGCATTACAATGAATAACTGTATAAATCGCAGTTCTCCTTCTGTACAGAGTGGGCGGGCTGCCAGCGGATAGGAATCTCCCCTGACACACACCGCGTGCCCTATCACATTTCATTTGGCTCCAAGAGTAATAGTGGCACCAACCGCCACAGGTATGCATGTTTCAGATTCATGTTTCTTTAGAGCCACGGTTAAATCATTGATGTCTAACATGTGCTTCATGGGTGAAGCTGTAGCCCTCGTTATCAGTGGAGTTAGGCAGACAGATCAGAATGTGGTTATGTTCGTGCTCTGCTGATGGCACCCCCTTAATTTGTCATCCACATTCTCTTTATAATACTGGGAAGCTCCTTGAGGTTTCTAAAATGTATGACCATAATTGGGTCACTTTCTTTTCAGCACTTCTCTTTTGTGTTGCTTTTTAAAATGAAATCAAGATCAATATCCTTCCCTTTGCTGCAGTGACAGTTTATACCCTTTAGTGATTTCCCACACCATTAGAAATCCATTTATATTTAAATAGTATGTGTGTATATATATGTATATGTATATATTAGTGGTGGGCATAGATAAATTTTTTTTAATCTAGATTAAAACAGTTTGCTGTTTTCTCAGATCTCCTTCAGACCACCCACCAGGTGGAGGCTCACCTGCAGACCTTCAGGACTTCTTCAACCGGATCTTCCAGGGTGGCCCACCTGGCGACGCCTCCTCCAACGGTGGCTTCTTCCCCTCACCCCCGCCTCCCCATCACCCCTCTGGCACTGGGCCAGGCACTGGAGGACTGTTTTCAGGACCCCCGCCCCAGCCAGGCTTCTTTAACCCTGGGGGCCAGCAAAGAGACCCGAGCGAAGGCTGGACTGAAGGAGGAAAACCTCCTCGGAGGCGGAAGAAGGCGCGAAAACCCTTTCAGCGCTGAGCGGTGCCAGCATGTGTTCCTTTTACCATGCAGCAGGACAACGGACTGCAGCAGAGCGCTGCCCCCATCTGGCCTGGAGGACTTGTGCCACAGGGACCAAATGGGACGACCTCAGAAGAATGTTTTCGTTGGTGTGTCGAATCTTCTCAGTGCCAACAGGAACTCTTGAAAAGGTTGGCGAAGAAAAAGATCTACAACTGTAGCCTTTAATTGTCAGATAAAATTTCTCCGCTCGTGTCTGTAGAGACGCGAATTATCCGAGCCGCTCAGGCTGCGAGTCGCCTTTCCGTAACGGTTTCCAGAAGTAATGTCCTCCATTGCCTTTCTTTCTTTTTTTTTTAAACATTAATTAAATGGTGGCATGATTTCTATTAATGAAGTTTTGCATCAGTGTTTTATGGCTATCCTTTAGACCGCGAAAACACCTCAGGGACGACCACAGTCACGGCCGGTCTGCGAAGAGAAGCAGTCCAGAATCCGAAACATCTGTGGAATTCGTGCGACGATAACCGATCCGCTGCCTCCTGAGGTTGGTCAGGAGGAATGCGACTCTGTTATTTCTCTGCCCAAACCCACAGCAGTTTTCTTCTGTTTACACTTGAATGACTTTTGAATTACTTTGTTTTTGGGGGTTTTTTTGAGTCATGGTTTTGCATTGCTTGAAATATGAGAGATAAATATAACTGTTGCCAGACACACCCCCACCCCCACCCCGTTCTCTCCGCTGGACCCAAAGAGCTGCTCAGTGAAATTTGGGTGGATAAAATTCAAAATTTGCACTTTTCTTTTACAAGAAAGTTATTATTGGAGTTATACTCAGCTTCATATTAAACATTGAACACTGATTCTGAAATACACATCAGAACCATTGATTAGGATTTTGTTTCTGAATCACTCTCCGGTCTGGCTGACCCCAGTGGAGCTGTATTTAGGCAAGTGTTATTGCTCAGCAATCCTCCGAAGACAGTAACCTTAGGGCCATTAATAGACTTGGTCTTAATACTGTGATTATTATTTTTTTTTTTTTGTAAACTGTCCAGCTCCATTTATTACATTTACTATTTTGTCTAGGATACCATCCTACAACAACTGTTTCTTCCTTACTACAGAATGTGACCTATAGCTATTTTGTTGACACGTCATCATTTTAGGTCATCATTTGTTAATTTGGACAGTTAAACTCGTCAGTGCTGAAGGAGAAAAATATAGCAGGCATGCAAAAACAGTAGCCTATTCACACTAACGCTGATAGAGCTTGCCAGGGTATGACTGTGTTTGGGGGGTTTTTTGGTGTAGAGCAGATAAATGTGCAATTGATTTTTTGGAATGATATTTTTTTTTTTACATGCTGACCTGTATAAAAAAGAATGGGTAGGTTATATGAATAGATTTTTTTTGTCACATGTTAAATTTATTAAATTGATCTTTATATTTGCTTGGGTGTCCAGTCACGTCCAACTCTGAGGACTTTTATTTTGACATGGCAGTATTCTCACAGAAGGTTTACAGCTGTTCGCTTTCGCTGCATTTGGTAAAATAATGAATAAATAAGTAAAAATAGATAAACGACAGCATAGATGTTCTAGTTTACACGAGAATGTATCCGGATGAAGGTGCGTCGCCTGCGTGGGAATCCCATGAAGAAAGTGGTGTTAAGTGAATTTAAATGTATATGCAAAAAAATTTCTATGACAAAAGTCTCAGACAATCATTACGATGGTGCAGGACACTTCTATCCATCCTCTTCCCATCATCAATAATCAACTGCTGAGTTTTTTTTTTCATATTAAAGTTGATTTCTGTAAATACTTGTAGTTTTAAGTCTTTTGTGAGATGTTTGATTCTCTTTAGTCCAGCCCGGGAGGGAATTTCTGCTCTGGGAATGAAACCAGTTCAGATCCTTTTATAGTATGGCTCGAAATATAATTGTGCATATAATGACAAAGACCTACTTTCTTAATAACCCTCCCCCCAAAAATATACATCATTAGTAATATATGGTAAGATACGTCACGTTGTTGTTGCCATGTGCCACTAGAACTTTAATCTGCACTTCATAGAATGGAGGTAAATGGTGCCCTGTGATGAATTGGGAACCTGTCCAGATGTATATATACACAGTGTGTGTGTACATACACACACACACACACGAAGACGTGGTTCAGAGTTTAAGGCTTCAGGTTACAGGATTTTTTTCTTAGATCCAAAGTAATAACTTTGTGGAAACACCTGCACACCACTGAGGTTGCTTTGAGCAAGTTACCGTCCCCACACTGCTCCCCAGGCGCCCCTTTTTGGTGGCAGCTGCACTTGATAAGTGGGTTAAATGCAGAGAGAGAATTTCATGCTGTGTTCCTGTGTGACTATAAGGGGCTGCTTTACTTAGCAATAGTTAAAGCAATAGTCCTAAAAATTACATTTACACAGATAATTGTCATTTCCTCTAGATACAATCACCCAGCAAAGACATGTTCAGAGTCCAGACTCTGCTCCTTCAATTAATTAATTTATTTATTTATTTTTTTTAACCTGTCGTGTCTGGCATCTTAGCAAACAGATTATGAAGCTGGGTGCCTTGGTGTGCCAGACACCTTT